>JAWWNH010000011.1:2440000-2977500 GCA_034641385.1 Darevskia mixta
AAAGTTCAGATGCTGCAACTAGGAGGTACTGTTTTAAGTACAGATTGTCTTATTGCTTATTAAATTAAATCCAAAACCCAGAAACAAACAGTGGCCCCAGTGTATTATACTGCATCTATAGGTTCCCTCATCATATATTTACCACAGTTTTGGTCAACTCTGCCTTGATACTTGATACATTTTGTTTCTATCTGCAGACATACATTTAGCTTGGAGGTAGGTTACAACAGACTCTTACCTGTTCTTATTTTCAAGTTCTGCAATAAGCTGTCTTTGTTGCTTATTAGCATCAATAGAGAATGAGATATCTGGAGCACCTCTCTGTTGTGGTTGCTGTTGCAGTTGCTGGAAGACAGGTTGTTCATGTCAATGGCAAATAAAAGTATATTGTTTAAAGAAAGACACGGCCATCTTTTGTCCTTTTTGTATTCATACAAATATTAACCATATGACTGATATCGTACAGCAATGTTTGTGTAATATAGGGGCTAAAGGTGTTTATTCAACTTAAATTAATTTCAAAAAATTATACCCTGCCTCATTTTCAAAGAAACTCAAGGTGGTCCATACAATACAAAAACAAAATTGAAATCCCTATCATCCCCTTTCCCCCTGCAGTCTTCTGTACAACCACAAAATGTGCTCTGGAGGGTTGAGGAAAAGAAGAAGAAAGGGAAATCCAATTGTGTGACCAAAAGTCCACTGTGTGATATTGGGTGGAAGAACCAAATACATACACCTGAGACACTGTGTATGTGTCTCAGGTGTATGTACTAGCAATTAACAGATTACTGGCCCACATAAATTATTTTGGCCTTCATTCCATCCAGTCACACTTCTCTCATAACCACTTGGTTAATTGACGGTATCTGTTAAGAATTTCTTCAGAAAACCTTGTGATCTATCTGCCTCCCTGCTCCTCCTCACGACAGAAGCACTCCTTGGTTTACAACACCATCAGTAATCAAAAAGTCAGGATAATATTTGGCCATTGGCATCATCCTCATCATTGTAGCTGGTGCTCGTGGCAAAGCTATAGACAAGATGCACACTCTCAGCCTTGGTGAGGTACTGTGATAATTAATCTGCTGTTCCCCTCCCATTTTGAGGACAACTGAGATGATTAACAAGGGGAGGGGGAAGAAGCTCATTACTTGCTAACTATCAATAGAATACAGTACTAGCACAGCTAAAGCAGTCCTGGCTTTATTGAACAGGGTCAGTTGGGGAATGACAGCATCACAGAGGCCTGAGGCCACAGCACTTGAAACATACCCAACAAAATCTGTCTAACTAATGCTCTGAATGTATTCACTGGCTGTATTTTAATCAGAATTGCACATAAGTAGCTATGGATTCAAGTGATTTTACTGTCCCAAGTGCTTAGCAAATAAGTCATAATGAGCGTGACTCACTTTCTTCTCCTAGATGGAGAAGGTCCTCTGCTGGGTGGCACAACACCTCTGAAAAACCTCTTGAAAAACCTCTGCTTGGTGGCACTAGCCAATATTTTGTTCCACTGATTCAAGATAACTCTCTCTACAGCAGTAGTTTCTTTCCTTTAACTGTCATGTAATAATTTTCAGAGACAAGTCTCACAGTATGACGAGCATGATAAGTAGCTTTTACAGTGAGAAACTGTGCTGCACATGCAGCAAGGGTGGGGGAATAATGTTTGTCATTAACTGGAAATCATGGTCTATTTTAGGGATGACTGAGTTCTTCCAAAGTCCCCTTGGATTAGCTTGGAAATGACCTGAGTCCTCAAAACCTGGATCATTTCTCTGAGGCAATCCAAGGCCTGGAAATAGAAACCCCATTCTCAGCCTGTGATACTTGCAGGAATATATTTTGGAGGATGAAAGGACAAAGTGAACAGAAGTGGTGATGGGGAACCCTACCTGCCACTAAGGACCCTCTTGTCCTAAGGGTGCTATGTGGCAGATGGGCCTTGGATTTTGCTTTTGCCGCTGCAGTATTGTCAAAGCAGCCTCAGAAATTCAGCATTTGCTGTGGTTGCAGCCAGAAATCACGTATGCTCACAGAGATGTCAGCATTTCCAATCTTCAGCTTTAAGGTGACAATTCTAACCCACCTCAGCTGGGAGCAGGCGCCACTGAATTCAATTGGACTTCCTTCTGAGTAGTCATGTGCCTTTAGACTGGTGACTGGGAGCGGCTGCCAAGACCACATAACACCTACATTGGCTGAGCACATTTCTGAGCACATTTCTGAGCACAATTCAAAGTGTTGGTGCTGACTTTTAAAGCCCTAAACAGCCTCGGCCCAGTATACCTGAAGGAGCGTCTCCACCCCCATTGTTCAACCTGGACACTGAGGTCCAGCGCTGAGGGCCTTCTGGCAGTTCCCTCACTGCGAGAAGTGAAGTTACAGGGAACCAGGCAGAGGGCCTTCTCGGTAGTGGCACCCGCCCTGGGGAATGACCTCCCATCAGATGTCAAAGAAAAAAACAACTATCTGACTTTTAGAAGACATCTGAAGGGAGGCCCTGTTTAGGGAAGCTTTTAATGACTGATGTTTTAATGTATTTTTAATCTTTTGTTGGAAGACGCCCAGAGTGGCTGGGGAATAAATAATAATAATAATAATAATAATAATAATAATTGATTGCAGTGACTTCTAGACTTGTGCCAATCAATCTTTAAGCATGGCTAGAGATAGTTCCTCCTATGTAAACAAGTCTATCCCAGGGGATAGTGGTAGCTTTCCTCAACCCTTTTATTTCAGCAAGTTAAAACAAAACAAAACCACCTCCTCCTAATGAAAGCCACTTACTGATGTAGTAGTCTCGGCTGCCAGTCTTGCTGCATACCTTGCGATCAGTCTGTGCTCTTCATCTAGACGGTTTGGGCTGTCGAGCAAACTGTTGTGAGGGAAGGGCAAGGAAAAGTGGGAGAGCCATTAATATATAGGTCGAGAAGAAAATATTCCGTAACCTATATATAAAAAACATTACATAATAGAGGTTAATAAAATTATGAATCGTGTGGAGAATGTGGACAGAGGAAAATTACTCTTTCTTGAAACTCTAGAACTCAATATCACTCTGTGAAATTCCCTGGCAGTTGAATCAGGCCAGACAAAATGAAGTATTTCATATATTGCACAATTAACGTACGGAATTGATGGCTAAAAGATGCTGTGATACGCGCTGACAGAGGCAGCTTCCAAAGGGGTTTTGACAAAGTTCATGGAGGAGAAGTCTATCAGTGGCTATAAGCCATTCCAGCTAAATGCAGCTTCCAAGTTCAGGGATAGTATACCTCTAAATACCATGGGAAATACTAGAGGAGGGCAAATAGTTGCTTTACTAGCTACTTTTGGACTATCCAAAAGCATCTGGCTGGCTACAGTAGGGAACTGGATGCTGGACCTGGAGCTGATCTGGCAGGGCTTTTCTTATGTTTCCAGCATGGCCTCTTTGCCATTTTGAATTTTTAAAAATCAAGTAAACTTATTTTCCTCCTTCAGGAAGTTTATTTTTGAAGATAAAATATTTTTCTTTTGAAGATGAAGTATCTTTAATATCTTCTTTCATGTTTGATGTTACGTGAACATGTTATAACTATCTCCCAAAGGGAGCTAAAGGCACGTTTGCTTATTCTTTTAGGCTACTGTGATTTTAATATGTTACTGTAATATTGAACATTGAAGAAAACATTAAATATATCAATTCCTAACAATGAGTGGTAACTTTACAGTACAATTCTATGCACATCTATTCAGAAGTCCCATTAAGTTCAATGGGACTTACTCCTAGGTAAGTGTAACCTTAGTTAGAACCCCAGAATTTTAACCTTAGTTTATTAGATTTTAAGATTCCTCACACTGTCTTTATGGTAATGAAAGAGTACCTATAATTATGTTTTGGTGATACATAAATTAATAGATGAATTGTCAATAAATGGATTAAATTTAAATTAAACTGGTTGACAGTCCTCTTTTTATTATAATTTATTAATGGTTATTGACTGCTCAGAAGTCAGTCCTACTGAGCTCAGTGATGCTTACGCCCCAGTAAATGGGTATAGGATTACACCCTAATACTCCATTTTTATGCTCTGTTCCATGGGGAAAAGTCCCACTGAGCACTATGGGACTGACTTCCTGTTAAACAGAATTGTTGCACAGCTTTAAGTTGAATTAGCAGTGCAAAGTCATGAATGTTTAGTCAGAGGCAAGTCCCACTCTAATGTGACCGACTCCCTGGTGTGTTTAGAATTGCAGCCTAAACTACTGATTAAATGAAGTAAAGCATGCTGGTTTTAATGTCAATGACAATTCTTTAATCAGGACTACTCCAATTAAAAAAACAATACAGTTATGAGGCATATGGGCATGTATTTGTATGAGATTTTCCTTCATATGAAACTTTTTGATGTATTTAAATGCTTCAGCTTTGTTGATAACACAAGATTTCTCTTTGGGACGAGGCAAAGTTCTGCAAATTTTATCTTCTACATTACAACACACTGTTTTCTAAATGCAAGGTAAGAGACCACTGGGAATTCTGTGTATGGTTTAGATTGTCTTGCTACAGACTAACTAACTCTCTCTCTCTCTCTCCCCCGCCCCCCAATTAGAATGGATTCATCCTTCAGTAAAAACCATCTGCTTAAATGGTGCATGTATAAAAACTGAAACTGAACAAAAAATGTGGAAGAAACAACACTTGAGGAAGAATGAAGATAAGCGTTTCATTCAGGACAACTGATTAGAAGGAAAATTTTCAGTCACATAGTTTCTAATTTAGCACTGGCATATATGATAAGTTTAAGTTTAAAAAAAATCAATAGATTGTGTTCAAGAAAATAAGCATGGCAAGGCAGAGTAGATGAAGGGCCCACAAGGACACTGTTGGCGATGCAACCCATGTCTGTGTCCTTAACACGTACAGATACACCGTGATCACAGTGGCCTGGTTCACACACACACACACACTGCTAAGCAAAATAATGGCACAGCACATACAAGCAAACATGGAGTTTCTGGGGAGAAGACAGTGGCCATGTTGCTCCTCCTCTGGTTCTACTGCTGCTGCGCTGCTATAAGATAAGCCATGGTTTGGCCTAGCAGTACATCCAGACTTAGGCTTGTGACAAATCAAGAGCAGTAAGCCATAGAACAAACCATGGGGAGATCAAGCCTAAGTCTGAATGTAACACTAAACCAAATCAAGGCTTAGCTCACAGCAGTGCAGCAGAACTGGAGGAGGAGTGATGTGGCTGTGATCTTCTTTCTAGGAACCCACATATCTGCTTGTTCCCAATAAGCCATGGTTTGAATTGTGCAAACTGGGCCACTGTAACTATAAGGGAAGGGTGGAGGAGGTGCAACATTGTCCCCAAGAAAAGTATTCTACTTTCCCCCATTAAGAGTAGATAGCAGTTAGTCGCAAATAAGGAAGAAAGACTGAACCTGCACCACAGTTACCACAGAGTCTGGTGCTGAAGGCAGGATCCTTCCTTCCAAATATGCCATGCGTGCCTAATAGTGCCTATTGAATTGTGGGAGAAACTCAAGGTTTCCAATAGGAAATGTGCCCGAACAGGGGGAAATTCCTGATTGTTGTCGCAAAACTGCTTCCAAATATGCTGTGAAAGGCCAGGGGTATCCCAAATCATTCTCATAGTGAAAAAGCCATTAGATAGGATGGAAAAAGTCATTAGATAGGATGGAAAACCAGAACAATTCTAAACATCCTTTCCTCTAGGCAAGTCAAGAGGTGACAATTCCATCACTTTTTTGCTGTCATGACAACGGAACATGTGAACATACACTTGGACACTGTGGTTGGAAGTTTGTGGGAGAAAGTAATTCTATATATTATTTTGATATATACTTGTATAATAATATGTGGGAAAGGGCAAGACAACATCACTAGCTATTTCTCAGTTGATAGATTTTCCGAGACTACTAGAGTGTGCTAATTCACCCGAAGTCAACTCAGATGGCTCAAACAAATTAGTCATATCACACTTGCCTGGGAAAGGAAACAAAGACACCCACACTCCAGTAAACACAAGCCACTCTGATTTGAAGGAAAATTACTCCCCGTCCCCACATGCCAAAAATAAATGCAAGTTAAAAGTACATTTCATTTTTGAAATTTGCATGAGAAAAATGTTTATGGAACCAACACGCCTCAATCTTGGTTATTCAAATATCTTAATTGATTGAATTCATTTATGTCCCTCATGTCAGTGCAGCCCTCTGGGAATATTACTCCTATTTAACTGCGAGTATCCTTGGAGTTGTCAACTTTTCAACTTAGCAGAAGGTTGATGCACCAAGATTAGCAAGTGATAATATTATGTCCATGCCATGAAAGTTTCAGGAATTCTGTGCATTAAACACACAACAGCAGGCTTGGGCAGCTAGCAATCCATCCAATATCACTGATGCCTCCCAGACCATTTGGATGAGGCTGTACAGTATGTAGAGCTCAGAACTAATGTTTTGTTAGCATCTGTGAAGATATGCTGTTTTGCTTTATTTGACTTTTTTTTTTTAGTGTTAGCATTTCATTAGGATGATAATGGCTTTTGGAAATGGACCACATGCATTGTGTCAGTATCAGTCATTGCTGCTACGTGTGATCATTTGCTACCACACTGAGTAGCAATCGGACCTGTATTGGATAAAGCTGTGGCTTGCATTCAAATGGCAATGGATGATTCCCAATTGTCTCTAGTCTGCATGCTCCATTACTTGTTATGAAAAGTTGTCCTAAACCTTTGTCTAAGTTTGTCTCTTTGCAATTTCAAATAAATTGCTTCTGGTCCTAGTATCAGTGGACAAAGTGAACAGTGGTTTTGCTTCCTTAGACTGCAAGCGGCAGACCATTATTAGTTAGAGCTGGGAACTTTGTGGCCTGCTGTACAA
The DNA here is from genome assembly GCA_034641385.1 of Darevskia mixta. Taxonomy (NCBI): domain Eukaryota; kingdom Metazoa; phylum Chordata; class Lepidosauria; order Squamata; family Lacertidae; genus Darevskia; species Darevskia mixta. The sequence continues at coordinate 2,446,907 of JAWWNH010000011.1, forward strand.
AAACTTTATGGCCAGAATGCTCTTACCAATTTAATGCATAACCACGGACATTAGCAGAGGGGCAGTATCAGGACTGATGCCAATCTACAAAAATTATATAATGCTCAGGAATAACATATTGTCTGAGCTCTTAAATATTCAAAACTGTGCACTTCTCCACTCCCTACTACAAAGCATTATGTAATGCAAGTCTGTTAGCTAATTTTGTCTGTTAATATAATGGGAATGACTGGTGCTCTTTTCAATCAAATACGTTAATACTGAAATCTTTGAAAGTCAATAATCATATGTTTTCAACTACACATTGTTTCAGTTTGAACTATCAAGGATTTCATTGTTTCTCTACCCATCCAAACCTTCAAAAACATTCAATTTAAGGGTTTATCATGGCACACAATTTCTTCTCCCCAATGAGCATGTGGACTCAAACTACATCAGCTCCATCTAGCAAGTGTAAACAAAAAGGAATGGGCCTCAATTTGACTGATATAAAAAACAATTGGCAAGTAAATGGCTATAGCTAGCAAGAAGCATAGACAGAGTAGGATGGCTTATTATACCAGAACACTCTGTTCAGAAAATACCCATCGGTTATCTAACCATGCAAAAGGATATAGTGACATGTCACAACACAGGGAGCTTTCCAGTCTTACATAGAAAAAGACATCCTTTTAAATGTCTGCTGAGAAAAATGTGTTTTACAGAATCCAAAACCAAGTTTCAGTCATGATCCCATACCTTAAATACTTCATGAGTGTGATGCCCAGCCTTCATTATTCTGTAGACACTATAGGGTGGACCACCGCATGCTTTCAACCAACCTTTTATCAACTGCTTTTGAGATCAGTCTAAGGTACAGCTCTACAGCGGCAACAGAGCAGGCAAATAAAAAGTCCTTCTCTTATTCAACCATTGTATTTCTTCACTTGAAAAAATACTCCAAAGAATACTTGAATCTGTGCATTCTGTCCTACACACTTCCTTCAAGACAAAAGCTAGCATGGACTAACTGAAAGGGTGTTGGACCTGAGGGATTTAAGATGACATTTCTGCTTAGCTTGAGCCCCTTGGGTGCTTGGACAAGTAACTGTCTTTATCCGAACGACTGTTTTAGGTATAAACAGCATAAAACCAGGAAAGCAATATGCACATTAAAAGCGCAAAAGAAACGATTATTAGTAACAACCACTGCCAACAGTACAATCTGGGGAAAAAACACCTAATTATGCTGATTACTGTATTTGGATTTAATGCTGCTTATTCATCAAGGCATTCAGATGTCACTTCCATATAAGAAAGTTGTAGATCAATATATAATGATGAACATACACTTCATATGAACTGAAGAGTGGTGGTCATGTGTGTCTTTTCAGTGAAATCATGTGCCTTTGACAACTGGATGTGAGAATTTTCATACAGATTTCACACAAAAAGAAACTTCAGAATATTCCTTACATATGCAGCAGTTCTGTGGTGGCTCATGTAGATTGTCACCCAGTTGGTCAGTTAGTAGGATAAATGGGTCAGAGTATGTATAATATTGATAAGTACACTAATGATTGCCTTTTAGAGACTAACACAAATCAATGTGCATGGTAGTAATTATACTGTTTGTAATATTTAACAGTGCTGAAATCCAATGGAATGAGGACCAGGCCAGTAAATTTAGTTTCTGTGCAGTCCTTTGAGGAGTTGCATTCTGTAATGGCCTGGATCCACCTCTAAAGTTCCCCACCAAGGTGCCCAGCCTGCACTAACCGTGAGGGGTTGTTCTGGAGCATGTTGACATACAACCCAATGAGAACATGTTCATCAGCCAGCCTGTCTGCAACATCGAGGCTATACTGTAACCTGAAACAGGGTTGGGGGGAAAAGGGTATAGTCCGGACAGACAAAGAGAAATAAACAGAGAAAGCAGGAGCAAGTAAGAGTGTGAAATGGGAATTTGTAAATGAGCAGTCAAATGTATTTTTTTCCCTTCATAAAACAAGTGTTGAAATGGTTATCAATTCCATCCAATCAAGGTAGAACTTAAGAGATATTAAGAAAGTGGGCCTGCAAGACAAGAATATCAGCACCTACAAAAACTAAAGAAGCAGAGATGCTCAAGGACCATGCAGGATCTCGCCTCGGATTAGTGCTACAATGAAGCATAATTTAGAATATAAGGAATTGCTAACCTTTAGCTCAAATTCTAAGCACACTTATTTTAAAGGGGAATTCAACTGACATCAGTCAGGTGAGCCAATCTACACATGCAAAAGTAAAAGCCAACAACCATGTGACACAGTTCTTAGAACGAACCATTTCAAATGATATGTAGAAGACTACATGTCAGAATGCTTACCCATGCAAAATGTTTTTTGGACTTAGCAAACTACTGGTTAGGTTAGAACACTCTCACACAATGTGCAAGTTTTTTGTGGCTGGGTATGTTTTGATGCGAGAGGTCAAACAAACATGTGATTTCCCCCAGAGGCATAGCTTGGGGATAGGGGCGCACTGGGTACCACACTGTGGGGGCGGCACTTACAGAGCAAGCCACATGTCTCTCCTGGGAGTGATGCGGTGGCTTGGGTGCCTGCAGGCTCAGAGCTGCCCAAAACAGCAACGTGAGGCTTGCGTCTGCCCTTCAGCTGGGGGGGAGGCGGGTTCCATGGGGGCTCCACTCGCCCCGCCCCGTGGGCAGCTTGTGCCACCCCAGGCACCCAAGCAGCTAGCTATGCCGCTGATTTCCCCAATACAGAATGAAATGCTACAGTCCTAGGAACTGTGCACTGTATTATCGGTCGATCTGTATGGATCGGCTCTTAGGACTGAAGTGCAAAATTTAACTACGCATACACAAATCTACATCAAAATGTAGAATTACCTGTATTTTAAGATGTCATAGCAAGACCTCAAGTGTGCTACTATATTTCATATGTCTTGGTTTATTTGTGCTTGATCCAGCTGGCAGATAAATTATGAGGAAATTAAAATTCTCCAGTTGATACGTTTTTTGGAATGCACAGCATAGTCAGAGGAGAAGGCATTTGCTTTAGTTGTGTTAGTGCAAGCTACTGATGCACTTTTTAAAACTTACCCTTTGCCTTTCAAAAAAGCTGGAGCAGCCCTAGCCAGCAATTTGTTCTGCTCTACTTCATTATTCTTGTAAGGAGAGCTAGTTAATGAGACAGGACAACTAAGACAGTAAACCATGAAGGCTGAAATCCACTGAACTCTACAACATAGGTAAGTGATTTAAATAACAGATACTGTAATGCTAAAATTGCTCTAAAAGTCTAAAACGGACTATCAGATTTGTACAAAACAGAATGGTGATTTTCTACAAGTCTACTTCTTTGATTTATAAACATTTTAGAGGAAGCTGATACATCATAAGCTTCAGCCAAAATGGTTTCTAAAACACCTATTTAAATTGTAATCCTACACATATCCACTTGAAAGTAAGATCCACCGAGCTCATTGGCGCTTAGGAAGGTACATTTAGGTTCCCAGCCTTAACTTGTTAAGCTGCAAGCCACGTACTGTGTGGAGTGAGACTTAATGCTGCCAACTCTTTAGAAAGCATTTTCTAGAGTAGCATTTCAGCTAGGGGTGGGGGTGGGGATGAAGTTAAGACACAGTTCTTCTCTTTGCCATTATAGAAGGATATTCTCCCCGTTATGGATGATCTCCAAGAAAATGTTCACATTGAACAACTATTTTTAAAATGACCTCTGATTTAAACATAGGAAAGCATTGCGATCTTATATAGTGCTCTACCATGCTTATTTGTTACTGTATTCTTTTACGTTTGCATTTTTATGTTTAAATATATACAGAACCACAACAACATTTCTTGATGCAATTCTGAAACACGGCATAAATACTTTCTTTTCTGCTCCAGGTTTTCCATTCCGGTTTATCCAGTCCATAGCAATATTTTCATGCCAGCTATTATAAGTAAAATGCATATTATAGCCAAAGGGCTGTGTGTCACGTAGAGGAATGGATTTCTCCATTTACAACATCTACTTACTAAAGTATGGGGACTGAAGTCTGTTTGGGTTCCATTGAAATTGATGGCTTAGAAGTGAATATTTTAGCACACTACGGTAATTTGGAAGCAGTTTCCCATGAAACCAGTGATATCTGCTTCACATAGAGGGAATTATATGAAAATCTATGGCGCTCCGTTGTTCAACTGGAACTCCATGAGTCCAAGGGAATCCGCTATTCTTTTTTATACTGGGAATGTTCTATGTAAAGAAGAATTGTTCCATGCACACAATGTAAGTCTTCAAATTTCAGAAGAAGAGCAGCACTTCATATGCACATTGGGGGGCCCATATCTGTATCTAGGCCACAGGATCCTGGTGAACACGTCAGGTTAAAGATGATATAGTGTCTGTTCCTAGTTATGTTCACCACTCAGTACCACTCCAGAAAAGTTATCTATCTGTGGACTTTCTTTCATGCTTCTAGAATCTGAAACAGATTCCAGTCTCCAGTTCTACTTATCTAGTGGGTGACACAGGCTTTTGCAGCATGGTTGGTTTTACCATGCATGCACAGATCTCTGTGACAATGTAGTGCATTCATATCATTGTAGAATGCAGGTGGGGGAATCCCCCAAGCAAGCAAAAAACTCTCCATCATGGTGATTATCTACAGCTGTGTACAAATAGCCTATCTATTTTACACTCTCCGTAATGCACTGGAGCATTGTATGGTGGGGGCAAGGGCAAGGGAAGCAGGGAGACAGCAGCCACCAGACACAAAAAAGTGCAGAGAATATTTAGGTAAAATTCTCCCGAGCTGTTATGCTTTTTTTAGTTAGGTGAGAAAAAGAAATGTCCCAGAAAAATATGTTCTGGGAGATTTCATCTCAGCTCTAGCTATATCATGTAACTTGTATGTTGGCATTTGTTTTTCATCAACTAACTGAATAAAAGTGCAAAGAGAGGCAGTATTTCAGTAACATAGCAAATCAAAATGATGCCATATTCAACTCCTATGAAGGTGAGAAAAATCACCACCTGTTCTAGACTTCTATGTTCCTTACAAATATTTGTGCTAGCACTGTATCAGTGAAATCTTTGCTCAGTCACAAACATGCCCTGAGAAAGATTTTTTTTAAACATACTTTGATATTAATAGAAGGCAGTAGCTAAGCTACAGAAGAGAAATCTGGTTTCAGCCTAGTTAAACAAGGCATAATTCCAACATGAACACAATAAGGGACTTACTAAGGCTCCCTATCCAAGGCCCAGAAGAAGCTATTACCACTCTCTCTTTTAATAAGGCCTGAGAGCTAGCCTAGAATTGCATTACCTGATACGTTCACAGATATGGACCATACAAATGCTACCTCAAAAATGATATTGTACAGGTGGAAAAGGTACAGAAAAGGGCAAATGATCACAGGACTGGAAAGAGGAAACTTTACAACACCTGAGATTTTTTTTAGTCTGGAAATAGAGTGGGCATTATAAAGGTGTATATAAGCATTCAAAGTATGGATAGCGAGATTTATTCCCCCCTCTCTCATTGTTCTAGAACCCATGCCATCCAGTAAAGGTGAATTGGAAGATTCAGTACAGACAAATACAGTTCAGATATGGAATTCAATCCCACAAAATGGTAGTAATGACCAGAGGAAGTATATACTATGTCCATTGCTTGAATGACCACGATAGAAGTATATACTATGTCCATTGCTTGAAGCAGTGTACCTCTGAATACTACCGGTAGATGTTGGCAGCACAAGTGGGGAAAGTGCTGTTGTATTCAGGTTCTGCTTGGGGTTTTTCCACACAGATTTTTGTATGTTTTTTTATGTGCTGCTCAAGCAGAACCTTTGAAATTTTTCTTTGAAAGCAGACCCAGTGGCAGAGAAACGGGGGTGCGGCCCACCCCGGGTGCCATCACTGTGTGTGTGTGTGTGTGTGTGTGTGTGTGCGCGTGTGACAAGATGCGTTTTTTTTTTTTAAGGGGCACACAAAACTTTTTAGGAGTGAGGTGGTGGCTTAGGCGCCTGCAGGTTCCGCGCTGCCTAAAACGACAGTGTGGGACTTGCGCCTGCCTACTGCCTCTCCCTCAGCTGCCCTACAGCTGAGGAGGCGGCGGCGGCGGCGAGGCTCTAAGTGTCGGAGAGGCTCGCCCTGCCCCCATGGGCAGCTCGCCCCACCCTCACGGGCACGGATCGCCCCGCCCCCGGCTGCAGGACATGCCCCCACACCAGGCACCCGAGCAGCTAGCTACGCCGCTGAGCAGACCACCATATTTTGCTTACAAAAGTCTCCTCAGTTATGTGACATAGGCAACTCCTGTTCAGGAAAAAAAAACCACGTTTAAAGACTCTATTGGGCTCATGGGGTTAGTTTCACAATTAGATCGTGTCCATAATATATTAATGGAAGTGTACGATGATATTCCATTGTTTTGAAGACTGACAATTTATTGTGTGCGTGCACACACACTTCTTCCTATCTGGTTTTAGTTGCTCAGTTATAAAAATGGCATGAGTAAGCTTTTAGCTATCTAACAGAAGGAGTGTGACATCTAACATTTTCTGAAATGAGTCTAACATGTACAACTAACTGGATCATTTATGGTGCATGTCCAAGCTTGTTGTTTCTAAACATTTTGACCAGTAACCTCTTAGTTGCTTTTACCAATAGAGAAAATATCATGCTTTAAAATAATAATCCTGTCCCAGAAAAAGCACCCAGGGGTTTAACAAAGTAACTTTGAGTCTAACACCCAGTATTCAAAATAGGGGTGTTTTACATGGCATGCAGAAACCATTATTAAAATATCACATCTCTGCATAGATGCTACAAAGCTACCTTATGAACATTTGCATTATTATATAATTTCTCCACTTCTAACCTAAGAGCACAGAATTGGCACTAAAATTTCCACTCACAATTGTGCCAGTTCACATATAAACAAAACAGTGCACCAAACATTTAAAATTCACATTTATATTCGTATTCTGAGCCCTTTGCCCAATTTAAAGTGAGTTTACAGTTCAATATCTATGTCACAGTAATTCACAAGTGATAAAATTTGCTCTTGACATCACTTGTAAAAATGCCCTCTGTGGACTAACTGGCTTTAATTAATTATGTGAAAAATCAAGATAGGTATGGTTCATGCAAGCCGTTTTTTATGCTTGTTCCTGGACCTCCAAAATTGCATATACGTGACTAAGAACATAAACTTAGCCCTGTTGGATGAAACCAACAGGTCCATCTAGTCAACATGCCTTAACCAACAACGGCCAATCAGATGCTTCTGGGAAGCCCACAAGTAGGGGATGAAGAATAGGTAGTTTCACCATACAAATAGGGGCAACACCAGAATATTTATGTGGAAGTTATTTGAGCACCATGTTATTCAAGCATCACTGATGAATGTATGAATCAGTGCTGTACACTAGAATTCCATGGGAAAAATATTTATGGGAAGTAAAGTGAAAGAGCAACATAGACTCATTATTAGATTTCATTACACTGGATAGTAAATTACTTTCAAAGAGTACAGATCCTCTAAAATATAACGTTGTCCACAGTGAACAAAGAGCAAGAGATATATGGTGTACAGTGAACTCAAGTGATATTAAAAGCATTGATTTTATACAGCCATTTCACACTTACTGCGAGACATTCTTCGCTACTATAACATAAAAGATGCTGATGCTGCTATTTTACTATATTGTTTTGTTACCTTCTTAGTAAGTCAGGGTCACAAACAACAGAATGTATGTAATAACATTCAAGAAACACACGGGACTGCTCAGATAAAAAGCAGGTTTTATAGATTTCCAAGTTTCATGTTAAAATAAGACTTCTGCAAAACTAACCATCTACTTAAATGTTTACAGTATATTTCAATGTCTCTTCACAAATGGCAGCTTCAGCGGCAAGCTGCAGTGTGTGTGTGATATATTTCAGCAGGGAAACAGTACCAGATGAAAAGGTTAAATCCTATCCCCGTGCTGTCAATCTGGATCAGAGCCACTGCAGTTGCTTTTGTAAAGAAAAATGTATGGGGAATCCCAAGCACAGGACTCGAACACACCATTAAAACAACTTCTATTTTAACCCTCTGTAGTCCTTAGTGCGTCCACTGGCTATTAGGGACACTGAGAGGCATCACTTACAGCTGTGCTGATTGTACATAATTTAACATTGCCCACTCTGCAACTGGTTTGCCAAGCCAACCTCATCTATATGTGGGAAGCTACATCCCTGTGTGAATTGGTGTGCCTTTATGAGGATTATGTAGCTTCTTTTTGAGCTGCGTTTTGGAGGAAAGGCACTAAAATTAAACTAGACAGGTCAGCAGGCCTAAGGGTTAAACTGTGGCAAGTGCATGTTATTCATTTAAATACTTGCCCTGTGCAAAATGCAAGATAAAAGGACAGTTCAAGCTCAGCATGAGATCTATTTGAAGTCTCATTAAAACCACAGTATTCCTTTGTCTAAAAAACAACCCCGTTAGTACTTCTGAAGAATGACTAATATATTAATGCACTGATTTTAATGTACTAGCTACAGAACTACATCAGTTAGTAGTTTAGTGCTCTTCTTATACTGACCGTAAATTGTTGTGAAGCTGATTTACATACAGCTTTATAAGAGAGTGCTCATCAGCCACAGGACTGGCTACATTTATACCCTCATGTAACCTGAATGATTCAAACAATGAAATCTCATTAACAGTCTGTGCAAACAGAAACACATGGGGATACGTTTGGTGGGAAAGGCATTTAGTTTATAGCCATAGTGGGTAGGATACTGACATAAATGAATGAATGAATGAATGTTTCAGGTTAATAAGGACTGGAAGCAAAACACACACACACACAACCCCCCCCCAACCACGATTGGATCAGACTGCACATTAATTCACTGAGATGTCATTGGGAGAGGGAACCAAACATAAGGTTCAAAGAAAATGTAGACAAGTGACCTCTGGGATCCATCACAGAATAGGACAACAGTTGACATTAGACAATGGCTAACAAAACTTGGCTGGCAATAAAGGGGATTGAACCTCAATATTCAGGTAATAAGCCTCCTTGCACCTAGGAAGTTGTTATTTCATCCATGCCCAATTCAAAGTACTTGAACATGGAGTACAACCAACCTTCACATCCAAACATTGAGAAAAAGCTTACCAGGTAAGGCAAAGCTGCTATGCTGGCTTCCTGGCCAAGTGGGTTGCTGTTGCTTATTTGGATGGAGAGTGGTGAGCGGGAGGGAGGCTGGCACAGGGCAAACACTCAGGCAGAGCCAATCCAGTGTTCCTGCCAGTCCATTGGGCCAACCTCCCTGTCACCGTTCCTTTCCAAGGAAGCAGTAGTGGCCAACCTACTGGGAAGCTAGCATAGAGGCTCAATCCTGCCCAGCAAGCCATTTCAGCAAACATCTTGGAATCTCCCATACTTTACTTAAATACACAAAGGATGGCAAACATATTGCCCTGCTATCAGGGAGGCAAGCCAGGTGGATCATATTAGGTAGGCAGCACTGGATTTAGGGCAGTGCAAGTGCTTCACCCACACAGGGCACCGAGCTGAGGGGGCACAAAATAAACAACAACAACAACAACAACACCACCACCATATTGATCCATTAAAAAGCAACTGTGCCAAAATGAATTATTTTGAAAATAAGACATATTTAGGGGACGTGCCCAATTTTGTTCTTGCCGAGGGCATTATATTATCAAAGTCTGCCCCTGGGGTGGGGCAGAGCAATGCTTTGTAAGACATGGAGACATCTAACCTGCAGCTTAATAAATGCAGAGTGGATACAGCAGGAGCAGAAGGTCTGAAGGGGGTAAAGTGAGGAGAGATGGTCAGAGAAATTGAGACACAGCCAGAAAGGAGTATAAGTGAAGCAGTACAGAGAAAGAAAAAAACACTGGTAAGAGGGAAAGAGGGGGAGGCTAGAGGCAAAGAAGTGGGTGCAATTAAAGGCAGTAGGAGGATAGTGAGAGATTGAAAAGTTAGAATAGAGACTGAGAAAAGAAGCAAGAGCAGCAAGGAGGGAGCAAAGAGTGAAAAAGACAGTGAAGTGGAAGGGACTGAGCAAGTCCCGCTCTAAAAGAGCAACTGACAGGTTAGGGGGCAATAAAAGGAATTGTGAAGGGTGACTTAAACCACCTCAGTGGCAAACTATCAAGGGACACAAAATAAGTGGGTGTTTGCCAGGATTCAGGTTACATAGAATCCTTAAATCATTGTGTGTGTTTTTTTCATATCTGAACAACTTGGCAGCAGGTCCTCATCTGTTTCTTGGTATTTAAGTGCCTACAGTCTGCTTCTAAGGATACTTTCAGATGTATCCTGTGGAAGCTTCAACCCTCTGGATTAAACTGTTTATGGATTGCATCCCAACCCGTTCCATACTGTGGCCATGCTTCTCAAACTAGCCCTAATGGTAATCTCTATGGTCACAGTTGACTTGGATTGATTAGAGATGAACGGATCATTCTCTCTCTGGTCCATGTAATTTTTGCATGGGTTCACCTGTAGATGCATTGCAGCCCATTTCCACATTAATCTGTGATTTTTAAAAAAATAATAATAAAAGTAATCTGCATGCACGCACATAAAAATCACATTTTAACATGTATTTTAAAATGTATTTCCTCTTAAATTATGCATTTTAAAACATACTTGATTGTTTGTTTGTTTGTCAAGACCTGCTAAATGCAATGGGTAGCTATATTTTCATCTGCACATTAGTCCAAGAAGTGTGGATCAGGTCAGTTCATATCTGAATTTGCAAAGACTGAGTTCCCCAAACATCCCTAATTCTGCATCACTAGAACAAAAAAATAAAAAAAGCAAAAAAGCACCTAAACGAGCAACTCTATGGATCAAACTCAATGCTTCAATTTCAACAAACAATGCTATGTTGGAGAATTAATAGCAAGCTCAATGACTCATCTTTCCTCATCTTGTATACTCATCTTCAGAGGTAACTTCTTGGTTTCTTATATCACAGTTTCCCTGTGATTTCCAAGCCAGGAGACTGGTTTAAGTGTTCCCTACAAACCAGGATTGCAAACTAGGATCCAACTATGGTTTACAATCCAGGTTTGTATAGAATACTTAAATCGCTGTTTCTTAGTTTGTATGTCACAGAAAACTGGCTTAATAACCAAGGGAGGCTTGAGACAGGAGGAGGAAGGAGAGAAAAAGGAGTTATTGAGCTTGTTGCTTATTCTTCCTCCAACAAATCAGTGATTTGGAGTGGAGATGTTATGTCCCTGTATTCACGTGCATCTCTGAACCCAGGGCATGGTTTGAAAGAACAGGATGTAGCAAACCTGATGAAACAAAGCAGATTTGGAAGAAAAGTGGAGATATTAATGTAACAGCTAAGTTTAGTTACTCAGTTTACAACAATGAAGATATTCTATGCCTGTTTTCCATTATTGCTTTCATGAAGTTTGAGAAGAAGTTATACAATAAAACAGGTATTTGAGAACTCTTATTTGAAAACATATCAGGAAGAAGACTCACCTTCTGTTTGTGAAAGGGCTTCCTGAGGGAACAGAGTGGGAGAACAATGTGTCATTCATGCTGGTGACTGGTCTGGGAGGCCTTGACAAAAATACAGTTAAGAAGTATATTGTTTATCATCAGCATCAAATACAGAAGCTCGACACCCACAAATACATTTAGTCAATAAGAAGCTGGAATATTCTATTTTTGTACTCTAAATCTATATTTGAAAAAACAAAGGCTACAATCCTGAACACACTGGGCGTAATCTCCATTGAACAGGGACTTACTCCTGAGTAAACACTTGCAATTAACTTTTACATGGAGTAACAGATCTGAGTGTTAGAAAAACATATTTTTTATATTTTGAAGTATTCTGTGTGCAATTTGCTTACTCTTTATCCTGCTTCAGTAAAATCATTGACTGTGTTGTATTTTTGCAAAGCTAATGGAAGCAGTTCATAAAGTAGAATTGATTTAAAATTGTTTCAACAGCCTTCAAACTGTTCAACTTGACTTCTTGTTGGTTTAACATTCTAATTTTTTTAAAAGAAGAAGCAAACAGTCCCTTTTTTGAGAGCCCTCTCTGACTCAAACGTCTCAATTTCCATTTCTCAGGACTCTGTGTAGTGAGTCCTTCATATGTAACAGCTGCATGAACTTACATTTTCACAATGCCACAACAAACAGTTCCTTTAGTATGTTTGCCATGGTGAAAACCAGGGGATCCACTTGGTGCAAAATTCACACAAACAACTCCACAATTCAGAGTGTAGACACTATTTGAATTTTTAAAGTCATCACATGTTAACATGAAACATCAGCCCACCAGAGATTACAAATGGAAAGAACCAAACAGAAACCACTTATTAAATAACACATTTATGAGGAGGAGTTAGTTTTTCCTTAAGCCTGAAGGTGTTCAAGTAGCAATGAAGGGGAATTTGAAATATACAAGTATCACACAGAGTTGACTAAGACACATACAACAGGAATTTTGCAAAAGATTTATCCTTCATTTGCTGTTTAGAATGTTCAGATAGGATTTGTACTGTGATTCTTACGTTAATGAGGAACTTTAGGTTATTTCATGCTATAAATGTACACAGAAACCCACTTGGACAGCAGACAACAGCCCCTTCCACACAGGGTTATTAGTTCCTTTGCATTCTTTTACTCATACCTTAGAAATTGCTTAAAAATTATCTGTAGGACAATCAGAAGGGTACTGGAGTGTTAGGCATAAAAAATAGCCCCAAAATAATAAAGAATTTGCCTGAAGTGAATAGTTTCCAAAAAAGGGAGCAATACTAAGGTGGGAAGCAATTGCTTATTTTATTTATGTAAATGTATTTATTTTATTTAAAGGAATCCTGTTAAGAGAATAGGATGCTGCCTTGTACTCAGTCAGATCATTTTCATCTAGCTGAGTATTATCTCCACTGACTGTCAGCCACTCTCCAGGGTTTCAGACTGGGGTCTCTCCCATCCTACCAGGAGATGCTGGGTATTAAATCTGGGCGGCTCTCCAATGAGACAGATGCTCTATGGCCCTTCCTGTTAATCACCCTTCCTATGCCACCTCTTGTTGCCAGAACACCTCTTGTTGCAGTGACTGCAACACAGGTTGTGTATTGTTCTATACTTGGGCCCTATGACAGAGGATATCTCAACCCCAAATATTTGCATTTTAGCAATGTAATATCAAATGCCCTGTTGCAGAGAATGCAACCTGCACGCAGAAACAGGTTCCTGTATGCGGTGCATATGTGCCAAATATGCAAAAGCCAGATGTGTGAGGAAAGCAGCAAGCTATCACTGTTGGCTCCTCCTGCCTGTGAATAGCAAATCCCAGCAGGAACTAAGGAATTCCTGTAGTTCTTGAGAGAAATCACCACACTTCTCTCTGTTGGTTGGGGTTGATGGGAGTTGGGGGTCTAGCAACATTTAGAGGGCACCAGGTTGGGGAAGGCTGTCAAAATGTTTCCCATATAAATTCTCTCTCTCACTATTCAAGAGAAGGTGCTAAGCCTGCAGCTCACTACTCAGAGTGATGTGGATTCTGTTTTAATAGTGCTTCTGATTGGCTCCAGCAAATCTCACAAGATCTGTTCTTCACCACCTAGACTACCTAGGTAAAGGTAAAGGGACCCCTGACCATTAGGTCCAGTCGTGACCGACTCTGGGGTTGCGGCACTCATCTTGCATTATTGGCCGAGGGAGCCGGCGTACAGCTTCCATGTCATGTGGCTAGCATGACTAAGCCACTTCTGGAGAACCAGAGCAGCGCACGGAAACGCCGTTTACCTTCCCGCTGCAGCGGTACCTATTGATCTACTTGCACTTTGACATGCTTTCGAACTGGTAGGTTGGCAGGAGCAGGGACCGAGCAACGGGAGCTCACCCCGTCGCGGGGATTCGAACCGCCGACCTTCTGATCGGCAAGCCCTAGACTCTGTGGTTTAACCCACAAGCTTGCAAAAACATCTTCAGTGATGTCCTACAATTTATCATCAATTGTTTCCTCATGGTAATGGGCTTGCAGCCCCCAGGCACCTAATCCTCCACCCATACTTGGGCCCTGTATTCTCACAGTAGTAATAAGCAGTTGGGCATGGAAAGAAGGATGCCCAGTCAAAGTCTGGATCCCTTTCTCCCTGTTCTCTAGGTCATGGGATCTTCTAGAGACTTCAGGTGAAAGGTTGATGGTAGAAAAAGAACCCCTCTGAGAAATAAAATTGCATACTCAATAATTCATATGAGATTTCCAACCATATCAAAAATGTACTAAGGGGTAATGCTTTACTTACCAGGTATCTCTTTTGCAGCAAAAAAATGAAATAAAAAGAAGCTATTAATTAAGTTGAAATATTAAATTTTTAGAAAGTGTCAAAGTTAGGGAAATTCTATCTATGCCATAGTTAATACTCATCATACAGGCTCAGCCCCTCTTTCCTGACAAGTTGCCCCATGATGGGGAACAGAATGGATCATGCATGTAGGGCTACTGAAGTTTATCTCCACAAGATCACAACAGTTATTTATTTTGTCATAATTTCTAGCAAATTCCTATTTCCAGAACACTGAAACTATTTAGAGGCTATATATATATATGGCTACCAGTTGTAATATTCACTTTCCTCAAATTCAGCTGGTACAGATTTGAATTTGAAAAATACGCATGCTCTCTGTTAACTGGGTTGAAACAGCTGATTATAGCTGCTCCTGCCCTTCCCCCATGTTATATGGCAAGCAGCCTTTAATGCTCAGGGGAGTGAACGGCATTTGAAACTCAGGTGAGTTTCCCGTATTCAACTGTGTATCAAAATCAGTTTGTGAAATGGCACATAAGTCTGTTGTAAGAGAAGTAAAGACTCCAACTCGGTGTGCGCAAGTGCTTGTCTGTGCTTGATCTTGAATCCCAGCTACAGGATATGATGCAGTAAATATGAAAATCAAGCTGTTGACATTTAAGATGTTTCTGATGGCTGTCAAGTAAAATATACGTTAAATACTGAACCTTCTCCGATAGCTAATAAGTAATTAACAAATCCTGAGGAATACTCTGTAGAGACTCTGACAGTAGTCAGCCAGTCGTTGCATTTGTTTGTTTGTAGGCAAATGACCATTACAACAGACAGGTACAGTGTTTAAATCCCATATGGGCAACCCATGGCCCACAGGTGGACCCACACATCCCATTTTCACTATAGGTTGCGGGTACAGTTGCAAAGCACTTGGATGGGAGTGCTCCTCACCTATTCCCAGCACCAATCAGCAGGAGAAGATGTGGGATGGGATTGCTGAGATCCCATTGTGTGCCTCTGACCCTCACGACTCTCCAGCTGCTTAGTGAAGAGAACGTAGTGAGGAGGACAAGGAGTTATGTGCTGGGATCTTCTCATCCCTGCATGGAGAGACAGGGGGGAAATGTGTTTGTGTGGGGGGAGGTTTTATGTTTCTCTGTGTATTGGAGGCTCCACCCATGTCCTTCACTAGCCCTGTCCAAGTCCTGTGTGGGACCATTATTGAATGCCCACTATCGCATGAAACCCTTGGGACATAATCTAGTCTCAATGGAAAACAGCGAGCAGCTGCAGTATCTCGGTGAACATAACAATATCATCATGCAAAATGTTAAATTCAAGATTGCAGTTTACCAAGGGATTTCTTTTTTAAGATAGAAAGGTCATTCTTCTCTTAGGTCATGCCACGAGTGTATTTCACTGATGCTAAATAGGGAGTTAAAACTACTTGGTTGCTTACAGTATTTACTCAATGGAATTTAACAATGTTTGAACCAAGTGTTTACTGCTGTGCCCCCACTTACACTGGTAGAGTCACTCATGGTAGTAAATACAATGTTAAAAGCAGCGTATAATGAAACTGCAAATGCAAGCGTAGCTCTACAAAAGATTTCTGTCCTTATTGTAAGTGGCTGCTGCAGGGGGAAGGAAGACTTTCCTTACATGAAGCCTACCATTAAAAGTGACTGTAAATACCCCTTTTGCTGGGATGCTTGCCTAGAGCTTTTTCTCATGATACGGTTTATCTTCCATTACATTTAAGAATAAAAATCAGTCTAGTAAGAATATATTCCCAAGGACTGCATGCAGCATATCTTTCCCCCTATGCTAATTTATATCAGTTGCATTGCATATGATGGTTGCACCACAACTGGTTCATTTTAATTTCTATATTATTGTATTCAACATTGCTTTCAATCCCCCCCCCCATCAGAAAAAATTGAAAATAAAATAGCAAATACTCTCACTGCCAGGAACAGATATTTTCTCTTAGGAAGAAGGTAATGTCCTAGGGCAGGTGTGGGGAAATGTTGGCCCTCCAATGTTGCTGAACCACAACTCCCATCAGCCTCAGCAATCATGGTCAATAGCCAGAGATTATGGGAGTTGTAGTTCAGCAACATCTAGGTTCCCTACACCTGTCCTAGGATCAGAAGAGACCAGATTGCTGGTTGTTTTTGAAATCTTTATAAGAACAGTGCTCAATTCCCTTTCACATCCTGGTATATTTTCTTGTACGTGAATAGATTGACTCCAATCCAGCTGAAGCTAATTGTGACAAAAGTTGAATCCTCTGCACACTTTCACTAAGTGAACAATTCCCACTGAAAATGATGGAAAAATACTTTCTAGCATTGATCTTAATGGGCTATGATCTCAACTAACTTTAGTGAACTACAGCCATTGCCTTCTGTATAAAAATACAGGTAGAAAAGATGTACGCAGAAGTCCTTTCTATAGAGTAGCTGATCCTGGATAATGCAAAGAAGAGGATCATGTTTTGCTTCAATTTCACATTTCTCTCTCTCTCCTCAGATTTTTGCAAGTGGAGATATAGTATAATAAAAGTAGTTGTTCAGGGCCTTGCCAAGTAGGAGAGTTGGGTGACCTGCTTCAGGAGGCACTGTGAGAGGTAGGGGATAGTGGAAGGCATAACTTGGTATCTGAATGCTGCAGCAAGGCATTTTAGTGTTGGCCCCAGCTGGAGATGTGGGGGTGTGGGGAGGAATGAAGGCTCTGCTTCGAACAGAAAGATCTTTCGAGCGGAAAAATACACATATTTGCAACATATTTATTTGAAGTCCCCATACAGTCATTCTTTCCTTCTTAAACCATGAAGGTACTGGCTAATTTGTGATTTTCATTGAAGGCTATAAGGGCAAGTCTGAAGACCTAACTATGCTAACCTGAACTAAATAGCAAAACTCTCATCAATATGTTATGGCTCTCAGCTATAAACCATTGCATTACATCAACTATTCACAAAAATGTTTCCTTTTGAGCATAACTGCTTGATTCATTTGGCTTTCACCAATTTTTCAGTAGCTTGCTTCAATTTAACCTGGGTGGGGGAACCTGTGGTCCTCCAAACACTGTGGGCTCACATCACTTCTGATCATTGACTATGCTTGCTGTGGCTGATGGGAAATAGACTCCATAAACATCTTGAGGGCCACAGGTTCTCCATCCCTGACTTAAGTAGTCAACCTTTTATTTTTGACATCTAAGGAATGGAATAAGCAGAGGGTCCAGCATTTCAAACTAATATTCTTAGCAGGTGCAAATTTAATTTAAAAGGAATTATCAAGTAAGATGCTGTTTTGAAAAGCACTATTGATGATCCTATTATTTGGGAAGGTTAAACAAATAGTGTGCTTCCATTACAGCTTCATCATAATGAGAACAATACACTGTTCAGTCTTCCAGTGACAGCTCATTGCTTTAGACTGATCTTAGTTAATAATCATAGCCCAGTATTTAATATCTGCATGAGAGTCTTCATGTCAAAGCAGGCTAAGTGACTTCCAACAGTGCTGCCAACCACAGACAGTCATTATGTAATATAATGTTCTTTGTATTTTCTACAAAACACATGCAACAGTGAATACGGAATGAACAGCCACATGAAGGAAGTTTTGACTTGAGGTAAATGGAACACAGAACATAAAAATAAATCTGTGATGGAGATCTGAACCACTTTAAGAACCACAGGAGGAGGAGTAGTTACCGTAAAAAAACCAAACCCCATTAAGCAAATCACAATTATTATCTGAATATGCTGGGAATTATCCTTGTCAGAATGATCCTATCGAAACAACTGACTATCTGAATGTTTATATATCCCTGTGCCCATTCAGCTATATGAATGTATAATTTAAAAGTGCTTGTGGGAACATAATTATCTACAAGTCACTCAGATGCTCTAGGGACTCAGAGAAGAAATCACTGGAATATCAGAAGCCCACTTCTTATTGATCTGATTTTGAACTGAGCAGTAAAGGAAGTCCAGAGCTGACAATACATGCTGCTTCTTTTAAGCCAACTAAGCTTTTGAGCAGGCTTTTGAGGCTACAAAGTTATCCTCTCACAACTCTATAGTGGCAGAAGCTCCTCTGTGCATGCCTTAAGGCAAGAGTAGTCAATGTGGTTGTCCTTCAGATGTTGTTGAACTACAACTTCCATCAGCCCCAGCAAGCATGACAAATGGTCAAGGATGCTGGAAGTTGTTGTTCAATAACATTTGGAGGGTACCACATTGGCTACCCTTGCTTTACAGCCATTTCCAAACACCAGTTTTTGTAAAGACTGTTTCCAAAGAGAGGTGAAAAATATATATCATAGGAATTTGGAGTAACCAAATTCTGGGAAAATACACGACTTGTTATGTACACAGAGATACAAGGAGATTCTGCATGTATATCTGAAGCAGCAGTGATTAGAATGCATATGGCTGCTGTTGAATCTCTAGCTTGCCAGATTCTAACATGCTGAATTAGCATGCCAGTCACCTCTCACAGAACCACAATCCCAGAAATCAAATCTCCTGTCCTGCATATGGAGTGCTTCATGTAAATACTTTTATCAAGGTTGTTTTTATTCTGCATTCCTGGATATCACCAGTATCTTCCTCAACTCCAGATACTTATTTCTCCCATCCCTGTGGGCCAACTTTGACAGGTATGCAGGACTGCCTATCTGTTAAATCATCAGGTCTCCTAAAGATAGCAGGTGACTGACACCTGTCCAAATTCAGAGGAGGTTGCTGGAACTTAAGGTTACCAGATGCCCCCGTTTCCTGGGGACAGCCCCTGGATTTACAAATCAGTCCCCATACAAAATCCATTGAAGTTGAAAAGTGTCCCTGGATTCATTGAAAAAAATCTGGTAATCTTACTGTAACTGCAGATCAACAGTTATAGGAAGGAACTTTGAAGTCTCTGAGAAAGCGTTTTGAATTCAAAGCACTTCCTCTAGTGCTTTACCATCCCAGGGGGAACTCCTTAGGACAGCCCCAACAATCAGCTGACTGTCAGCTATGCAGGGCTCCCTTGAAGCAGTAACAATCAGCAGATAGCCAGAGCTTCAAAGTGCCTTGCAAATGGCTTTGCAGACACTATCAATCATCTGATCAGCAGTACTTGAAATTTCTTTTTTCTTTTTGGCCCAGCCACTCTGATGTCATATATGATGTCAGATGCAGGGCAGTGGGCATGGCTTAGCCAAAATGGCCTAGTGGGTCTCATTAAGCCTAAGGACTAGAGGTTCTTCACCCTTGACTTACAGGGTCCCTGAAAAGACTGCTGAGAGATGAACTTCCTACTTCTTCAAATGGCAATTTCTTTAGTTTTTAGAAATGTAGCTTTCCTACATTTTTGACCGCACTTCCCTACTTCTTAAAAGGAGCACATTGCAGCTGCCACATAATACATATCTAAATTATGGAAAAATCAAGGCTAGCTATGTGAAACAGTTAAAGGAAACAATTCAAAGCACCTTTGTTCCACCTTGTCTCACACAGGCTATCAGATTTCATAATTCATAACTGCAATTCCTGCAGGAAAGCATTGCCTTTGTGTGAACTGAGGCATGTATTTTAGAAAATCTCAATTTTGAGAGAGCTGGTAAGATAAATAATTTGAAATCTGCTTCCATATTGGAGCATGTCAGTTTCTAGTTTCCTTTCTTTACCTGCTTTATCTTTTAGATATTTAATTGTTTCACTGGTCAAAACTGAATCATTCAGCTCTAGCCTCCTGGTATACTGAAGACTCACTAAACTGAAATTTAAAAAACATACACCAATATTTCAGAATGCTATACTATGATGCTAAGCAAAAAAGAAAAAAAGATCCAGCATTTCCCCTGTTACTTTTCAGTACAGTGGGACCTCGACTTACGACGATAATGCGTTCCGACGCAATTTTCGTAAGTCGAAAACATTCGTAAGTCGAATCCCTATAGGAATGCATTGAGTGAAAAAAAATCGTAAGTCGAAAATTCGTAAGTCGAAAAAATCCTATTAAAGCGGCCGCGACTTCCATTCATAAGTCGAAAAATTCGGTTGCGGTGGCCATTTTGTTTCTTCCGGAAGTCATTCGTAAGTCGAAAAATTCGTAAGTCGAGTCGCTCGTAAGTCGAGGTCCCACTGTATCATGAAGCTAAGTTATGCTAAAATCCATAATACAATTGGATAGTTTAATAAGCAGCATTTCTAGAGAACACATGAAGAGGCCTCCCTCCATTTGCCTTCAAACCAGGATGAACAGTAGGTCACCCAGAACAAAGGATATTATCTACAGAGCACACAAATACTTACACAATATGAGCCAAGTTTAGAGGTTTTTCAGGCTGGTCAGGGAACATTGGGTGCAAAGGTTCACGGCTGGAAGCACAGCTTAAAGACTTGCTAAGTGCATTAGTTAGCTTCTTAGCAGGTGATTTCTGGGAGGAACAAGGAAGGTAAAGGTAATTTGGACAGGTAAGGTTTAAATTGTTTTTGCAACCACAAAACTATGGGGAAACAAAGCAATGTTCTACTAGTTAAAGGCATATCTCTTAACGCCCCCCACCCCAAGACCCACTTATTCAGTGGCTCTGTATGATGTCCTGAGTTGCATCCTCATGAGGCCCGGAGGAACATTTCCCGGCTATTGTTTTATTGTTTTAATATGCTGTAAACTGCTTTGAGATTTTTTTTATTAAAAATATAAAGTGGTATAGAAAGGAAATTTAAAAAAAAATCATTTAAAGAGAGAGAAGCTGCAGAATCTCCCAGTTCATCTTTCTCCTTTCTCCCACAGTGAGATGAGTGGAAGTGAGGACCCAAGGCCTGTATCTCATCTCTC
Organism: Darevskia mixta; assembly: GCA_034641385.1. Lineage (NCBI taxonomy): Eukaryota > Metazoa > Chordata > Lepidosauria > Squamata > Lacertidae > Darevskia > Darevskia mixta. Next base: position 2,468,074 of record JAWWNH010000011.1, read on the forward strand.
CACTGGCACAATCCCAGGTGAAAAGTACATTTGAAAAGCTGCTGATGACATAGAAGTGGAAGACAGCAAACATTTCTATGACTGAAAAGACCATGTTTGCCCTAAAAGGATTAGGGACAACAAACAGATATGCATAGAGTACAAACACTTCCTTTAGTAGCCTATCAAGAGTATAAATGAGTCGTCCCCCCCCCCAGTAAAGGAACCAGGTACCTGAGTGTATGATCCCCAGGCAGAATTTTCTACCCATGAACAAAGGCAGGATCAGATACAGTTTGTTTTCTAATTGTGCAGACCTTTGCATAAACTGGGTTTCTAAAGTACACATCATCAGTACAAAAAGCTGTGTGATAAACATCAACACAACACTCAATCGAACCAGACTCACAAAAAAGAATCTAGATTGAAAAATAAAATAATTACGGTGAATCATACTTCATTCAGGCCCACTTTACTCAGTCCTTAATACTTAAAACACTTAAAACATGATAATCCGTGCCAAAGAAGTGTGAGTTCAGAGGCCATTACTAGAATAATATCTTCCATATTCCTGATTCACTACCTAACTGTGCACTACCTACCTTCATTTATTTAGGGCTGCCATATGTCTGGATTTTACTGGACATTACCAGGATTTTAAAGGTGGAATTGATGTCGGGGGGGGGGTATTTCCAAAAGGCGGCACTTTGTCCTAAAAAAAAAAGCTCTCAACAACTTTCGGGGTGTCCTCGTTTTCACTTTTTGAAATATGGCAACCCTAATTTCTTAATCATTGCCAATTATATGTCATTCTAATTTCAGAAGCACCAGCTTTAATATAGAATGCTGTTTGCACTGCAATTGCTTAGTTTGCTTTCATTATTCTTATTGCACTTCCCTCCTTTCCAGCTTTCGCAGCTAAGATATTCTCTGTATTCAGCACTTTTTTTCTGGGGGGACGCAGGGGTACACATACCCCTAAACATTTTGTGAATCTAAGTTTGGCTTCATTGAGGGGCAGTATTTCAATACGAATAGGAATATGAGAGTACCCCTAAACATTTTTAAGAAAAAAAGCATTGTCTGTATTTGAGTTCCAAAGGCAAAGAGACTGTTTTGAAAATGTCTTTTTTTCACAGTTTGATCCACAACCCAAATAACCTGCAATAAGTCCCAGAAATTTATATTAACTGAGCTTAAGGAGGCCATACACTGGGACTCTTATAGAAATAAGCTTATTAAATATTATTAATAATAGAATGCATATGCTAACTTTAATTTCAAAAAGAAACTAAAATGTGGTTTACAAACAAATAAAGCAAAACACACAAAATAAAAACAGTTCAATAAACAAAGTTAAAATATAAATTGCAGTAACCACCAATATCTGGTACTGGTATTGTGAACTCCCTCGTGATCTTCAGATGAAGGGTGGTATACAAATTTTAATAATAATAATAATAAGTCAGGGAAATGCCCGGGTAAACAGGTACACTTTCAGTTGTTGACATAAACATCCCATGGTTGCAGCCTGCCTGACCTTCAAGAGGAGATCATTTCACTGCTCAGGAGCCACCATGGAGAAAACCCTCCTCCGCCCCACAGTAAGATGTATTACACTTGTGGACCATGGCATGGTAATAGGGTAACCAGTGCAGATTATGGAGACCTGGATGGTCTACACCAGTGTTTCCCAACCAGTGTGCCTCCAGATGTTTTGGGACTACAACTCCCATCATCCCTCACTAGCAATACCAGTGGTCAGGGATGATGGGAATTGTAGTCCCAAAACATCTGGAGGCACACTGGTTGGGAAACACTGGTCTACACAGAAGGAGGCATTGTTTTAGAGAACTGGTTCCAAGCTGTTCACAGCCTTGTAAACTAGAACTAGAATGTTACACTTGACTCAGTAGCTAACTGGCAGCTACCAAAATGAGGCAAGATCAAACATATGTTTCATCTGAGTGCAATATAGAGTTCATGTTGTTAGTCTGAAAAAGGTTAAGAAACTATGGTGGCTGTATGTTAATGAATATATAGCATGCCTACACTTCTACTGACTTTATATAAACATATTTCATAAAGTAGCTGAATGGTAAATCAACATCTTCCATTGTTCTTCTTAGATCTAGACTTTTAAGATTCCATTTAGATGCCATAGTTTCTTTTACATATAGATCTCTTATCATATAAAGCAGATAATATGAGAGAAAAGCCAACAGATTTGACTATGTCCTACAAAAATGAACAACTTACTGTGGAAATAGTTTTATATTCCAAGACCTTCCTGCAGCTCTCCTGACATCCAGAACAGTATTAACATGTTGGACTGCTCAAATCCACACTGAGGATAGCCATACTGTTCAGTTCTTCCCATTTTTCATCTCAGAACTGACTGGGAACAAGGACCACAACTGGGGCTTCTCCATTACAGAGACGCTTAGCTAAACTGGCAAAGTTAGTTTCCTATATGTGGTTTTAAGGGAAAACGATTCGGTCAGTTCCAACTCCCATCCTTGAGATTTTCTCTGACTGGTGGAGTTCAAACAGTCTGCAGCAATTCATGAACCTTCCCTTACCCATGACGTGTATTCTTTCATTTGGTGCTGGTTGCTATGGGAACCACTGGCATGTCCCCTCCAGAAGCAATCTTGACAGAGCTGGTAATTGTGACACTGCTGGCATCGATAGCGAAATCCCATCATGCTCTCGCTATGGCAGTAGGAACACTCGACAGGGTGGAAGACTACAAAGGGAGATAAATTTAAAAACAAAACAAAAGACGAACAGTGCAGCGTTAAAACTGAAGCCACTAACAGGTCTTAGCAACTTACTTTTGTGTCTGAAGTGATTTTCCACAGCAAATGTTATTCTTAAGGTTCCTGAAATTTAAAAGCTTCACAGTTTTCTCTGAAGACAAACAAGCATCTGCTACTGTCTAAGAGAAAACCTTGTATAGCAGCAGAAACCCAAAACAGGAAAATGTGGAAGTGTGGAAGAAAGAATGAGGGGTTGGATTCAACTAACCCAGGGCACTAGCTGAAGCCAGCATAAGGACTCCCAGTAGCTCAGTGGGGTTTCCCCCCTCTCCTCCCCACACTGCTCCCCCAAATCTGCTTTGGAGAGTCAGGAAAACCTCCATAATAACACATGGAGGGAGTCTTAAGGGAGACTGTTCTGTCTGGCAAGCAGATATACTGGTGCTGACGGAACGATTGTATTAATGCGCTGTTGAATTCCATCCTAGGACTAGTATGTATGTGAAGAATCTACTTTGGTCAACTTGCAAAGGCAGAAGGAGAGATACTAAAGGTAGAAAGCATATCAGTTTATGCTGTGTATGATTTTGCAACACTAACTAGGTTTACAACTTTCAGCCTGAATCTATGCTGAGTTCAATATGTCTGAGCACATTGAAATCAATGGACAAGGCTGACCTTATCATTAGGAATTGAAATTGGCACCACATTCTTAGCCATTCTTCCTTTTCAAGAACAATAACTTTTCCTGGAGAAAACACAATCATTGTGAACCACATTGATATTCCACATGCCACTCATCTTTTGACTACATACCATTCTCAACATTTGCCAATCGATGCAGAAGTGGTAACCAGACCAGGCATTGCGGTGGAGGATCAGACATGAGAGTGTCCAAAAAAGCATTCAGTGTGACTTTTTTCTGTTTACATGAACAAAGCAGAAACCATTTAGCATTGCAAGCTGAAACGGGAATTTTTACTTTCCTCATGACTCTCACACACATGGGTGAAACAATTAAGCAGATACATTTCAATATCTTAAACTGGGGAAGGGAACTCTTTTCAGCCCAAGAGACACGTTCCTTTCCGGGCAACCATCTGAGGCAACCTTTAAGTGGTAGGCAGGATCTGGAGCAAAAGTGAGCAAAGCAACAGATGTAATTTCATCTCTGTACAGTAGGCTAGCTTCTACAACACTTCCACTGCCCCCTGTGTTCTCCACCCAGACATTATCAGAGGTCAAGGACACAATGAAGGAGTGAAGCAGAGCCAGTGACGGGTATGGCCCAGGAAGAGTTCTGAGGGACACGAAGTCATGGGCGTAGCCAGGATTTTTTTTGGGGGGAGCAGGACTTTGTTAGGGGGGCAGAACCAATGTGATTGGTCAGTTAGTTAAGTATTTCTATTGTTTTACTTGATCTAGGGGGTCAGCTGTCCCCCCCTGCCTCCCCCTGTCTACGCCCATGCATCAAGTCCATGTTGCTACAAGGGGAATTTGTTCTGTTGTAATTCAAAGGCAAGAAGCTTTGTATGGTAGTTGCTTCAGGCTGTGAGCATCTCAGTCAGCCATTTGGGAGCCTTTTGAAAAGGAGTAGGGGAGATCAGGAGTCGTGTTATAGTCCTGGAACCATCTTGTAAGTACTTATATTTGTATTTTTTTTTTAAATGGCATTACTTGAAGACTTTAAAGGATTTTCCATTTAAATCTGCACATAAACAGGATGGGCTGAACGTAGTCCTGTGTCCATGTAGAACTGGGAAGGACCAAACCTTAGTGCATACCTAGTCCCAATATTGCTCATCTCTATAATACTGAAGGCAATAGTTTCTTGGTCCGCAAATCTAATGTCATTGTTATCATAACCGGTGCTATTGTTCTAGAAAAAGATGTGCCGGAGCTCACCATGAACTTCTCCCAGTGGTGCCCACCTGAGAGCTGAGCCCTAATCATAACCCATACTTATGTAGGAGCATTTCGGAAAACAATACAGGGACTCCTCGTCCTCCTCCTCCTGCTGCTGCTGCTCTGAACCAATTCATAGCTACTCCACAACATCTTGTTAGTATTCTTTCCAAATCATATTAGGAGATCGTTCACACATCTTCCAAGTCATATCTAATTTGGTTCTTAAACAAAACACAGTTCTCTTCTGGTTTACAATTGCCAAAAGTGTCCAGTACACAATCTACAGTATAAACAAATAAAAAGCACATAACATTTTGTCACTGCATGTCATTATGGGAAGGGCGAAAAGGAGGCAGTGAATGTCACCATTTTATCTACCTGTTGAGAAAAACAGGATTTTGCTGACTGCTCTGTGTATCCAAAAGAAGGACCTTCAAAGACCGCCGTGGGTAGTTTAAGGACTTCTCGCAGAAACATGTCATATTTACCATAAACCATTACACCGCTGGTGTCTGAAATCATTGAGAAAATATCTGATGGAATAAAGAGGGAAAATATGAAATGGTTTATTTGGTTTAAGCTGCTAGTTACAAATCTAACAGTGTTTCTGCTCAAATGAAAATAATAATTAGAGTTATTCCCTTTTTTATATTGCAAAAGAAGGGACACACCTTTATTAGGACTCACTAAAGGGAGTAAGCAAGCACTTTTCTAATACTCTAAATTCTTTTCTAGTTTTAGAAAATTTTTTGATGCAAATCAGAAAAAAATGGTAATTTAGCATGATAAAAGGGATCCAAAGTACAAAATGCAAACTTCTTGCCCCTGGAGCAACTTTCTGCTTCAAATAATGATAATGGTGACAATTTATTAAATTTATAAATCTATTTATAAATTTATGGTGTTTCCTGTTTGGCAGGGGGTTGGACTGGATGGCCCTTGTGGTCTCTTCCAACTCGATGATTCTATGATATACCACCCTTTATCTAAAGATCACTGGGTAGATTACAGTATAAAAATACATAACACAACAATAACCTTTCCCTCAACACATTTAAAAGGCCATGGATTGATCAGCCAAAGGCCTGTGTGAAGAGGAATGCTCTCACCTGGCACCTAAAGTTATGTAAGGTGCCAGGTGAGCCTCCCTAGGGAAAGCATTCCACAAATAGGGAGGCCCATTCTTGTGTTGCCACCCTCTGAACCTCTTGTGGAGGAGGAACTCGAAGAAGGGCCTCAGATTACTATCACAGGGTCTGGTTTGGTTCAAATGGAGAGAGGTCATGATCTGGGAACTGAGTATTTAGATATGGGTGGTTAACCTGTGGCCTACCAGAAATTGTTGGACTCCAGTTCCCATCATCCCTAACCTTTGGTCTTGCCAGTTGGGACTGATGAGAATTGAAGTCCTACAACACCTCGAGGGCCACAGGTAGTCATCCCTGATTTGGATTATTGGAGAACTGGGTATTTGTGTCAAAACAAAATAAAATAAAAAAATTCCTTCCAGTAGCACCTTAGAGACCAACTAAGTTTGTTCTTGGTATGAGCTTTCGTGTGCATGCACGAAAGCTCATACCAAGAACAAACTTAGTTGGTCTCTAAGGTGCTACTGGAAGGAATTTTTTTATTTTATTTTGTTTTGACTATGACAGACCAACACGGCTATCTACCTTTAACTGGGTATTTGTGTGCGCACTTTAAAATATTCAATGCATTATAAAGGGTGATTTCACTTCAGACAATAAATCTGTGTCTGCGCCTCTTGTGTGTTATGTGTTTGCATCTATGAATGGATTAATTTAATCCATATTGGTTTTAACTAGGGCTGCAACCTGATTAAAGAATCTTTAATTGATCAATCTTTCTAATACATTTGCATGTTTCCCAAAGATTTTGCTAACTGCTTTTCTGCTCTTGCTTTCTGGGTCAAAGAGCAATTCTTTAAAATTGTTAAATGCTTTGCAGATGTTGAATATGCGAAACTTAAACAGAAAACTGCTTGTAGTAGAAACCACTGTTAGTTCTTTTCAGACTTGGGCCTGGCTGCCAATTCAGTGGTGTCCTGTTGTTTTAGTATAATAGAATCATAGAACCGTAGAGCTGGAAGGTACCCCAAGGGTCATCTAGTCTAATCCCCTACAATGCAGGACTCTCAGCACACAGTCTCCCATCTAATTTGAAACCATACTGGACCCTGCTTAGCTTTGCAAATGTGCTAGCAGTTTTATTGCTGGGTGTGGCGTTTGTACAGAGCCCCTGGTCGTTTCACGGACTATTGACCTGTACACCACTACTTTATTCTTCCGCTGCCACCAATTTTGTGGGGGGAAACCAGGGCTCCCCAGTGAAGTAATGAGTCTCAGTCAGGTAGAGTTAACAATGATGATGAAAGTTTATTTCAAACACAAACAAGTTTTAAAATATATTCGAAACACTGTCACTCTATCCCCTCTCAGTCTTGTCCCTGTCTCTAACTCACTATGACTCCTCTATCTCTCTCCCCACCACCACCTAAAGAACCAACCGAACTGTCAAAACCTCTGGGCTGAGCCTCAAAAGCAGGTAGGCTCCAGGTGGTGGGGTGCAAAATATATTTCATTATGAAAACCATGAAAATGTTTCTTTATGCTTGACACTCAACACATTTGACCATGCATAAGAGGAATCTTTCAGTACCAGAATTCTGGAAAGAAACCATGAATTGATTCATATCATTATTATCTAAACCAAATTCTGGTTCTACTCCATATTGAAAGGAAAGGAACAACATTAATAAAATATAAATAATAGAGGACAAAGACTTACATCTCAATTTGTCCATAATCTTTCCCCCACAAAGTGTTGCCAAGGCCATTTTGATAGCAAAGACAGACATTTTTCCATGTCCTTCTCTATACAGTAACAAGAAAACAAATATGATGACATTATTATGGCAATATTTTTGCACTGCTGTTGAATTATGCAGTACAAATATTCTTACGCTTGGAAATTAAAATTTTGCAAACAACCATAAAACTTTTAAAAAGAATACAATAGCAAACAAGCTATTTATTGTAGTTCCGATTTGAACTGCGTTACTTGTAGAGATGGAGAAAATATTTCTATTTAAATGTTATTCAGTTCTCTACAAGAATGAACAACACTCAAAGAACCAACTGTGCCATCAGAGAAATGTATTGTGGTGCTCATCCAGTCAACAATTGCATATGCAGGTGGGTAGTAGACTGATCAACAACTTCACTTGTCAAAACATGATCACACTGACTTTAACAATCATAAGAGATGCACGGAAAACTCGTACTTATTACATGAACAGGCAGCATTCCTCTGTACTGCCCATGGGCTGTTGTAAAGGCATCAGAAGGACTTATGAAGTGGACAGGATAAAGGGCTGAGAATCCCCTTGTAATTCTCTTTCACGCTATACTTGTCTGCAAAAATGAGGAGGTAGGGAACTGCCCTTTGCTCTCCTGCCTCTAATGCATATGAAACATCAGTAGAAGACCTGAGGCCACAGGGCACTCCAGCTGTCCAATGCCAATAGTGCTCCTCTATACCATATTAGCTAGAGGCTATCACAAAACAAAATCTATAGCATATGACTAAAACCCTGTGCATGCTCTATCAGAGTCAATAACACTTCCAAGCTGATTTAACAAAACCTCACTTAGATTTCCCTTTGGAAATAAGCTGTATTATTCTCCATAAGAGTAAGTGAAAGTTTAAAAATAATGGAGCATAAGTTTTTAATGTATATTTTATTTATACTATTCTGAAAAAATGTATTTTACTGAGCAGAGCATGTGTGCCATGAACATAGGAAGAGGTGTGTGTGTATGTGTGTGTGTTTTATAATGGCATGAATGCAGCAGATAATCAAAGCTGTAAGCGGGTTGTAAACAGTAGCAAAAAAGATGAGCAGGTGACCTCCCCACTCCATAGCATTACTTAATGCTGCCATGTCCCATTTATAAAACAGTCTAAAATATTTCAGGGCAAAAATAAGGAGTCTGGTTTAAAAGGAAGCAAGCAGAAATCCCTGTCTCTCTGCACATGCAATTGCTGTGATTGCTGATAAAAAGAACAGAGTGAGAAGCTGCATCAGGGAACCAAACTAGATGTGATCAGAAGAAAATGCCTTCATTTGCACCTCTTGGTAGAAATCAAAGGCCCTATATTCTGACCGCTGAAAAGCCTTCCTTACACACACCTTTGATTTGTGGGCCCTCACCAAATTTATTTTCAATGAGTTCCCTTCAATTATGAGTACAGTTTGTCTATTTAAAAGCTTTCCCTCCTGCCCTGTAGCAAAAGACACTTGGATATCTCCTTATAACTTGACTTTAAGCCTCTTGTTAGGATTGCTCACTCTGATTGCTCTGGGATAAAATGATGGCCGCTACTAATTTGCTGGCAGCCCATTGGGATAATATAATTAACATGATGACATTACAATGTCATATAACTAAGTAGATCTATGAAGCCAATTCACGGTGAGACCAGTGCTTCCTGCTCTCACTGTGAATAGGCTACATGATAACTGCTGTTATTGGCATACATCTGTCTTGGGAGACAATGGAGGAGTGTGCATTTGGGGGTAAAGTCAAACCGTTGAAGAATCACAGTGCCTACTGTGGCTGTAGGAACCAATATGGGAAAGACATGTTTTGTTGCAGATGAAGGCATCCAGATGCAGATAACACAGGCAGTCATATTTAGCTAGGTGGCTGCTTTGCTATACTGTAGTGTACGTAATTCCCTGGGAAGAAGCCCCATTGAACTCAGTGGGGCCTAAGTATGAGTAGATAGGCACAGGCCTACACTGTTAATATAACTCAAACAAATAAACCTTCTGTCCAAAATTACTAAGCTACATCTTAAGTAGCAACAAGAATTGAAACTCTGTTAACATTTCTATGGTCATTCCACTTGACTGAGGTTTTAATATTTTGCAGCACCAGGCGACATTAAAAAAATGCATTTCCTGCCCAGAACTCCTGGGATTCTTCATCCATCCTATCAGGCTATATGGCTCATTGAGGCTCATGTTTAGGATTTCTGATTACCCCTCTATTAATTCAATCACAGATTCCAAGCACTATGTCAGCATAGTGAGGACAGCTCTGATTTACAGTACTTGAAATGAAAGCAGTTGCTATTTTAGAACAATTTGCATTTTTGGATATACTCCAGGTCCTACAATTCTGTCAAATTACCCAGCTACCAAAAGTGTATACAATAGTTGTTGAGCACATTCTATGTGAGAGCAGTACTGTTGTTAACATAGATCACCCCATCATTTACAAAAGCAATACTTTTTTCATTTCTTCCTCTGTGGGATGGTGTTTTGTATGCATCTTCAAAGCCTTGCAGTGCTAAACTCCAGAAACAAAATGGGTATTACGAATGATCTCATTTTCACAGTGATGGTTTTGTTGGGAGGGAGGGAGACTTACAGGCAGTGGGCAGCAAAACATGTGCCCAGGCATTCTCAGTTGGTTTCTTCCCTGTTCTTGTGAAGAGTCAAGAATTCAGGGTTTACTGCTACTTCTTTTTTTAAAAGAGCTTCCGCCTTGTTGTGAAATCTTTTCCTGAAGGCCACAGTTTCACAGCCTGACAATTTCTCCTTGGAGAGGGCAGGAGAGCAGGTTGGATGCAGGCACACAGTGCCTCTGCTACTTTGTCATGTGGAACGGTTGCTCCCTCCCACCTCACCCCAGGTGTTGCCATGGTGACTAAGCTGTACCAGTTGATCTGACTCTGGAAGGTACACAATGCCAAGCAAGAACTCCATCAAGTGTGTACTGGGGAGGAGAGCAAGAGGGGGGTGGCTAGGCAAGCGGGAACACAAGGCAACTTATTTTAATGGTACTTTAATAGTGTGGATTTCCAACCAGTGCATTTTCATAATAGAAAACAGTAATGAGGTAATAGATAATTTGCACCTGCCGAAGCACAAAGCTGATCCCAGTCAATCCAGTTTGTAATTTCAGGCTATTCAGATGCTTTTAAGAATGCCAATAACAAGCTGATGGATCCTGTGCTTAATTACCATAATTTACATATATACACAGAAATCTCATCTGTAACATGACATTAGGGATGTCTCTTTCCTATAAATTCACATTTGTTTGGTTGTCTCCACCTCCCCATGGCCTTCAAATGCAAGGTTTCAAGCAGTAGTAATAGCATGAATTCTATTGCCATTTTTTTCTGTTGGAATCTCACAGTTTGCTACAAGGAAAAGGGGGGAAATTGCTCACAGCTGCCTAAGCTTGCAGCAAAGAGAGTTTCCTTCAAACAATAAGCCACTAACCCCATGCCACTGCTACAGAATAAACACTGCTGCAGATGTTTCCACCAGCAATAATAATACCCAAAGAATGGAACAATTTTCCATTTTGAAGTGTTCTGCTTGGGGCCAAACTCGACGTTACATGCACATTACTGCAATGGCCCTTTTGGTAAAGCTCTGTGTGTGTGTGTGTGTGTGAGAGAGAGAGAGAGAGAGAGAGAGAGAGAGAGAGAGAGAGAGACAGACAGACAGAGAGAGAGAGAGAGAGACAATGGTGGGGAGGGAAAGATTTAAGCATTCCCTCCAACTCCCACTTCTCCAACCCCTGAGGCAACAAGGTAATATTTCACACATCTACATGCGCAACATTTAGCCTTTATAGTCATAATTAAGAAAGTTCTGAACAACAACAACAGTAATTTGGGAATTTCACTTTGTCCAAGGCCAAGGTCAAACCGATATTTCACTTTGGTACTATTTTTCTGTGCAAAGATTAACATCAATAATATTAGAAGGAAAACTTACGGATCAAAAGCTGCCAGCAGGAAGTTGAGTAGTAAGCTGATGGATTGCTCTATGTTGATCTGGTGGGTAGTTGGCATGCGTTTGTTCAGTTGGTAAAAAACTGTGGACAGGACAGCTTCAATTCGAGCCACATTCAGTTCTATGTTCGGATCCAGGTTGTTCAATGAATTTTCCCGCAATGCTTCTATTACATTCCAAATATCCACTAAGTGCACTATGTAGGATGCAAGATAGTACTAACAATCAGATAAATGTCCACAAAAGAGACAGAAAATAATCCTATCTTAGGTTATAGCATTGTGACAGATAGATAAAATATATACTAGATCTGCTTGAAATGACACCGTCTCTCCCCCCCCCCCCCGCTGGTTTGTGAGTGGGGCTTCATTTTGTTTTTTTGTTTTTTTGCGGGGCGTGTACAAAATTGTTTCAAGGGAAATTGGTGGAATGAAACAATTTGGAGTGGCCTCCTTTTGCTTTTCCCATGATGCCATGTTTACAGGTATAGTTTGGGAAAATCAAAATAGCAGTCCTATGTCCACTGACCTGCATGTGGGGGAAGCAAAGGATACACCCCTCCAAAAAAGCTCACCCTAGCCATGGACCTTTGGGGCAAAAGGGTCCTCAGCAGAGGATGGGCTTCCTCCTCCAATCCATTTTTGGAGGGATTGTCTTTCTCTGTCCCCCGAACCAATGCATAGCAAGGGAAACAGTGATGTATCCTGTGCTTTCCATATGGAAGAAAAAAGGTGCACCCTAAAAATGGCTGGCTTAAGGGAAAAGCCCACCCCCTCCCAATGACTCATGGGGGCCACAGACTCCTTGATGGGTTTTTTTTTAGGGAGCCAGCAGCTCCCTAAAAAAAGGGGAGGCAAGAGGAGGAGATGCAACAACTCTAAAAAATAAAATCATTTGCCCACCAAAACATTGTCATTTTTATACACAAAGGAAAACCATAGGTCTCATTTTCAGGTGCTCATTTCATTAGACCAGAATGGCATTAAAAAGAAAAAGAAAATACGACTACAGACGATTGGATACATATTTATTTGTATCCAATTGTAGAGAATTATAAAACATGTTGTGTGCCAAAGCAGTATTGAAACTGTAAATTAATAAAAGGCTAAATATATTTTATAAAGCAAAAAGAAGAAAAAGAAAGGCATGAGGAGGTTTTTGTTTTCAATTTTGAAGCTTTATGTAGCTGTTGCACCTAGAAGCTGACTGTCCAGTCCTAACAGGCTGCTCCAGCATTGATTGGCTCTCTCCAACATTCCATTTAACGCCCATCAACTTCCACACAAGCTACTTTGACATGTGGCAAACCCTTTGAGATGACCAGAATTCCAAGACATTTGGACTGCAGTATGCTAGAAGCCCTTTTGATCTCATGCATGAAATTAGTAGAATCCATATATAAACAGGTAAAGGACCCCTGACAGTTAAGTCCAGTTATAAGAGACTCTGGGGTTGCGGCGCTCATCTCGCTTTACTGGCTGAGGGAGCCGACGTTTGTCCGCAGACAGTTTTTCCGGGTCATGTGGCCAGCATGACTAAGCCGCTTCTGGTGAAGCCAGAGCAGCGCATGGAAATGCCATTTACCTTCCTGCCGGAGCGGTACCTGTTTATCTACTTGCACTTTGACGTGCTTTTGAACTGCTAGGTTGGCAGGAGCTGGGACTGAACAATGGGAGCTCACCCCGTTGCGGGGATTCAAACTGCCAATCTTCTGATCGGAAAGCCCTAGGCTCTGTGGTTTAGACCACAGTGCCACCCGAGTCCCAGAATATCTCCAAATACCATATACCACACAGGGCAAGGAAGCTGCAGAACTAGGTGTCTGGAGACATGAGAGCTGGGGGATAGTGCTCAGGAATGGGGAGTTGCAGGTGGGTGAGAAAGGGATTAAGCATCTTCTTCCACTGCTCCCCCATGAACTACCCACTCCCCAACCTGGTTTTCCTTAGAAAGGCATGCATGTACTTTGGGTCTCAATCTCATGCTAGTGCAAGGGCAAAGACCATTAAGCTGAATCCTGTAAACCTCAGCAAGAGCAGCTTACAAGGACAGAAGCCCAAATGCTATGACAAACTGAAGACCAGTGTGAATTTACCAGCATTATTGGCATTGATTGAGTACAGTATGTGAAATCATCAGTAACTTTGATTTTACCCTTTCCTTAAAAAAATAAAAATCTTGCTTCATGTGTATGCCCGTATTGCCAAAGCCAATGAATCTCTTTTCTTTTTTTCCTGGGGAGAACTTAAGTTTCTTGAATCTATTACGGCATTCAGGTGTTCTACACTGGAGTTCAGTGAGATTAAGAGCAAAAATTCTGCTCCATCTTGCTGCCTCCCAGACACCATGAGTAGGAAGACATCTGAAAGATTGTTTGCTTTTTCTCTGAAGGTATTAAGGTAATCTTTAAAAGAAGATTCTTTCCATCTCAGGTACCATAATACTCATGGACATGTGGATTATTCCGGGGCACAAACAAGTTACGGCACATAAATTATATGAAGCAATCTCCTGACTGTTCATTTTATTTTAAAGCAGTTTGGGGAAGGTGACTTTGACTGGAAGGGCTCTGCTAGGGAAGAGGTTTTCAACCTTTCACGGCATCATTTGTCTGATCTAAATCACACACCCCCTGATTCTGTTAGTCACACTGAGGTCATAGGGGAAGGAGAAGAGGTCAAGTAACTGTATTTATTTCTAAAAACAGTTATATACTTCTATATCAGAAGAAGAAGAAATATCAAAGCGATTTACAGCAATAATACATAAAACATACAATAACAAATCATGTATTAAAAAGTTAAAAACAGACCTCAATTAACCACCGTGGAAAGATACATTCTTAATTGCCTGTGTAGGCCTGGCAGAATAAAAACGTTTTCAGTAGGCGTTTAAAATTTGACCCAGAAGGCGCCTGCTGGATCTCTATTGGCAAAAAATCCCACAAGCCTGGTGCCTGTGTTCTGCACCCCCACCCCACCCAGGAGTGCTAACAATGGCTTTGTGGAGGGAGATAATTTGTAAGGATGCATTGACATCTCTGTGTTCAAGCTTAAAAACAATCAGGCTTTTGCAAACTTTTCTTTTAGATACTCGACATCTCAAGGGTTTTTGCAAGTAATCAATAAAAAAAAATCTTGCCAAACCCAGATATGTCTATTGAAATAAATGGAGACACAACAGAAAACCTTTGGGGCAAGAGATGCTCCTCACCAGTCATTTTGGGCATGCAGCCTTTTAAAAATCTGTCTACTGAATAGAAACATGGAAGGTCTCCCTTAGTTTTCTCTCTTGCCCCAAGGGTTTCCAGTGGTGAATTGTATTTTGCTGCAGGCTCTTTAAACTCTGCTTACTGAATAAATAAACTGAGACTTCAAACTTGTTTTGTTCTCTCCCATCTTGTTAATGAGAACGCTTTAAATGGTAAGAAAAACCCAACTGAATATGGCACAGCCTCTAAAGAAGCTCACAAAAGTTACCAGCCTGTAAAAAGAATTGAGCAGCCTCTTTATGGACAGAACAGAATTGCAAATGGTTACTTAGTAGTTGGGTCTCTTTTTATTCACTGGGCCTAATCTCGCGGCAGAACTGAAGTGGGGTGCTGCCTGCCCAGCCATCGCCATCTGCATCACAGCTGTTGCAAATAATAATAATAATAATAATAATAATAATAATAATAATAATAATATATTATTTATACCCCGCCCATCTGGCTGAGTTTCCCCAGCCACTCTGAGCGGCTTCCAACAGAACATTAAAATACAATAATCTATTAAACATTAAAGCCTCCCTAAACATTAAAAGCCTCCTGGGGGATAGGTAGCCTGTCAGACCTTATTCTTGAAGCCCCCCCCCCCAAATATTCTTGCCTGCATACAATTTCATGTCACCATGGCTATCCTGTATGAACCTCCCCCAGGCCTTTAGGCCATCACTGGTGGCCTTCTTCCGGGTTCCTCCTCTGGCCAAGGTGCAGAGGGCGGTGGCGTTGGAGAGGGCAGCAGACACTGGAAGAGGAGGAAGAGGCTGCTCCTGAGCCCAAGCCTAGCACAGGCTCACAGCTTTACATTACAGTATGTCTAGATTTGGCCTATGCTTTTGTGACATGGGAGAAACTGAGGATCTCGTAACATTTGGATTTTAAAAAAATACTCTGCTTATACTGTATATTGGTTAGAAGCATGTTTCTTCCCCAACTGCTTTTGGGTAAGGGAAACCAGTCAGATCTTGAAACGATCAGATAATTGATATAAAGAATTACTCATTAAGTCAGCATCTCACACTTTACCATTATCCAAATCTCATGCTGCTTCTATTGAATCTCTTGTTGTAAATTGCTATCATCTGTGACTGCTGTAATGAAAACTAATTTTGGCTGGTCGAGCTCTTGCTCATTGTAACTATCTACAAATTGTGAGTTGTGTTGTCCACCCATTATGCCTTGTGTTGTAACATTTTTTCTTAGGGACTATGGTCAATATTGAACTAAAACTCAACTGAACTGTTTGCCTAACAGAAATTAAATAGCATAGTCTGGTGAACTTTGGGGAGGATTTTTAATAGCCAGCTCCTATTCATTTACCATACAATACCTCTAACTAAATATAAGGTGAAGATACAAGCCATTATCATAAATAAATAAGAAATGGAGCTACTGCATTACTGTTTCATATACAATCCTCAAAGGATTTATGCCGGAAAAGATTACAAAGAATCTTCCTTTCAAGGACCTGTTCACATCTTATACCTGAGAATGAAAGAAGCTACAGAAATTTAGCAGTTACCTTTTTACACGCTTCCTGCAATCTCTCCACTGTACAGAAGAGGGCATATATTTGGTTAGAAAACAGTAATTACATCAGAAGAAGCAGAGATCTGATTATCAACACAACTTCCTTTTATTCTCTTAAAAATTAATTCAACCCACCCACAATGTTATACAGAAACGCACCTAAAGCAGGAATAAAAGGGGGAGGGGGAGAGACAATGAATCTTTGCTTGCCTGCCCTGTAGGTCGGTCTTTCCAGTTTGATTTAGCTGCTGCACAGCACAGACAAGATTCTGCGCTGTTCAGCTGCTCAGCTTCTAACCACTGGGCAGAGCCACGCAGATCCTGCACCCTGCAGGAAGCAAACCTTGCTGCTAAGAAAGACCAGCTGCGAGGAAAGACTGGCTTTTTTTACCCTAGCAAGCTACTGGTTGCTAGGATGTCCTACTATGATGCAATACATACTATGATGTCTTTTCAGTCTCACTAGTATGTCACAAACATTCCTAAAGTGGAAGAGTGCCATCCTTAGAATCCTTAAGTATGAACTACTGAGGGGAGTTTCTTTTTCTAAGAAAAGTCTCAGAAGCTAAAATTCCTTTCCTGTAACATATCTCCCCCCCCCCGGTGTGTGTGTGTGTGTGTGTGTGTGTGTGTGTGTGTGAGAGTGAGAGAGAGCCTCTTCAAACCCTAACCACTTTCTTCCTATATGAACTCTTAGCAGGTGGTCAATAGGACCATGGTAGTACAGCAGAGCGTGGTATAGAATTGTAGAGTTAGAAGGGACCCTAAGAATCATCTAGTCCAACCCCTTGCATTGTAAGAATACTTGGAGATGGGAAACCCAGTTGACATCAGGCCTTGCTTGATGAAAACCATCCCTTTAAACCTTTTTTTCAGGAGGTATTGTAAACCTAGATTCAAGTGTTTTCTCCACTTGCTGGTGACCATGGGCGTAGCAAAGGGTGGCAGGGAGGGGTAGCTGCCCCCAATCAATAAAAATCAATAAAAATACATGGCTAACTGAGGTTCTGCCCCCCTAACAAAAGGCCTGCCCCCCGCCCCAATCCTGGCTACGCCTATGCTGGTGACAGGGGGTCGTGCTTTCCCTGCTGCTGGAGCCAATTTCCCTTTAACATTTTTACCCATAAGATATTACAGTGAGGGCAGCAAGCATTGCACTTACCCCAAATCGGCTTTGTGATTATGCCACACAGGCAGTGAGATTTGACTAGGCAATGATGGCAGCCAAGCCCAAAGCTGAGCAAAAGCAATGGTTCCTGCCCTCACTCCAGGCTTATGTCTTATGGGTAAATGTTACACAGCAGTAGAAACATGTGTGCAAATGCACTATCACCACCACCTCAAAGACCACAGAAAGGTGGGAAGGGGGGGGGGGCTTTCATGAAACCTTGCCCGAGCTCCTATTTTGAGACAAAATCCTGAGAATTTTGATCTCATCCCATACTGAAATCAGTCCTAAGCCAGCTCCCTAAATGGCTTTAACAAGGGATATGAGCAGGATGAAGGAGATAAGAATTATAAAAGCATTTTGGCTAGAATTCTACAAAGCTATGTGAGCCTCCACTCAGCTTGAAACACATGTGCAGCCAGAGGTATCTTGGATGTGTGTATGAACAGGAAATCACTTTTTGGTTTAAAACCACCTGTTCAGGAATGTAGATTAGTGCGGTACAAACTCCAAGGACATATCTATTTGTATCCAGGGCTACATCAAGAGATGTTTTCTACCTGAGGAAAAGATAGCACCCCCCCCAGCAATTCCTTGTACAGAATCCACCCAGACTTGCCGCTGACAACATCCTCCCTCCCACTACACCTGAGAGCATCAGGCTAGTTTGGGGGCACAGGGCAGGCCACTTGGCCTCCTCCTGTAGCTCTTTCCTCCAGCCATTTGCCAGGATTCCCTGGCTCCACACTCATCACCTGAGTGTCTGAGGCAGTCATCCTAACCTGCCTAACATTAGGATAGGCCCTTTGTGTTGTGGTGTGCACACATACCTCTGAAGGACTACATATTTAGGGCACTTAAGGAATCTATAGAAACTATAGACTGTTCTTTACAAACTCCAGAAGATAGAAACGAGCCAGAGAAGCAGTAGAGATGAAGTTGAAAAATGGGTACACAAGAAAAGCATTTACTTTCTTTGTCCCAAGCCCTCACAAAGCGCCTTATAAGACTTGCAGAATAAAGCTGGGAAGTCAAGCGAATTCCTTGTATTATTCTTTGCTTCACGAGACTGGTCAGTGAATAACAAGTAAGCATGTTTTTCTTCTTCCTAAGAAAAGTTGCAATGGGTCTTCCATTACAACCCCCATACCCACAGTTGGCTTCCAGTGGCTCAGCTGAGATTGGCTTAAATTTAATAATAGCCCAATTTGTCTCCGGACTTCAGACAAAGGTGTGTGAGAGACAGCCACACATGAACCAGTTTTACGGTGAGTGTAGCTGTCTAATACAGCTGACAAGGAATACATGTGTAGTGTTAATTCACAAACTAAAACAACTAGTTAGTCATTAGGACCAGATGGCTTTCACTCAACATTTCTAAGAGCTCGAAATAGTTTTTGCTTAAAACATATAAGCTTGCTAGGACTGGCATCCTTGTCAGAGAATTAGTAGACTACCGTTGTTTAAGGGGATTGCAGACAAGCCAGGAATTTACAGACCTGTTCCCCTAACTTCTGTCCAAAATAAATTGATGGAGAGTATATTAAAGCAACAACACTGAATAAAATTAGCAAGCCTTGCTTGGGAAATACTGAAAGGTCAAGCAGTATTTAACCAGAAGTAGCTTGAGATTTCATATAAAAGAGGAAACACTTGCATTTTGTCAAGAGTCTGCCTCAGATATTGAGTTCTATACCACTTCCTGAGGATGAGGTAATACAAATTAGAGAAAGCTACATTACTAGCCACTAGATGGCAGTGTGCATATTTTAGTAAGTGCCACATATATGTCCTCTTACATATTAACTATATATTCGTATTGCATCAAATTAACAAAAACCAAGGTGTATGGATTTCTGCTGTTCCCTTAAGAAATCTGCTGTTTCAAAGGGAAAAAAATATATTTGTATCTGCACCAATGTCTGTATAGATTGCTTACAGAGTTAGCTTTCTCATTTTCTCAGCATGACTAAATAAGAAATTATGGAGGTGAAAGAAGAAAAAAATGCTTTATTGAGAATTGTTATCATGGCAACTGACCTGTCAAATGCTGGTCATGACTTCACCCCATTTCTAATTTACAATGTTACTGAGTCAGGCACACGGCAGTCCTAGCTAGTAAAGTCTGAACTGTTAAATAAGCTGTCCACAGTTAAAATCTCATCTCATTCATAAACTTGCTAGGTGCCCTTAGGCTTTTCTCACTGCCCTTAACCCAACTTCTGTAACATGGGAATAATAATACTAGCCTACCTTACAAAATTGTGATGATTACAAAGATAATGTATGAGTTCTGAACAGCATAATGATACAAAAGGTGAAACATTAATATATAGGAAAGACATGAATAATAGAACCTGACCAAGCAGAAATGAAAGAAGAGGAGTGCCATTCTGAACTTGAGTTAACAGAACATTAAGTTTCTGTAACCCAACCAGTAAAACTGCATTCTGAAAAGTAACCAGCATTAGGGTCTGAAGAAGCAGTAAACTTCAAGGTTACTGGGGAATTTGGCTGATGTTTTGTTTGCTACTAAACCAACTCAATACACCCAAATCACACTGTTCCACTAGGCTACATCTTGTTGGGTAGGGTCAGTCTTTTTGAAATTGACACCTGCCCATTTTGGGTTGTATACATCATTATGCTCAGCTGCATATATACCACTTAATTACTGGTACAGTACATTATCAATAACATAATTAATTCTATCTGGAAAACCTAGCCAACCCACATTCAGAACATGTATGTGCTTTAAAGGAATATATTGAAGGAACTAGAATAAATGTAAACTCAGCTGCAGATTATATGGTAGTCAAATCATGTTTGTAAAGCTGTGAGTCCCTAACAGTTCAATGCTAACCATGTTTTCCAAGCAGTCCAACTGACTTTAAAGATACTTACTACTTCCAAATAAATACGTTTAGAGTTACACTGCATCATTCTCTACTGATACTTCACTCATCCATCCCCATTCACTGACTAATACCAGAATCCAGTGTTTATTGCCTCGGTAGCACCTCAGCAAAATTGTATGCTGCATCATCAAATGCACTGGATGACAGTAGCAAGCAATAGAATAGAGGAACAGTTTCGGTTAACACAAAAATATCTTGGGCTATCAGCAATAAATGGAAATAATATAAATTAGAAAAGCAAGAAATAAATGGGATTTGGGTAAAATATTATGCACACTGACATTTATATATAAGTTTATACTCTGTTGGAACACAGCAACAGAAATTTTAGATGATGTCCCCCAAACCCCTAGGTGGAGTAAGAGTCTGGGTATCTTAAATAGATATTTTTAATCTTACACAATGTGAAGATGATTTGCAAATCCAAAACAAAGACATTTTCAGGGAAGAGAGGAAAATGAGATTATTTGATGGTCACAAAAACAGAGGCATAGTAAATAAATCAAATGAAAGAACTAGGCAATCAGAGAACAGGATGGCATTACACTCTGGTCCAAGTTAAAAGAAATTACTACTGATGTCATTATACTGTAAGGGTGAAGCTAGATTATGACTTTTAAAGTATGGTGGAACTTAGAACAGGAATGCCACAAATCCTCACCACCTGCCACACAGGTTAGCCCCCATCACCTTGGATTTATGCTCACTTATTTTGACTGCATCCCTTTAGCAACAAAAGACAAAGAACTGATTTTGCAGGGAATGCAGGTAAATTGGGGAACAAGGATCCTGTCCTATCGTGAGCTGAGTGCAAGTGACGTAAATGTTATTTGCTTCAGAGTAGATCTGCATAGGATTGCACCGCACCTAGGAAACTGTTTTAAAAAGCATGGGCTGCAAATCCATATTGGAACTTCATTTTGGCATCCTAGTCTAACACTCTGATTCTAGTTCCTTTGCTGCCGGCTTGATGATATAATAGCCACTGATGTGAGGCTGGCCCAGAGCACGATGTGTTTAAAAATATCTGAAGTGAGTACATCTTTAATAGCACTTGCATTTAATTTACAGATGTGAATTATTGTTCATTAGACAGGGTGGGACACAAGGCTAACCTAAAGTGACAGGCAGAAGAGAAAGAGGCCCCAAGGTATATAAGAAATTGAAGCTGACTAGCCTACATGCCTCTGAGGCCTAGCTACTATTTGAACTGAGCAGAAGAGTATGAGGAAGAGAAGGATTAGAGTTGGGGAAGGCATGGAAGTTAACAAGGTCGCCTCCGCGGTCAGCACATCGCACTACGCCATTCCCCATGAAAACAGCTGTATTGTTCTCCTGATGAGACACAGCAAAAAGTATTTCATTCAAAAGAGAACAGACTAGAAAAACAACGCTGAAACCCCCAAGGTGCCAAATTAAAAACCATCAGGGATATGAACTCCCGGTTTGTCAGCTCTAATTAAACCCCATATTAGAATCATCAGCCTGGCTTTAAATCCAAGGTTTTCAACTGCCAACTGTTTATTCTGATCTAGGGAAATCAGAAGCCTTGCTTTTTCAACAGCCAGCACTGGAGAATAACTATGCAGCACAATGAGTAAGGCCCACCAAGGATGGCGGTTGTTTTCCAGCCGTACAGTACTGTTTAATTGTATAATGGAGTTTTGATTATGGTATGTTGTTAGGCTCTGCCTCCGCTGCTGTGGTCCACAGAGAGATCATATGTGTGAACTTGAGATTTCATCATCCTAAATGCTTTTTAA
This sequence comes from Darevskia mixta, assembly GCA_034641385.1. Lineage (NCBI taxonomy): Eukaryota > Metazoa > Chordata > Lepidosauria > Squamata > Lacertidae > Darevskia > Darevskia mixta. The sequence goes on from JAWWNH010000011.1 coordinate 2,490,205, forward strand.
TAACTGCTACAAGTAATAAAATACGAAAAGCCGTAGTTTTCAGCAAATGAAACATTTTATGCTGAGGAAGACGGTATTTCTGGAAATCCAGAATTCTAGTGTTCATACAGTGCTTCAGGCTATAGAAGCTGACACTTTCGACTCAGTTCTGTTGCTCATGATCCTGCTATCTTAGCACCTAAACTATGGAACCCTAACTGTTCTCTACTGAAGTTTTGACATGTGTTTCTATAACCATGAATGGCATCTACTGCTTGCTTCCTCTACCTATCCATTAAACCTAAGCTGCATGACCAAGCTCAAATACTGCAGTAAAATTATATTGTGATGATTGTGTATTTCCTAGATCTGTTATATTTCAAGTGTTGGGAACTTTGGCACTCCAGATGTTGCTGAACTACAATTCCCATGAGCCTCAACAAGTATGGCCAATGGGCAGAGATGATGGCAGTTGTAGTTCAGCAACATCTGGAGGGCCAAAGGTTAACCATACATGTTATATTTATACAAATGTATTAGCTAACATTGGCTGTCACTTTGCTTATCTCCTTGGATGTGCAGGAGCAACTAACCATGGCATAGTGGCATTTGATAATTGGCCTATTGGTACATTTCAATTGGACATTATGGTTTGTTTTGCTCATAGCAAATTATGATGTCAAGTCAAGGCTTATTAGCTCAGGTTTGTCTGAGCAAAACAAACCATGACCCCTGGTTCAAACATAACACTGAAATAGTAAGGTGTGTGTCATTTTAGGGGGTGAAACTTAATTTTTGCAGATTTCTTCAATGAGTGGTCTTTAAAATATGTTTTTGGGTGTGAGGAATTCAAATTTGCTGTTGTTTTTGTGACTGGACAACTTAGCTTGGTAAGACTACAATTGATAAGGAAGCACATAAACTGCTTTTGGAAAACCAAATAATTTTAATTTTACCTTCTGAAAAATGTAAGGCAAAGTGATTACACTTACACACACACACACACACACACACACACACACACACACACACACTACAAGTACTAGGTGTTCATGAACAGTCAAAAGCTCTTTTAAAGCCACCCACTACCAAATCCTATGGCAGATAACTTTTGTGCATTTGTCAGCTGTGTGCTGAGAATACTCTTCTAGAATCTTGGCGATATGTATGGAATACAAGTTGTGGGTGAACCTGGATTTATAAAAGTGGTTATAGTCTAGTAAAAGGAAGTAGCTAAGGAGCGGTGTGTGTTTTAGCTGCCTGCTGAGAATAAAAAAAAATCCTCAAATTGCTTTGAAGCAATGGAGTACAGCTGAATATGTTAGTGCAGCCTAATACTTAGGCTGCAGTCCTGTGTCAAGGACTGAAAATGTAAAGCCCATTACAACAAAAAAAAGGTACATAATCAGGCCATAGGACTCTCTATATAATTCTTGACGTTGTGAGTTCTTTCACTGGCAAATGAGCTTGTAAAATTCAGCACACAGACCACACAGCAACATTGCAAATTGTGACATTTACTGATGATGCAATACAGACCAGGGCACTGAGCTAGTGTTTAAGTACTATTGTGAATGATCACTGGATATAGTGTAACTACATCAGCATAAAGGAACAGATGTGGTAGAGAAAGGCAGAAGGGACTTGACTGGTAACAACTCACGAATAAAGGCATTTTGTCCATTACACAACCACCCTAGATGCTGGATATACACATGCAACCTGTTAGAGCTGAAATGGATACACATCGCAGGACAGACTTGCCCCATTTGCCTCCTATAGGCTATTGTTGTAGTTCTATTTATTTAAACCAATACACAACAGATCAGTACAGTTACACTCATGTATGCGGTGCAGGGAATCTTACTTATTAGGAAGTTCTCATATTCCATTTGGGAAGCAGAGTCAATATAGGAGCTTTCCCTCTAGCAAATCCCAGAGACACAGCCTTCAGATCTGCATAGTGACCATAATTTATTTTATTTATTAATTGGATTTATATCCCACGTTTTCCCCCAATGAGCACAAGGTGGCACACATGGTTCTCCCCTCCTCATTTAATCCCCACAACAACCCTGTGAGGTAGGCTAGGCTGAGAGACAGTAACTGGCCCAAGGTCACCCAGTGAGCTTCATGGCCGAATGGGGATTTAAACCCTGGGCATCCCGAGTCCTAATCCAACACTCTAACCACTACACCACACTGGCTCTCACCATACATACACAAAAATAATCAGATGCCATCAATGCCATGTTAATTATTTCAGGAGCTGTTTTGGTCCTATAATATGCAAAATATTATACAAAAGCTGTAAATAATGGTACAGTATAAGGAGGATGTAGCATTCTTAAGAATGGCTTGTTATAATCAGGGCCGGCGCGTCCATTTAGGCAAACTAGGCAGTTGCCTAGAGCGCCAAAATGGAGGGGGTGCTGGCCAGCCTGCCCCTGGCCCCCCCCCGCCGCCCGGTGCTGCCCCAACCAGCGGCGAAAATCGCGGTGGCGCGGGACGCCCGGCGGGCAGGGGGCAGGGCACCATACGTCATGCGCAATGATGTCACGTGGCCTGCCCCCTCGCCTAGGGCGCCAAAATCCCTAGCACCGGTCCTGGTTATACTGACCTATATACCCCTTAAAATTTGCTTTCCATTCTAATAGTGAAAATTCTGAAGGTAAAATTAGTATCTATTGGGACTGTAGAACAAATCTAATCGTGTTGAAAAGAAACAAAAAAAGGGTTTTTATTTATTTATTTTATAGTTCATCTCATCATAAGGGAAAAGTAGATGTGCTTAAGCTCCACCCACTCTCTCTTACCCTCATCCACATGCAAACATTTAAACTTTAAAGTATAATTAGCAGTAGTGTAATAACATGCTTTTCTGGAGAACCAGGTGTTCTTATTAGCATCTTGCGTATTAAAATAAATTCCTATTTGCATTTCAACTGGGGAACAAACACAACTCTAAAGTGGAAGTTAAGATTAATGATGGTAATTCGAATTAACCAGTGGCATACTTACAGTTGCATTTCTTCTGTACAAATCTAAGCTTGCATGCTGTTCTGTAGGTGGATAAACGGATGCGATCCAGATCTTGAGCCCCTAGTGGCAGAAAAATATGCATATGCTATGATAGTTGCAATTTGTGCATGTACCTCACAGACAAAAGAGAGAAAACAAAGAAATGTTCCCTTCAACATTTTCAAGGCTGTCTTTTCTAACTAGAGAGAATGGGAAGAACGCAGTGTTAAAAATAGTTTAGCAGTGGATAAAGAATAAACCTTCTGTATCTGTCATTCAGAAAAACAACAACAAACCAATCTGATCAAACCACAGGCTAAAGAACAAAATGGCTGTGCTCCAATTCCAGGACAACACTGTGTAATTTTAATATTTAACTATGAAGTGTACAACAAACCGATGAGAATCAGTTCAGAATAAGATATCAGACCTGCAAACTACTAATCTATTTTAGCTGCAAACCATATATTTAGGTGTCAGATTTGTACGAGGAGGTAGGAGTCCAAATTTAAAAAAATTACGGGGCAAATGGGAAGGAGGGTCATGCAACAACCTTTCTGGAAGCATCTTGTATTTGGATAATTAAAAGTCAAAAGGTAGGCCTCTGCTACCTTTTCATTAAGCCAAATTTAGCGGTTTTTAAAGTGTTGCTGTTTATAAAGCTGCTTTGCATATGCATGTGAGAGAGAAGACTTTGGATAGCCAGTTTGAGCAATTGCAGCTGTGGGGAAAATATGCAAAGTTGAGCTGAATGAAGCTGGGAAGTGTTATATTTAGCTGATTTGCATGACCCTACAAAAACACAAAGGCCTTGCAAACAGCCTTTCCAAGAAAAATACACACAACCCTTTGTAAAACTAAAAAAGATAGGACAAATTCTGAATGCACTAGACATTTAACAAGTTCTGATTGATTGATTGATTGATTGATACTCTCCTGAGAAAAAGATCACAGCATGTGAACATCACGATACTTCAGGGAACGGATCATAACAAGAGAGTGGAGACAAATCAAGGGGAAAGTTCTGTTTGTGTGTCAATAAGAAATAGAAAGACTTATCAAAGGATCTAAAAAGTAAATATTATTGGTAAAATGAAAAAGCCCCCTCTATTTTCGCTTTATAGTCCAGGAAGCAAATATGTCTGGCCATGAAAGTTCAAGCTTCCATGTCAGGAAAAAGAGAAAGAAGCACCATTATGTCTCCCCTCTTTCAGTTCTGCTCACTACACTTTTGCTTACTTTTCTCCTTTCTGTTCTCCATCTGCCAAGCATTGTCAACTAGATCCTTTTACCAATTGGCTGCTTGAATACCATCTGTCCCTGCCAGAAGCTCCCTTGAACTATTTACTGTCTCATCCTCAAAGTTTCTCATTTTCCCACAAGATGGTTTATCCTTGGTGGACTAAGACTTTACTTGGAAGACCCTGTCTAGTGGTCCCAGCTGTTTCCCTCAGCTCAAGTGGCAAACACAGCGCAATACTCAAATTTACTTTCCTCCTTCCTCTTTTTAAAAAAAGAAACATTCCTATTCCTATCAAGAGTCATACTGTATATCCATTCCTCTCCGATCTGGGCTGCAAGAGTAAGTGGGAGGGTGGTAACAGCAACTACCACAGAATATGACCCACCGGCAGCAAGAAAGTGGGTGGTAGAAACTTCTCTTGAGTGTTCCTCCATCACAGGAGCAACTCCCCTGTGAAGAAAGGCTGCAGTGTTTTGGGACATTTTAGTTTAGAGGAAAGGCGAGTAAGAAGTGACACGATGGAAGTTCTCCACGGCATGGAGAAAATGAATAGAGAAAAGTCTTTCTCATATTCTCGTAACACTAGAACTAGTAGACATCTACTGAAGATGAATGTTGGAAGATTCAGGCCAGATAAAAGAAAGTACTTCTTCATGCAGCACATGGTTAAACTATGGAACTTGCTCTCATGGTGTTCTATGGAACTTGCTCTATGGAACTTGCTCTCATGGACAAGGCTATTAACAAGATACTAGCCATGATGGCCATGTTCTACCTCCACTGTCAAGAGTCAGTATACCTCCGAATATCATTTGGTGTGAAACACAGGTAGGCAGAGTGCTGTTGTCCTCAGGTCCTGCTTGTGGGTTTCCCACAGGCTTCTGGCTGGCCACTGTGAGACAGGATGCTGGACTAAATGGGCCATTGGCTTCATCAAGCAAACTCTTCTGTTCTTTATCTGTCAGCCAGATACCTGATTCTGCCTAATGATTCTGTTTGCTTATCACTCAATTGTATTACTGAATGAGAAACCCATGTTAAAAAAAGCAGCTTTGGTTGGCATACATCCAAAAACAAAAAAGGATTGTGATTTTTGCTTCTATCCCAGATGAATGCAGTTTTGTTATCATTGTTATTTGTATTTTGGCTACAGCTCAACATTTTTTTTCTACAAATGAAAGACTTCCGATCTGGATGCTAAGGAACAACGAAAAGCAAGTTATCAGATGAATAAGCAACAATGTAATTTTTTTTTAAAAAAAATTGGTTTCATGTGCCATGATGATTAACAGTTAACTTGCAGACAAAATACAGTAAAACACTGTAAGAGCTGGCTGGTGTTTTGTGTTCAGAAGAACTGTATTTCTAATAGATAGTATAAGCCAGCAGCAATTTAGAGTGGATACATTCACTTTTCAACATATGTATCAGGAAACATATGTCTCTCCCAGAGCCATAGCTAGGTGATCTTGCACCCCTGGCAGAACTGTCCAGATTGCGCCCCCTAGCCACTGACAAATTAGCTCTTCTTTCTGCCTCTCCTCCAACCCACCCCATTTAATTCACCCTCTATTTAAAACCTTTTCTTATGAGGCAATAATCAATATTTTTATTTATAGACATATTTATGGACATGTTTTAAAGCAGATTTTGCACACATACCCTGCCTGCGCCCCTGGTGGGGGCCCATCTCACCACCCCCTAGGTACAGCCCTGGTCTCTCCTATTATTATTAATTAGGTGCCAGCTCAATGGAAGGTGTTCTGTTTATTAGAACCCCTCATGGCCTTTGACCTTTGTGCCAATTACAATCTTGTATTTGTACATCAAATGGGGAACAGTGATGTGTAAAATGTAAGAGACTATTGTTGGCAGATTGAAGAGTGTCCTCTTTGCAGAAGTAAAAGATCAGCCATCATGGACTGTCTTCACCAGTAACTTCTGCATCACATTTTAAAACTCAGCTAGGTTAAGCTCATTCTGCTGAAACAGGGTTAGTCCCAACTGGTCAGGGTTCAAGCAGCAGTGTTCTAGCAGAGCCTGGATAGCTCAGTTGGTTAGAGAATGGTGCTGATAACACCAAAGTTACAGGTTTGATCCCTGTATGAGACAGCTGCATATTCCTGCATTGCAGGACATTGGACTAGATGATCCTCAGGGTCCCTTCCAACTCTATGATTCTGTGTGAAACTTGCTAAGTCAAAGACAGTGGAAACTGCCCTTTTTCATATCCATTCACATTCTATTAGGAGTAGATCTAGCTCTTCTTCTAACTCAGGTGGTCTATGGTCCACCAGCGGTCCATGAGGTTCACTCAGGTGATCTGGGGCATGTCCGCATTAAATATTGATTTCAAATAGTATTTTTATTGCTTCTTTTATTTCTTTTATTGTATTACATTTTGAATTCAACCAAAAACCGTACAGCTTCTAGCACAGAGCATTACCACTGCTACAACAGGCAGAGAAATCATTAAGTGGTCCACCAAAACCATAATCAATGTTCACGTGGTCTATGGGGAACCACGGCTCTAGCTTATGCCAAGCTTTACACAGACCCTCAGCTGAATGTGCTTCAAGTTAGTTGAAGGTAAAGGTAAAGGTAAAGGTAAAGGGACCCCTGACCATCAGGTCCAGTCGTGTCCGACTCTGGGGTTGCGTGCTCATTAGGTCCCATTTAATTCAATGGCACAATTAATTGACATGAGAACTAAGCTCAGTCAACTTTGTCTGGATCCAACCCATTGCAACATTTATTTAAACATAGTACTGTCAGCTTCAGTTACTTGTGGTCCTTGTTCCTCAAAGGTAAAGGTAGCTTTACTCTGTAAAGCAACCGACATATTGGTTTTGGATTTACACTAGGGCATCTAATCCGGCAAAAGAAGAGAGACCCTCTTGATTAGCAGTCAGCTCATCAAGAATCTCAGCTTCTGAAGCTCTCTACTTCTTGAGAGCTTCTTTGGTTAACTAGAAAGCAGTTTTTAAATGTATGTTTATAATCACCAATATTTGCAATCACCCAAAATCCAACTTGTATTATCCAGTTTTATACATCATGGTTCTGTAAAGACCTGCTGGATTGAACTATATAGCCAGGTTGCCTCATGCTCTCTGGTAGAGACCATTTTGAATGGGAAACAAGTGATAAAGCTTCACTTTTCTCCTAATATAAGTGAGTACAATGAAGAGACTATTGGCTTTGACTTGAAAGACCTGCATATGACTCCCACAGTGGAAATATGGGCTAGGTTCTGACATATCACTATATTTCAGCTTCAATTGCTCACTTGTGAAATGGAAATAATCATGATTCTGATACAAAAACAAACACAAGGTTTACAAAACAGTTTACACAGTAGGATGACAATGCTCAGCATATTTATTTGAAATTAAAGTTGCATCAAGGGGTTGGCACTTGTCATTCCTCAGTGACAGAAAGCATTTCTAATCAGGACAGTGTTAACATACTTTAATTAAGAAAATGAAAACCGAGACACTTTAGTAAAGCTAGGAAGATTTCAGTCTAGGGCTCAAAAGTGCAGGGCATCCACAGTAAAGAGGTTCACCAAATATGTTTGACATTTGATGCTGTAAATGAGAGCCAGTGTGTAAGGGCTCGGGGTTGTCTCCTCGAGAGTAAAGAGGCAGAAACATCCGTTCTTCTAAAGCTAATGCTTTATTTACAGACAATGTACATCAGAGTGTCTAAGATTCATGTCCGCTTGAATCGGTTCCAGAATCCGGGAGTGGCTTCTGCCTACTCCTCCCCCAGCATAGAAGCTTGGGAATTCCAAAATGTCTCCTCCTTTCCTTACGCTTTTCCCCTCTATGCAGCTGGAGCGACGGAAGTGGCTGACCGCTTTGCTCTGCAACCCCCTCAGGTCGATTTAGGGCTCTGTCAACATCTCTGACCCTCAGCTCTATCACACTGCCTGACAGTTCCTGTTCGCCACCACTGGGGCTGTCCTTGCTATCTCCGCTGGACTCCGAACTGCTTCTCAAGAGAGGCTGCGCTTCCCTCCATCCCTCCTTCTCCGTCTCAAGTGCCTTGTGTGAGGTCAGGTCCCTGACACAGTGCTTATTGCTCACACTCCTTTTTCTCTCCAAGCCCTCTCCCTCCCCCCTCTCTCAAATCTCCTCACCTTGGATCTCTTAGCAGTAACTGATATGGTAGAAAACCAGCTTTTAAATAATCCACAGAACTACGAAAAGACAGCATCAGGTCAATTAAGTACACATTCTTGCAACTTGCCTCACACTAAAAGCACTTTTAAAGCACTTTAAAGCCACTGTTTTGCAGAACAACTGCCTATTTGCCCAAGGCACAAATCCATGCAATATTTACCAAAGTTACATTCTGTCTGGCTGGTCTTTTGCAAGAAAGAATTCATCTACTGGGGGAAAGAATGCCACAGTACTTACGCATTTCTGCAAACAGCTGTCTCCTTTCTGCCATGGTGGTTCCTCTTTTCCCACAGTCTTCAATCATTCTAGACAACAAAAATATTAAACATATCTTCAGAATCATTCATAATCATTGCAAAAATGTCTGAAATGTTCCAGTATACTATTTCCTCCTGTTATATATCCAAAGAACACTGGGGATATCTTTGTCAACATTGTATGATTTAGATTTTGCCCTCAAGCACCTCCTTTCTTGTAGCATTGTCTCTTCCAAAGAATAATGTTTGGTTCTGTTTGAAAGCATCAGTGCCAACTTTTAAACACACCATTTCATCATTTTGCTCAGGGTGCCCTCTTGTTTTAAGATGAACCACTGAACCCTTTTCACAGGCAGTCAATGTGAAATACTGCATTTGAGTTGTCCCTACTAGGCTTTTTACCATGGGTTTATGTCTATTTTAAACAGATAATAATTTTTGTACCTGTATTATAAAAATGTGAGGAAATCTGAAAACCATACAGACTTGAAAAGGGGCAAGCTTCCTTTGCGGTGACCATTATAGCAAGAATGACTGGACAGAACACATTACTGTATGTTGAAATTTGCTGACCACATGGACTTAAGGCAGGGGTTGAGGAACCTCTGGGTCAAAGGCCAATCTTGGCCTCCCCAATGGGTCCAATTTGGCCTGTGAGGTCATTTTCTGCAAACCACAGCAACCTCTCAATTCACTGACATCTCTTCTGTTCTTTTGCAGGTGCCTGTTCCCAGCAGGATTTAACCTCCACTTAACATCTGACAGGGGGTTGTTAAATCCTGCTCAGTTTGGTGTGCATGCCTGTTTCTCCTTGGAACAGATGGACACAACCAAAAGGTGAAAACTACTGGGTTTGCTTGCTCTTAGTGCATGTGCTTGTTCCTTGGGAAATGGTAAAAGAAAGCAAACTTCCCCCCCACCCCCATCGCTGCACAAAGAAGTCACACCTGGAGTGACTTTTAAAGGAGAGGGGAGGTGGTTCAGGGAGCAGTTTGCCAAACTGGTCTCTGAAGCACCTTCCCCTTCATTTTAACATTGCTCCAGCAAGGGATTTTGACAAACAGGCAGGGCCACTCATCCATAGGGTATGATGATGATGTCACATGACTGACAGCTGGGTGGACCCACGAGGTCAATTCTGGTAAGGATCTGGTTCACAGAGTCAAAAAGGTTCCCCACTTGACTGAAGAAAACATGAGCAGAAAGTTATACTGCAGCTGGCTTCAGCTCTTGCAACTATCTTATCTAGAAAAAACTCCACAAGGATATCCTGTTGTAATGTAACATTTTTATGTTTATGCCTTCCAGTAGCAGATTGGTGCAGATAAAATAAATTCTGATACAAAATAGATGATGCTGTACTCATTTTAGCGAAATCATGTCTCCTTATTTCTGACCTGAATACAGGCTGGTGAAGAGGAGGTTAAGTCACTGTGTTGGGTGAAACCACATTTGCAAAGTTACCAAGTTCAGCAATCCTTGAAGCTAATAGCTGAAATGGAGAAAGGTTATTGCAGAGCCCTACTTGCCTTAATGGATTTACAGCTGCATCGTGAATCCCTTGTTACATTTCTTCTAATAAAACATTTCTCCAGCAGCAGTATTTCTCAGCTATACATTTCAGCATTTCAGCACTAATCTTTGGCAATATCATAAAATTGCTGCCTGCTTTTTCCTAAGGCTACTTATAATTGCAATGCACTTATAGCATTTGTTTGCACTCATGTAGATGAACTACCTATGGTTTTGTGAGGGGGAGGGGGGAGAGCTGTTAATCCACACCAAGTATAACAACTCAGTAACTGACTCCTCATGTTTTGCCTTGTTTTTCAAACATCTACATGCTACAAAAAATGAAATTTCATCTTCATGATTCGTCTTTTCTATCAAAACAACATAGAGACAATCCCAGCAGGTTCTTTCCATTATACACACTCTTCCAGAGATTCTGTAAGATTTGAAGATGGGATTGAAAATAATGCTTTGACCTACTTGTGTTGCTGGTAATAAAAGCAGCATTTATTTTTATTTCACTATAAACTATTTTATGTCAAATTCACATGTACCCAATCACAGGTCTATCATGTCCCATTTTTTGAGTATTTTTTTTTCTTTTACAGAAGCATGAAATTCTAAACATCTGATATGCTTTTTACATGCATTCTTCATGTATTCCATGCATTTTCCTTAAAATAAGCATTTCTGCACACATGTCTTAAACTTGAAACTGCACTGAAAAATTCTGAGAAGTGCATGATCTGACTGATCTGCATCTGAAACTGGGACTAAATAAGCCTATTCTCTTTGAACCAAGTAGAGCTGGAAACGGTTCAGAAAAGGGGGACATGATCAAGGCGTTTGAGCAATTCCTGTATGTGGAAAGGTTACAACACTTGGGGCTTTTTAGTTTAGGAAAAAGGGTGAGAAAGGGAGGAAGAAGAAGAGGAGTTTGGATTTGATATCCCGCTTTATCACTACCCTAAGGAGTCTCAAAGCGGCTAACATTCTCCTTTCCCTTCCTCCCCCACAACAAACACTCTGTGAGGTGAGTGGGGCTGAGAGACTTCAAAGAAGTGTGACTAGCCCAAGGTCACTCAGCAGCTGCATGTGGAGGAGCGGAGACGCGAACCTGGTTCCTCAGATCATGAGTCTACCGCTCTTAACCACTACACCACACTGGCGGCATCTGGCGGAGGACATGACAAAGGCATCTAAAAGTATGCATGGTGGGGACGAATTGGATAGAGATAAGTTTTTCTCCCTCTCTAATAATACTTGACCCTGGGGGGTCATCCAATGAAGCTGAACATTGGAAGATTCAAGACAGACAAAAGGAAGTACTTCTTCACACAGCACGTAGTTAAACCATGGAATTGGCTACTACAAGAGCCAGCGATGGCCTCCTTTAAAATGAGGTTAGGTAAATTAATGGAGGATGAGACTGTCAAAAGTTACTAGCCATGATGGTTGTGTGCTACCTCGAACACCAGAGGTACTGTGCATCTGAATATAAGGGAAAGTGCTTTTGTGCTCATGCCCTGCTTGGTATAGGCTTCTCATAGGAATCTGGCTAGCCACTGTGAGTACAGGATATTGTACTACGTAGAACTTTGGTCTGATCCAGAAGGACTCTTGCTATGTTCTTATGAGACCACCTAGAAAGGAAACCACCAGCATTCATTCACTCTGCCCTTATGCTTAGAGAAATGACATGATACAAATGTAGCAGTCACTAAATCCCATTCTAAATGAAGAAAGAAGTATCAAATGGCAATCCTAATCCACATACATTGACAAACAGCCAGCTGTACCAACACCTCTAGAAATACTCCAGAAGTAACTGAAACTGCCCATTAGATGAGCTACTGCTACTTTTCATTATAGGTCTCTGATGGTTCATGAATACCGATACAGTATATTCAATAAATATTATTTTACAATTATTTGTAAATAATGTATTGACTGAAAATATAGAAATTACTAAAGGTACAAGACAAGGGTGCCCACTATCACCATTATTATTCATTTTGGTCCTGGAAGTCCTCCTGAGAACAATTAGACAATCAGAAAGAATTAAAGGAATAACAGTCGGAAGAAAGCAACATAAAGTAAAAGCCTTTGCTGATGACTTGACAGTTGAAGAGCCTTTAGAAAGTTCCAATGCAGCAATAGAAGAAATGGAAGAATTTGGCCAAGTCGCAAGATTTAAATTAAACGAAAAAAAAGACTAAAATGTTAATTAAGAATGGAGTATGAGGAATTGGACAAAATGACGGGAAGAATCCGAGAACAGTGGGACCAGAAGTTCATCAAAGACTGGACTAAATTTGCAGATTATCTGAAAGACAATTGTACGCAATTGAATACGTTGGTAGGACTGCAAGAAGCTTTGTAGATTAAAGAAAGAATGTCATTGTAATATGAAATTTTAGTGATAAGTTTATGTGTGATAATTTTAAGCAATGATTGATTTGTGAAGTATAGATATTAGTGATGAATGTTAGGATATCATAAGGAGGTTTTGATGGAAGTCACTGCCATAAAATGCCAAAATGTTATGAGTTGTAAAGATTATGTGATGGATTTATTATTGTATTGTTATAAAATTAATAAAAAAGTATATGGCAAAAAGTATATTCAATAACTAAAAATAACTTTAAAAAACAACAAACAGGTAATCATTGCCTCTCACAACAAACTCAGTTGGAACTGAAGTAGTAGCTGAGAAACAAGATGGATATACCAGCCTTCTCAGATGAAGCCAGAGGCATGGAGAACCACATGTTAAAAAAAGAACAATTTCAAAAGTCGACACCCTCCATCCCATCAGCCCTATGAGAACTGTTCAGGGGCCTCCAAAACCCGCAATGTGTTGAGCTTTGGCTGGCAAACACACAAAACTAGGGACAGGGAGCAGAAGAGCTGGTCTCCATGAGCCCCTTTTAAGTATCCTGGCTTGCTAGTTGGCTTGCTGCAAATCTGAGCAAGAACACTCCTGTGTGTAGGGGCAATACATTCTTACCATTTACTTGCAGGTCCCACGGGTGTTCTCTGTTCTCAGCACGCCATTAGAAAGCAAAATAACATTGTTATGAGAAATATGGTAACTCTTACTTCCAAACCCGTAGCGTTTTGAAATATAGCTATTTGCCCTGCCTGTTTTCTGTGTGTTTCAAAACATGTCAACATCAATCTGCCCTGCCCTATTTGAGTAAGGGTACTGTTCACAGAGGTGCATTTAGAAATGTAACTCTCAGGATAATAGGAAAGTGTGGGTTTTGGTGGTGTTGTTTTTTAAAAGCAGATTTGATAATAATGGCAGCAACATCTCATACCCTTTCATGGAAGGCCAGTTTGAAATGTTGCACTTGCTCAATGTGTCCTGTGTAACAGGAAAAGCACATACGATAGCAGCTCAATGTTCTGTATCTCCCTTGCCTTCAGGGTTCTTTTCATTTCATTTGACTAGGTCAGAAAAAAAGATGACATCTACCAAAGAAAGCCAGAGTGAAGCTGCAGGGAAGAGGAAGTATGAAGTTCTGAAAGAGAAGTATCATGAAGACAAAAGGCTTTTCCTCAAGACAATGCGTGTTGACTTTTGCATTCTCCCACGTTGCTGATTTGGCCAGGCAGGGCTACAAGGCAGGCTGCAACATTTCACATGTCATTAAACTCCTACTTAGTCAATAGGATCTCTTGAACTGCCTAGTGGTGGCATGATTAAAACCAAATTCACTCTAAAAGAAGTGATCAGTGACAGAATTAGGTTGGGTAGGATTGCTGGCCTTGTAATACTTTGGTGGTTCTGAGTCTGGAATGTGGTATATTAGAATATTATCTTTACATTGTTTTGACTGGGACACCACTTCTTGTCTCTCTGCTGACAGTTTCCATCATAACCAGCAGCATAAGTAAAGGTGAAATTCTGGCCCAAACATATGATATTTGTATAATAATAATGGAGGAGACAATGATTAGATTAAAATGTTTTCTTATTGCTCCTCAAAATACAAAACTGCCTGAAACAGTTCTTCAAATAACTGACTAGTGGGGTAGAAGAGATGAAAACAATGCCAATATATTTCACATCTGGCAACCAATGTGCCCCTTTGATTTCAGACAGTGTATGGGTAGACAAGTTTAAAAAGCCCAGGACACAAATTTTCACGGCCCTCCACCAGGCACCCACTTTAATGCCTTTTAGGGGCCAGGCAGCGACGTTACTCTTCTCTGAGGCCTTTTAGCATCCTTCTACCATATTTTAATGCTCTCTAAATTTTATTTAATATTAGTCTCTGCCACACAAACATCAATTAGATGGATTCAGCTTATGTGTGGGTGTTTAGCTCTTTCTAATTGCTGAATTGATTTTTTCCCCCTGGGGATGATATTTATTTCTATGGTAGGCTAGATTGTTAGTGTGAACTGTGGTTTTTGTGTTTTGATGTGTTTTGATGTTTGTCTAATACTCGTGTAGTGCATTGCCTAGAGACAGTTGCCTAGAGATTTGCAGGAGGCGACTGACAAACGAACATGACAACTAAATAACAAATAAAATGAACAATTAAAAAACCTCATTCACAGAGCTCACACTGAAGTGATTAATGAGGTGAAGCCACCAAAAATTATTTTTTCTCCATAGTGACTAGTTCTAAGACTGCTCTTTAACACTGTGTAGACAGAGCTACAGGTCATAGCTCCAATGTTAATGGAAAACACACATGTCAGTGATTCTATAATTGTGATCCTTGCTTTGCAGGGAGCTAGACTAGATGATCCTTTGGGTTCTGTCCCACAATTCTATGAAAACTTGCTTGAGCCAGAAGGTTGGTGGGCTACTACAACAGCTCAGACTGGAAGCCCTGGCTTGTATTGAAGCAGAGTGCAACTCCATTTCGCAATCTTGGAGCTTTTCATCTAGTCCACTGCCACAATTCCTACCTTGTATTGGGGAACAGGGTCCTTGATGAAGATGGAAGTGGCTTAGACCATGGATGGCAAACCTGCAGGCCATATCTGGCCTACAAAACTGCTTCCAGCCTCCCACCAACCCTCTCTCAAAAGAGGGCATGTCTTTCTCATGCCCCCAATTTACTTGCAAAGGGCCTCCCAATCTCACTTCTGATGCAAAGAGGTGGGATGGTGGTGTATGGATTCTTGCAGGAACTGTACCAACAGAGCTCACAGTACTAGCATGTTGACCACTTAGGAAACCTATTTTATTTAAAGGGGGGGGGGACGACATATAGTTTCCGAAAGTTAAAAAGTTTCACTTATAAATGAGCACTGTGTATTGAAAGAAAATCCAGCCATCAAGTTTCTACTTCTTGTGAAGAAAGCTGGTTTTTTAAAAAATGAGTGATGAATAGAAGCCAAAATTAGTATGTGGCTACTGATGCATAATTTGATATTAATAAAAATGAATGCTGTGCACAGATAACAAGTACGAAGCAGAGAAACAAAATGCTAAATTAATGCAATTTTTAAATCTCTTTCGTCTTCTCACCTACCTATGTGTTTGTTGAGCTAAGTTGTACTTAAACATTTCATCCTAGAACAGGAGTGGCTGACCCAGTGGGACAGAGCCACAGCAATACCTCTCAGCAGCACCATTGCTGCCATTTACCAGAAGGCATGGGGCTACATCAGACTTAGGGTTGTGCAGGTGCATCAGTAAGAACTGCTGCTGCTGGGGAGGGGGGCTATTGCTGCAGCTCTGCCTCACACAGCGAGCCACCCCGGCCTAGAATATTCCATTAAATTAACTGAATAACTCTTCTTTACTGTATGCTCGTCACATGATACCGGTTTATCTTCTCAACATATTCTACTACAGCGGGTTAATATAAACTCCTTCATTATAAAGCCAACTTTGATACAAACCTATGCTGTTTTTCGCCCCAGAGAAAATCCAGCTTGTTCGGTATCTAGCTGATAAAAAATACATCACCATAGATCAGACATTTAATTTGCTGTCCATGATTAATATAGAGCTGGAAACTTATTAGAGGGAATATGCAAAAATAATTAACCAAGAACATATTTGACATCATTTATTTATTTTCTTACATTTATATCCCTCATGGAACCCAAAAAGGCACATGTGAGGTCTATAGGAGGCCTCTCATAATCTATGCTCACTGGAACTCTCAAAGAGGTCAAGAGCAGTGTGACACAATGCTCACTTGGCACACTCTGTCCCTTCTAGGTTAAGAGTAACTTGCCTGAAAGAAACCAAAATTTGGGTGCCAGAACTACTGTGATCTCCTCAAAAAGTTTGTGTGAAATCTACTATGCCTTAGGGCACCCAGTTTGGCCTGCAGATATTGCTGGACTGCTCCTGCCACCATCCACTGGTCACAGTGGTTGGAATGGATGGGGATTGAAGGTCCAACAATATCTGGAGGACCATAGGCTCCCTTCCTTTCTTTGGGCCAAACTACACATTGTGTACTTTGATTTCCCGAGCTATTTTTCTTCTGCTCGGCAGTGCGGTGGGGGATTTTGATTGGGTTTTCAGTACAGGTCTGAGTAACCCTTTCCCTTCAAGCAGATTTTCCAAAGCAAGTCACCTCACATTGCTATTAGCAGTGGAGTGGAAAACATACATGGCACTGCCAGGATGCAAAGAGGTCAAAACAGGCTGGTGGTTAAGTTCTGGAGTAGACAAATAAGGATCCAAGAGGTGGATGAAGTGGTCTGATAGGTTAGTAGTCAGGCCCCTTACCTCCATATTAACCTGTTCTGATGCAGCTTGGGGCTCATAGAGGAAGCATAAGCAATAAAAAGGTTAAGCAGGTTAAGCTACGTGCAGACAAAGGTCTCAAGTAGGCCCAGCTGGCTGTGCTTTGGAAGTTTCTATCTGAGCCAAGAGCTGAGGTCATATGAGGATTTATGTAGGCTGGCAAGGTCAATACTGCAGTTGGCTCAAAATTTCTAAACTGTGGATGGGATGAGGGTATTATTAAGGGCTCATCCTCTAAATCTGAGGAAGTCAGGAGAGGTATGTCTCAGGCCAGGAGGGTCTAGGGAGAGGTGCTGAGGGTCTTCTCTTCAAGTGAAGCAGCCTGTATTTTCTCCTCATATGTGTGTTCCTCAGGGTAGTATGAGGGGGTGTTTTCCTCTCAGAGTCTTAACAGTAGCTCAGGGGTGGGGGAAGATATTGGCACTTAGGAACTGTGGCTGGAAGAAAGGGTTAACCCTCTCATACACCTACTATGGGCCCAATTCAAATCACCATCCCCCTTGCAGCTAGTTTTAGGAAAAGAAATTAATTGCAAGTTTCCCACAAAACTATTGGCCCCTAGATTAGGGAGTTTTAGGTTCTCTGCTCTGAGGTGGCCCTGGGCAAAGCTTGCTCCACTAAACTGGAATTTAGCAGTGACCTATATATAGCTCTGGTAGATAAGGCGGGTAAAAACTTTGCATCTTCAATACTATAGTAATTATTAATAAAGAAAAAGAAATTAGAATGATGGAAACCTAAATTAAACTAACTGGAGATTTTTTTTTTTTTGTTACGTTCCTAAATTTCCCCCCAAAATGAACTCAGTTTATTACTTTTACACTAATTAATTGTTATTCATTATTCAACATTATTCATTATTCATCATTATTTTACAATAACACAAAGGGCAGAATGATGTACAGCATCATTAAACATAAAATTTATTTATACAAGGACACCAAGAAAATATATAGCATATAAAGCTCAACACCCAACAGTGCTAATACACAGCTGAAACAAGCACACACTGCTAGAGACTGACCCTATTCTTCTCTGATACCCTCACCTGCTAAGGTCACTCTGAAAAATTATCGGTATGGTAGGCAGTACAAAGTGCAGTTGAAAAAGAACATTTCGAATAACCCCAAATTTATTAGTGTGAGGAGATTCTTTTCAGGAGCATTGTATGGGGGAAAGGGGGCAGTCATATTTTTTTCGTACAATGCTCCTGGAAATAATGCTGTGTCTTCACATAATCATTCCCATTGTTTTCTTGGCCCATTTTGAAAACACAGAGTGGGAGTGATGCTACGAAGTCACTTGGGGTGGCTTTTACCCATAAAATAATGCTTTGAACTGAAGAAACAAACCCTACCGATTGCTTCATAATCGTAAGCTGATGCTTCCCTCCCATCAAAAGTATGCGTCCTTCATTGGAACACCTTTCTGCTCCTGCTAGTCAGATGAGCTCTCTCACACACACCTAACACAACCCTCCAGAATTTGGCGCGGCCAAGAAAGCAAATGGAGAATGATGACTGAGAAAGTCCATGAAAAGAAACTCAAAATTAATCTCCCCACCCCCCATGTGAAGTACACATTTCTCTAGTGTGGCAAAACAGTCACATTGTTGGGAACACATGCAATGGTAACTTCCCAGGTGGTGTTCAAGCATATAAATTGTTTGTGTGTGTGAGAGAAAACACAATTTATAACAACAGTCTACAAAATGCAGTACAGTGGTACCTCGGGTTAAGAACTTAATTCGGTCTGGAGGTCTGTTCTTAACCTGAAACTGTTCTTAACCTGAGGTACCACTTTAGCTCATGGGGCCTCCTACTGTTGCTGCGCTGCCGCTACCGCGCGATTTCTGTTCTCATCCTGAAGCAAAGTTCTTAACCTGAGGTAATATTTCTGGGTTAGCAGAGTCTGTAACCTGAAGCGTCTGTAACCCGAGGTACCATTGTATCAGTGACAACCACACAGGTCTCTCTCTTCAATGGCATAACAGTTTTCAATGTGTTACTTGAAGTTGGCAAAGGCATATCCTCTGGACTGTTTTAAAAGGGGATTAGACCAATCGCTGGCGTCTGTGCATTGCCTCCAGTACTTGAGGCAGTATCAGTTGCTGGGGAATGCAAGTTGGGAGAGTGTTGTTTACTCATGTCCTGCTTGTGGGCTTCCCATAGGCATCTGGTTGGTCACAGTGAGAACACAATGCTACTCAATGGATCTTTGGTCTAACCCAGATGGGTTCTCCGTATGTTATAATGTGTATTGTACTGCGATGCAGACTACCATGCATATAGAAATATGATGGAAATGAATGCAGTTAACACAGTGGTGGGGCAGCAGCCCTCATGTGACCTTCTGACAGCTGAGCTGCTTCTGCGATCCAGGAAGGAGAGGGGAGGAGGCAGTTGGTGCAGTGATAATGCACCAGTATAACAGAAGGATTGACTCTGCCTTTGAATCTGTACCACTGACTTCCCCCCTCCACCTTACCTCTCCCCCTCCTGATAAGCAATAGTGACTCAGCTGTTGGGAGGTCAGGTGAGTGCTGCCACCAGCATGCGGCTCACACTACTGATTAAATGCAATACTGATTAAATGCACATCTAAAGCCTTCCTTTCTTGCTCAGTATTGTTGGCAACAGGCTAGAAAAGATTAAGGGGAATATGTATTCCTATAAATCCTGCTCTCTCAGGATGATAAAGTAGGTATTTCTAAAACAAATCCAAAGCTGACATGAGCTTATATAGCCCTAATATTGTCACATTATTTTACACCATCTGAGAATCTGTCTGGAAACCTCACAGTCATCTGAAGCTGTTTTAATGGCCATTGAACACATACATGTATTATCAGTCTCTCATTCCAAGCATCTTCTCCCCTCCCCTCCTTCCTTGATCTCCCCCCCCTTTCTGTACTTTCTGTTTCTCTCATGTCGCCCCTTTCAACTGCTTTTATTCTTCCAGCCACACCTAGTTGTGCTGTGACAAATCACACTGCTTTCTGATCTCTTTCACTTCACAATTTGCTTTGTAGGTAAAGAACAAAGGAGCAAAATGGTGAACTCAGCTGGGCTCTAGACACCCGTGCCCTGATCACTTCTTTCATTGCTCAATGTGCCCGGCAGGCTGCAAACTAAAACAGACCAAAGAGGTAGTGAACTTGCAGTTCACAGGTGCTGTGAACAAACTGTTCAACACACCGCTGAAAGATACCAGCAAGAAGATATGCAGCAGTCTCAGCAGTGAGCAACATCACTGGAAGAAGTCTAGAAAAAGGCATCTGAACAAACATCAGGTAGTAGTTTTCTTGGTCAGATTTACTAGTTATTTATTTATAAAACCGGTTACCTTTTTCCATAAAGAGCACCAAGATGGCGTACACTAGATACAAAACCAATATAAGCAATACAAACACAAAAGAGTAATATTACACAACAACAGAAGCAATGCTATACTCATGGACAGCAGTAGGCAGCACTGCCTGTGAAGTTTTGCAGGAAAAGGGCATACCCTGTGTGGTGTAGTGGTTAGTGTCTTGGACTAGGACCTAAGAGGCCAGAGTTCAAATCCCCACTTGGCCATGAACCACACTGTGTGGCTTTGAACCAGTCACCAACACTCAGCCTAACCTACCTCATGGGGTTGTTGTGACTTCATTGGTGGATACGTGGGATATAAATGCAATAATAAAATAAATAATTATGAATAATCAGAGGTGTCGATTAGATTTCCAAGCTGGAAGTGTTTGAGCAGCATTGTACAAATAGGGATCACTTTCTTGACCATGTAAAAGAGCTCTGACATGCACCTGACTGCTCTGAATATTACTGTATATGGGAATAAGAAGTGGTAACTGGAGAAACCATCAGCGTAGCATCTACTCTCTTTAGTCACCCACATTTTGCATTCTCTCCGCTGATGGAGACAGTTGTCAGAAATTGCTGTGGCCTCCAAAACCTCCAGATTCTGGCAGAAGCGATCTCAACGTCCTAGGGGGAAATTAATTCTGCCGTTGTAAGCTGCAGCTGAGCACAGGGCACTTCTTGCCTTTCCCCCTTCACTTTCTGTAGCATCAACGTGATGTTGTCAGAGAAACAGCTGCAGGGAAACATTTCTACTGCAGTGGAGCACATCACTGGAAGTATTCTACCTCCCGTATGCAAATCACAGGGAATTTGAAGAGGAATGTGGACAAGAATGGGAGATCCTGACACCAACCATTTGCATGGTCTTGATTCTAGGTGCATGCAGCTTCCTTTGAGAGGAGGAGATGTTTACACAGCTCAATTTAATTGCCAGCTTTTAAGCACTGAAGACCCCCCCCTTTCTCACTGAGAAGCTTGAAATATGCCATTCTGGTGACAAGGCAATCCTTTTTTCCTTACATGTTACTTCCCACTCTTCTTCTTGCATAAAAGGCTGGATCTAGACACATCAAAAAAGCGTTTCAGGAAAACGCATTGTAAACCTCATAGAAATCACGTTGGCAAGAGACAGGACTCCATAGCGCCATCTGGTGTCAGTGTTATAACACACATAAAGCACTTTTTCTTTACCAATGTAGCTGAGTCCAAAGTCTCTACTATAGAGGGCACGTTTTAGTAGAGCAAGTGGAAATTATTCATATTTCCACAAAACTCACATTTTCTCACCTTAAGACCCTGTTGCAATTGCCAAAGTACAGGTAATTGAAGAAAGCACATATTTTTTTCCCTGCATACCCCTGCCACCTACTTCCTCTGTTGTTTTCCTGGGCATGTTTTAGATTGTAAGCCCCTTGGAATTGAACCTGCCATACCTGTCCTGATTTGTGCATAGATGAAGCCAAATGAATGAATGGATGGATGGATGGATGAATGGTATCTTTACCAAATTTGGGGTGCTGATCTTTGGTGTATAATCCAGATTGACAGCTCACATCCTGTTCCCAGCCTTATTTTCATATGTTAATTTACCTGAAACATATATGTATATAGTTACAGGTATATATGTATATATTTAGGGAAGGTAGATGCTTTATCTCACTTTCCCACCATGCAATCAGTTCTCCAGTTTGGTGAAAGGGTGAATAATGGAAACCCCATTGACAATAATGGAAATTAATGAAGGCATGATTTTTAGAAAGTGTTCTAACAATTGCCAATATTCTTCTGGAATTCCTGGGCCATTCACAGGATGTTACTTTCTTATCATAAAATGGTATTCTGAATGTGCCCACAAGTAGTATAATCACCTTATCAGCAGCATTTTTCAGCAATGGCAAAGGGTTCACAGCACACAAGAATTAAGTGCCTTGTACTGCAGACATGGGAGCTGTGGTGAACTATTCAGTACGCTGTTCCTGATGTACAGCTTGCAAAGGTTTTGCGCTTGTCATGTGTATATCTCATCTGTAGCATTAGGAAGAGGCCACGCTGCAATGATCTGTCTCATTTTCCTTGTAAGTGTTAATTGGAGGGATGTTTTGTGCTTTGTATTAAGATAAATTATAATGTTATTGTATGAGGGCGTGACAAACACACAACCAAATCTTTGGAAACTATTTTGAAATTGAAGCCAGAAGCAAATGTTTAACACAAACGGAATACTGAAGAGAGATTACAAATCTTTTTATAAAAATAGCTTTTTACATATTCTTAGATTGACTTCATGGAAATAATGCTTTTGCCTTAACTCAGAAGTGCTACATCTTAGCTGAGCTTAGGGGATGCTTGAGGAACCCCATCATTCTACCTTGCAGTATAAATTTACCTAATAGGCAACTCCCAGACTGAAGTACAGATTGCAAATTCCAGATCACAGTGCAGTAGGCAAGTGGCTACCAAAGAAGGGGGTTGACAGTAAACAACAACAAAAAAAAACCACCCAGCTTGGGATCGAAATGGACACAACTTTTAATGATTACAGATGTAAGATGGACTTGGCATAGGTACTGATGCCAATGGCTGATTGCTGGCTGCTATCTCTAAAAGGAAAACCCCCTTTGACACAGATCTAATGGGGAAATCCCACCAGTACACCATTCAGGGATGTTCTATACCCCAGCTACTGCCTCTGGGCTTTTGGACCGAACCCTACCTTGGACCCCTTTACTGGGGTACCCTGAGATTTTCCCTACCCACCCATCCCTCAGCTTTAGGCTAGGGATCCAACCCAATGCTTTTTTTCCACCACATGAGTTAATCTCATCCTGCTGCCTGCTTTTATGCCCAGCTGGCAGACCCCACAGAAAAATCCCCGCTAATTAGCTTGATCAAATTTTAAATTTTGGTGGGCGATCCTGCCTGCCCCTGTGGCCAGTCAAGGCCACTGCTGACACCAGCCAGCTGCACGGGCTGCCTGCCTCTCCACCCTCGTTCCACGGCAACTGTCGGGCCGCAATCGCTGCCACTGTTTGAGTTACACAGTAAGTAGTCTAGAGTTATCCACTAGCTTTTGCGTTTCCTAAAAGTTTTAACATAACCCTCAATTCAAAACACATGCAATTTGTGAGAAGATACTCTCATGGCCTAAATCCCAGCGAAGACAAGGAATATTCCAAGGAAGTAGGGGGGAGGCGAAGGATCAGTCCCTTAGCCAATTAAAATAAATCCATCCTGGCTACAATATAAACTGATCATCTGAAGCAAAGTGTGATCCTCTGCCTCAGTGGGAACTCCCAATTGACTCTTAGACAGGAAATGGAACTTGATATCTGAAGCCTCCCAAATCATGAGGAATATACCTAAATGGCATGCTCTTGCAAAATCCCTTTATTTTTGCTGGTCAAAGGAATTCCTTCTTTTTGTGTACAGCAAAAAGATACTGTATTGCACACGATCACCTTTAAAGCACCCACATGCAGAACCTCTTACAGTGCAACTGGCATGGAAGTTCTTGTTTCTTAACTGTCAGAATGACACTTAACTACATAAAATGCTTTCCCAGGAAGAATGCATTTTGAGACTGTCAATGCAAAATGCGACATGTCCAATGCAAATATCCAGAGTTGCAGCCCAGGCTCTGAATTGCAGTTAATTAACAGAAGTACCTCTTCTGACACTGTTCCTTTCCTATCTGTCCTAAAAAAACCATGCTGCATTGCTGTTGTAGGTTTGCATGTGTGTAATATGACACAGATGCCAAAACGGATGCTCATTTCAACAGGGTATTGTTTGTTTTTTGTCTGATACTTCAAACATACCTGCCTGTATTAAAGTAACCCTGAAATTAAGACAGCATGCTTATATGTATGAACAATGTGTTTTGTTATTATCTCATGTTCCATATCTAAAGAGCAGTACTTAAGAGCTACACCTATTAATTTTATCTAGTGTCACTGGGTGGTACTCAGAGAAGACCCACTGAAATGAATGAACCTAACCTTTATAAGAAGACCAAAATCATTACTGGAATTTTCCATCAATGGTCAAGTTTCAAAAAACCTCATGCAATAATAGAGGAGCAAGGCCTGAATATAAATATGTCTTGTAGATTTTCAGCAGAAATGTTTTCCAAAATCTCTGTTCATCCTCCTACAACAGCTGTGGTGCAATCACTCTGGGGAGAATTCATGCATCATTATGTCAGCTCATTTTTATATATCTTTAGTCACGTCTGATAACTCAGGATTGGAAATTACAGGCTGTTTTACAAAGAGAGGAAATTAACTGAATGGCCTTGATGTAGTCATTTGGGTTACTCATTCCAATAAATGTTATCTGTCTCTTAGCTCTGCTGAATTCTGAAGACAAACAGTATTAATAAATGTACAAAATGGAAAGAGAAAAAAACTTGATATGGAGTATATTATCTCTTTGAATTGGGACCGATGGCTATATTAATGTAGCAAACAAATCCTTGAGTTAACAAAAATGAAAGTGGGGGAAAATCCACTGCTATCAGCAGTCAATTGTGGGTTTGCATTTGATGAAATTGCTTAAACTAAAGGTAGATTTTTCAAACCCACTCACTCCTGCAATCATGGAGTTTTGCTACAGCACAGGAATTTTACCATTCCTAGGTTGATTGGCAATTTTTAAAATTTATTAGTCACCTAATACCAGCAAGTCACTAGGTGACAAGCAACAGATGTAAAACATACAGAAGCTTAAAACAACCAAAAGTCCAACTTTTAGAAGCTTTTAAATGTAAAATGGTATAAGCTTTCACAGGTGAAAACCTACTTCATCAGATGATGAGTTGGAACTTCAAACTGAACAAAGTTTGATAAACTCTGCTTACAGCTGACCGAGAGAAGCCATTCTAAGACTAAACTTCTAGACTAAAGGAAAGTGTTCTTCCACCCACCAATCCATGCTTGAAACCAGTTGAAAACTCTTTAAAAAGAAATCAATTTAAGGTTATAATTAAAAGGCTGAGGCCCTGGGGAAATATATTCTTCAGGAGATAGCCTCAGATGATTGCTTCTTGGTATGAGAACTCTTATTTCAGTGAAAGCTAATAGTTCAGCTAGTGGTTACAACATTTCCAAAGACTGTTACCCATGGTATTCTTCACAGGCAAGAGATGCTATATTTGATTCCAAGTATGTAAATTTTGCTTCTGTTTTCATCTTAACAAACTCTGATTCTTTTTGCCATAATATGAACCACCTTCCTAGTCTTTTTTGTTGTATGACTAAAATTTTGCCTTTCTTTTCCATAATGGTAAAATTCCAAAGTCCCATTTCCCAGTCTTCAAACCATATTTCATTGATTGGGAACATGCTGCAGGCTCATCTGCACTGCCCTTCCTCCCCTCTTGCAAAACCTTCCCTTTTATCATTTGTGATAACTATACCGGTAATTTGACATTAACATCTGAATCAGGTTAACTATGGTTAGGGGCAATCAGGCTGTTGTTTAGTCATTCAGTCATGTCCGACTCTTCGTGACCCCATGGACCAGAGCACGCCAGGCACTCCTGTCTTCCATTGCCTCCCGCAGTTTGGTCAAACTCATGTTAGTAGCTTCGAGAACACTGTCCAACCATCTTGTCCTCTGTCATCCCCTTCTCCTTGTGTCCTCAATCTTTCCCAACATCAGGGTCTTTTCCAGGGAGTCTTCTCTTCTCATGAGGAGCCTCAGCTTCAACTTCAAGCTTCAGCTGAAGCTGGAACTGGGACAATCAGGAATTGCCTCCTAATCATGACTGAAGCCTTAGTTTGAAGCTGTTTAGCAAGCCATAGTTTTGAGGCAACCCTGGTTTGCTCCAATGCAACCCAAACACATTTACAAAACTATGGTCATTGCAAATTAAGAAAAATGGGTGGGGGGTTACAATGGAAGAGTAGAGGATGGAGTGTTCCAACTGTGGCATGTTCCAATCATGGAACACCTGAAAAGGCTTTACGTCTTACCCATTACCTGGAGGCAGCAAAAATCAATGGAACAAAGCCTACTGTATGGATGGTTATATAAGCAGCTCTGTGCACTGGCCCATAAGTCTTCACTCATTGCCAATCTGGCTTTTGTCGGGAATGTACCCTGTAATTTTTGAAGAGCCTATGCTTTTTAATTAGCTCGGTGGCGCTGTGGGTTAAACAACAGAGCCTAGGGCTTGCTGATCAGAAGGTCGGCGGTTCAAATCCCTGCGATGGGGTGAGCTCCCGTTGCTTGGTCCCAGCTCCTGCCCACCTAGCAGTTCGAAAGCACATCAAAGTGCAAGTAGATAAATAGGAACCGCTCCAGCAGGAAGGTAAACGGCGTTTCCGTGCGCTGCTCTGGTTCGCCAGAAGTGGCTTAGTCATGCTGGCCACATGATCTGGAAGTGGTACGCCGGCTCTCGGCCAATAAAGCGAGATGAGCGCCGCAACCCCAGAGTCGGACACAACTGGACCTAATGGTCAGGGGTCCCTTTACCTTTACTTTGGATTATGTATACATGGTAGAAAGTTAGTGTGCATCCATTTCAGATGCTACTGCGTACGTATAACACAAATTAACGTGGCAATGTGTCTGCTATATATTTGAGGTGAAAGTGTCCACTACCTTTATTTGAATGAGCCACATGCAATTTTGTCCTCCACCACTAAGGCTGCAATCCTAACCCCATGACCCTCCTGGGAGGGAACTGCACTAAATTCAACAATATTTGAACTAGATATGGTTAGGATTGCATTGTAAATGTTACTGTTTCTCTCCCTTTAACATAATGCAAATGCTTCTTGAAAACAAAGCAGGGACAAGTTCTAAGCATCTGTCATAGTGATAGCAATCCTTCTAATTTTGGAACAGAATATCTTAATCATCAGTTTCATTTCCTAAATTGATCTTCCCTTTGAAATGCTGAAGAAGGAAGCTATCCCAGAGTAAAGTCATACACCAAAGTTCAGGAGGCATTCCCCCCCCCAATCCCACTTTCAAAATATTAGACGTTAACCCATTTCCTAGGTAACTAGCAACTATGGCGTCACACACCATCACACATTGAACATGCTCGTGCAAAATATATAATTTTGTCTCCATAAATTGACAGCATGTTGTATTTTTTTTTTCAATTACTCCAGAAATAGTTTTCTATGAGCATGGCTCAGTCAATATAAAAACAGCATATGAATAATTGATGCTCTTTTTTTAGTTGCTTTGATCTCTCACAGTAGACATTTCTAGGGGAAAACTTTGATGACGTAGAGAAGTTTTTGGCGAAGCGGGTAAGGGAGAAACGTATGCTTTGAAGTCGACATTTGCAAAGATAATAGGTTTTATCCAAGGTTGTACAAGTGGAAGACAGCTCAACACAGCTGATTTTTCCTTTCCTTTCCTCATTCTGCAGCCCCCTGTAGCCCACCAAGCTTTTCCAGAGGGGACCTACCAAATATTCTTGGCAGTGTCTTACTGGGCTGAAGCTGGAGGGGAATAGCACTCAAAATTAGTAACCTTGAGTGAGCAGTGCAAGATTCCTCGGCCTGTTTTTCAGCAATTCCACCATCCCTCTGTAGCCTTGTAAGACACAGTCCATAGTGTTTGGTAGAATAAGCTGTTCAGTGGGTACGGGGGGGGGGGCAGGGGCCACAGATGAGACAGAAAAGAGTTGTACAATGGATCCAGCTCAGTGTAAATACAGGGGTGAGGAGGACCCTTGCAGGAGATATATTGGTGGTCTGTAAAGGCTGAAGCACTCCCAATCCACATGCCCTCCCTTCTACATTACAAGGGAATCACAGGGTTTGGAATGTCTTATTTCACCCTGTGTCCAATAACTTTAATAGTTGTCCCAGATATAATATATATAAAACTGCACAATGAAGATATAGTGGAAACAATATTAAACAACCCCCCCCCCCCCGGAATGTTTTTACTGCTACTGTTGGATGCTTCCTGCTTTTTATTTTTATTGCTGGTCATGTCCTCTGTTGTCTCTAAATTAATTTTTGTTTTATTGCTGTAAGAAAGCTTTGAAAGGCTATTTGGGCCAAAAAAGAAGAAGTTTATTGATTTAACATAGGAGAGTTGGTGGTGGAGTACCATCAGAATATAAATGAAACTGGTGACCCACTAACATGATGGTAGATTCTACATATTCAAAGAGTCTCTACATACACAGTAGCGTGGAAGTTTCCAAGTTAGAATATTAAAATACCAAAATGTCATGACAAGAACTTGTGAGCTTTCAAGATTTAGCATCTTCTTCATCATCATCATCCATGTTATTTTAATTACCCACCCTTCACCCTAAGGTCCCAGGGTAGGTTGTAACAATTTAAAATAAAGTTTAAAACAGTTTTAAAACCTACAGTTAAAAAATACAGAAATCCCAGCTTTTAACATTTTGTGTCCGAGCTTTTGTTGTTGTTGCCCCAAGCTTTTCCCTTGAAAACCCACTCTTTAAAGCTCAGTTGGAGCAAACATCCATCCATGGAAAATCGGAATTGGTGTTTGCTATGATTTGGCTTTAAAGAGCAGGTTTTTGCAGGGAAAATTCGGGGCAACCCACCCCCACAAACACTTGGACATGCAGCGTTAAAGCGCAGACCTCTGCCTCGAAAGGGTGAGGCAAAAGTAAGTATGGATAAGCCCAAAGTTTGCAAAAAGTCTCTTCATTGCACTTGAACAATAGATCTGATTAAACTATTTAATCCAATGTCATTAGCATTTTACACCTGCCTAACCTGAGATGAATGGTTTAATGGTGAAAACATTTTACTTTAAAATTCACTGTGGTTTTCTTTATATCTTTGTACCTCAGCAGCAGAATTAGAACGGATGCTCAGTGCAGTTCAGGTTTATTTGTTTTAAGTCAGACAAGAACATACAATAAGGAGCAGCTAATACATATCAGAGAATCTATTCCAAATACTAAAATCCTGGTAAATATATATGCTCAGGGATAATCCAGATGACACTTAGCACATTAATTTTAACAGCTTTTGCATGCTTTTTTAGACTTAAGGCAAAAATAGTCATTACCCACAGGGCCCCCATTATTATTAACAAGCAAATCATGTACATTTTGAGATAGACCAAAAATCATATTCTTGCCCCAACAAAGGAAGAAACTTTCCCCAAGAAACATCTGCACTAATAGGCAATAAAACAAATAACGTCTCATAGTCAGCTATTTCAGAACTACATATACAAATATTACAGATACATCATAAAGTACCTGTTGACATCTTCCCTTGAAAACTGCAGAACACATTAAATTTAATTCAAAAAGGGCAAGGCTACAAAACATATGCAGACTTGGAATTAACCCCTTCTGAATACAATTAGAAACTTCTGAGCAAACATGACTAGAGGTTGTGCTGTACCTGTATTGAGTAATTCCTAGTGATGTCAGAAAGTACTCTAACGCATGCTGGTACTTGAATTCCGCAAACCAAGGAGAAATCCTAGGACTTGCTCTCCAGGGACTGGTATTTTCTGAATGTAAGTACCAGTATCTCTTAATCATATTTTGATTATGACTGTCCTAGAACTGGAAAAATAATCTGTTGAAAACTCACAGTAGGACTATCTGCCTAACCCTTTCCAGCCATGTTGTACTAAACCAACTGCTCTAAGAAAGGTTACAGGTAGGTAGCCGTGTTGGTCTGCTGTAGTCGAAACAAAATAAAAAAAATTCCTTCCAGTAGCATCTTACGAGACTAACTAAGTTTGTTCTTGGTATGAGCTTTCGTGTGCATGCACATACCAAAAATTTGGAGAGCAAATGTTTGCAAGTATACCATGATCACTAAACAATATTTTTAATCCAATAATTAAACAAGTGTCTGTATGTATGTCAATTACAATGTATGTATAAAAAACAACACTTAAAAAAAAACTTATTTGCAAAACCAAGATTGAATTCATATTGATAAACTCCTGCAAAGGTTAAAAGTGAAGCATTCATTTGGACCAGTAACATGGCAGCTGTTTTGAACCACTATTCAATAAGTTAGAATTTCAAAGAGTGTGAAGAAAACCTGGCAGAAGCTATAATAAAAGAAATGTGTTGCTTTATGTCATTCAAATTTTAAGATTCACTTAAAACTGGAACATCTGTCTTCATTTTCTGAAGCTTACAAACTTTATGAAATCAACAAATAAATAAATCTGCAAAACACAAGAACCAAAATAGAGTCCTGTATTTTCACTAGGAAGAAGTAAAATTATGAGACAAACATTATCAGTGTTTAGCTTACCTGAGCCTGTTGTTTAAAACAGCAACACAGCACTAATTCTGCTCTTTGGAGCTGAACCATTTGCCCATAAACATTTATAAGCAAGGAACTCCAAAGTAACCTTTAACTTTTAGTGATCATTCTCTCTCTTGTGCTCAGAGCAGAGCAATCTAATACACCTTATCATGTGGTGTGTTGCTATAGCAACAGTGAATCCAGCTGCTACAATACAAAAGACTGACAAAAACTTGTTTTCTCCCCTTCCGCCCACCTAGTTAGAGTCAGGGTGCTTTCCTTATGGTTGCATAGCCTAGCTGATCTCCATTTACTTCCAGTACCTAGTGGTCTGGATTCATGTAGGCAGCAGAATGTAAAAAAAGTAAAGTGGGCATTCAAGTGCTTTTTAGTCAATACACTTAAAAGACATCTTATCACATAAAATTGCCACTCATTACTTAAAATCACTTAGCTACAACGAATCCAAAGATTATAAAGGGAAACAAACTATACCCTAAGACAGAATTCTCTGTATGCTCACTCTTGTCCCAGAATAAGCTACAAAACAGCCCTCTGATCACATCAAACAGTACAGTGGTCAAATATAAATAACTATAGTAGCCAAGATGGCTACTCCATGTTGTAACTACCAGAAGTTATATTACAGGATTCTTTAAAAACAAACAAACACATGTTGAGGGTTGTTTTTTAAGCAACTGTATAGTCAAATGAAATGTTTTTTATGTTGTACAGCCAACAGAAAAAACAACAGTGAAAAACAATTACAGAGCTCATGTCACATTATTTGCAAAGGATTGGGGTATGGGTGACCAGAAATAATCCAATTATGATCTGCCTTTGGTAAAGTAATACAAGATTATTCCATGGAAACCTTAGCCCCTTCATTGTCCTCCATTTGCCCCAGCTGCTAGGAAGTGGTAGTCCAAAACATCTGGAGAGCAATGGTTGTTCTACCCCTGTGTGCACATTTGCAAACAGATGAGAACCACACATATACTGCAAACAAGCACACAATTATAGTATTATAGTAACCTATTATAGTAACTACATGAGGATGCTTCTTTCAAAGTCTAATTTCAGTGAGGCAAGGGGACACTGGGCACCAGGGGAGGCCTCTTCAGGGTCTTGTGCACCCACAGGGGGGTCACATTGGCAGCCTCCTGTTTTATGGAGAATTCATAACATATAATTGGGCATGAGCCCCCCCCCCCATGCTAAGACAATAGATAGGTGGCACAAATTCAATATTAAAAATAGAATTAATTGACAGTGATTATTGTCAGGGCTGAATTTCTGAAATATTATTCAGTTTTCAGACTACTGTATGCTCATCTTCCAGATTTGGTTCCTATACTGAAGACACAAAAATGATGAGTCTGGGGGACAAAATAAGTGGAAACTGGAGACCTCCCCTTGCATGAACCACTGGACTTGCTGAATTAGCATGTGTGGCAAGGGATACATGCAAAACACTTTGCAATCAGTACTCATATTCTGCAACAGATGGCTCACCTATTTTAACAGTGCAGTTATAATTTCTTGGACAAAATAATCACTTTCTGATCCAAACAACTCAAATATTTACTTAACATGTCCATAACTACCATTAACAACAATACACAATTGCAAAATGTATACAACTAATAGAATAAAGAATCTCTCAAAATAACAAAGTTTCCTCAGACCAAGAAAACGTTGTACTGCAATCCATGTCTGTCGTACAGAGTTCAGTATGGCTTACTCCCAAGTAAGTGGGTATAGGATTGCAGCCTACATGAATTCTGGCTCTCTTGTGAAAAGCTTATTCACGAATCCTTTGATTAAGACTGTCAGTGGACTTATACACACAAGTTGCAAGCAAAGTACATTTCCCAAGGAAGTCACATGATTAATTTTATTGCCTTTCATGTCTACATTTAATGAGGTCAAGAAAACAGAAAATGCAAATATAAAAATATTTTTAAAACCTAGGAGAATATGAAAAGAAGGTCACCTGTGTCAACAGCAAAAAAAGTGTACAGATGTTTTGCATAGCAGTATTTCTTGTTGTTTTGCAAAACAAAGCATGGGGGTGCAGAATCAGACTTGTGTTTTGCAAATACTCAGTACAGCACAAAACTTCCATATTCTGCAAATTAGGGTGCAGGGTGGCTATTCAAGGTAGAAGCAAAGCTCCAAATGTAGCACCTGCTAACTCTACAGATGGTTTGATAAGGAAAAGATGAATAGAGCTACTGCTTGAATAATTTATGCCTGTTCTGGTATGCAAGGAGTAAAAACTGACTTAGGTGTCTTTCATGGGTAGTTTGGCAGGCCTTTCCCTTATCAAGAATGTATTTTAGTAAACGAAAATAGTAAGTATGTTGATCTAAATAATTCAACCTAATTCAATTCAGCCGTATTCAAAATGAAAATAATTTCCCCATCTTAAGGTAGAAGTATTCCTTGTTTTTGTTTTTTAAAAAAGAAAACATGTTATTAATGCATCCTTAAAACAGAGATGTTAAACTATATACAGTAACAATCTTAGAAAGGGTATTTGTTTCTTATGCAATGTTATTTGATGATTTTGTGATGCAAAACACAGCAAGGTTAAGAAAACAGAGTTTTGCCTGCTGGCTGTCAGAATGTGACTCAATGGGTGTTTTATTCCTAATGATTAATTCTTAGCAACTTTGGAGCCTGCATATCCTTTTACCAATAGATGTTGATCCAACAAAAGCTAGCAGCTTTTCTGGATCTGGAACCAACAAGCAAAATGTATCACAAATAGCATTGCACTGTGCAAAGCACAGTACATTCCTGGTCATAAGATGATGAAATGGCTTTGCAGTTAGCAATCTCTAACTAGAATGGAAATTTTGCTACGGTGAGGTTATGCAAGAATACCTTGTAAGGCCGCAGGGCAACTGGAATCCCAAAGTGATTAAAATATGGTGATCATTCCCTTATTTACATAACAAAGGGAAAATAAAAGGATGCTTTTCTAGGCTGCATTAACAGAAGTACATGTATAGGGTCCAGATCAAAGGAAGTAATGGTACTGCTCTATTCTGCCTTTGTCAGACCACACCTGGAGTACTGTGTCCAGTTCTGAGTGTCACAGCTTAAGAAGAACGTTGAAAGGCCAGAATGTGTGCAGAGGAGGGTGACCAAGATGATCAAGGGTCTGGAAACTAAGCTTTATGAGGAATGGTTCAGGGAGTTGGGTATGTTTCTGCAGAAAATGGAGGGCTCTGAGGCAGGTGAGTAACCCGTAAGGGATAAGGTTTAGTGGTGACATGACCTAAATAAAGATTTTCTACAGTTTTACGAAGACTATAAATGTGTGTGTGTGCAAAAATCTCCACCCTTTCTTTTATTTGCCAGAAAATATAATCAATACATCAATAAAAAACCTTATTGATAAATATTTACATATTTATGTATTTAAATGTAGCTTATTATTATTAGTGCCTAGGGTAATTCATATATAAATCTGTCAACCGTATTTCCAAGATAAAAAGTCACATAAGAGAAATGTAAAGCCTGCTATTAATCTTTTCCTGTGTAGCTTAAAATACATTAGAAACATATTTCATAGTCCCAAATGCAAATGTGACAACAACTACATTGGATATGCTTCCCGTATACAATAATTATCCATTCCTTATTGGCATAATGCAATGCTTATGGTGCCAAGTTAGATTAATCTGATTTCTGAAGACGTTCAATATTTTCCATTAGTTTTATTATGCTTTATATCAAAAAAGCCTTCAGTACACACACACACACACACACACACACACACACACACACCCTGTAGCATGAAATGACCTCTAATCCTGAAATAAAATATTGGAATGTAACCAACATTTTAGCAAGCATTTTAACACAAATCTGAAGGGCCTGCATCGTTCTATTATTAACACCACTCAAGACAGAATTGGTAATGCAGAGTGTAGGTGGCCAAAGATGACTCTGAATGTCCAGTTTAAGTACCAAGCACCACTTGAACCTCCCACCCAGGTTCCCCTTTTGGGCAATAGCTTGACCCGATGTGTGATGATTCACAATATGTGATGAATGATTCTGGTTATAAAGTGAGCTCTGCACCTTTTTTTAAAAAGTGGAACTAGCAAAGCAACTGGATTGTCTAAGGCAAAGCCCAATAGCACTAATTTTAAAATGATATGTGATTCATTCATTTCTTTGTAATGCTGCTTTTCTCAGAGTTTTCTCCTTTTCTTTCTTTCTTTTTTTCTTTTGAGCACAGATACCCCCACATAGGTGTCCTTCCATATATTTTATACTCCTGGGTAGAATATATTCCTTTGTGCAGCCTTTCCATTAAGGTAATAAACTCAAAACAGGCAGAAAAAGTTTATATTAAGAAAATATAAGCCATTAATTAGCTGTCCAAAAATCCCCTGCTTTATAAAACTGGAATTACTGAAATGCAGCAGATCCTCTCCTCATAAATATCTTTTGGTAATATGCATTTTAAATCATTCAATAAAAGTAAAATCTATTTTTGTACAATGCCAAAAGGAGAGACATAATGAAATATATGAGCCACTACTGGTCAATGATTAAAATGTGCTCTCATTACTGTGCCCTTCTGCTATTAGCACGAGAAATGAGAATAAGATGGTGATGGGGGCATCATGATGAATATAATAATCTTGCAAAAAGATTTGTGAGAAGTCTAACGATGGAGACTATGGATAATTATAGGGGGTGCAATCCTGCTGAAGCTAAGAATACTTATATCCTGCCCATTTCAATGGCAAGGTTAATCACATGTTTAACAATGCCTTCCATTCAGTAAGGCTTATATTTGCTTAACTTTGTTTGGCTTGTGCCCAGTATAGAGGGAAGTAAAATACCCCACAACTCTTTTGGGGGTTTTCATTCTCTCTCTCTCTCTCTCTCTCTCTCTCTCTCTCTCTCTCTCACACACACACACACACACACACACACACACACACACACAGAGAGAGAGAGTGCTCCTACGACATGTTGACTTTTTTTCATTGAAATGGAAAAAAAATATTTCATTGAATTTTCATTTCATTTCATTGAAAATGATGGTATTTTCTGTAAAGAAGTGCTTCCTCAAAGCATTTCAAAAAATTTTCACCTTATACAATTTATACATTTCCCTGTATAAATTGGGCACATTTACTCAAACTCGCATGCAATTTAATACAAAGAGGTCCATTCTAATTCTCAACCACTGGCAAAAATGCAACTCTTAATATAGAAGTATTAATAATTACACAAGCCTTACTTCTGTGATAGAGTACAACTATCTGAAAACAGAAGCCTACAAAATTGATCAGGTTTTTTTTGGGTTTTTTTAAACAGCTCCCTTGAAAGGCACTCCAAAGTTTAATTACCCATATTTCTAGGAGGGCTGTCTCTGGCACTGAGCTACCCATTTATAAGGCAAATTCAATATTATATTCATCCAATTTTAGCTTCCAAGTAAATGCATCATGCAATGCCTCTATATTTCTGCAAGATGGGTGAACTCACAATTACCAGATATATTCACAATGTGTGATTATTACAGCTGGTAAACAATAATGTTAATAATTATGATGATGATTATAATTTTGTATCACACAAACATGATCCTAGAAATCTTTATACCCTTCAAAGCACTTTCAATCACTGGGTTTCTTTTCATTTCATTTTTGCCTTTTCCACCCCAAGGAACTTAAGGGTAAAATAATAAAGCCATACAGTTGTGAAACAGACAATTAAAACAGCTTAATTATAACTAGAAAGGGACACAAAAAGAGCTTGGGACACTAATGAAGCATTTCTGTAAGATATGACAGAATCCTGGCATCCCTACTCATTTTGCTCTTCTTTCCTCTGCAGTGGTCATTAGGAAATCTGTTCCGTTTCTGAAACTATGCAGATCAGAAAGCATCACAGCGCCAAACAACCATGACTAACCGGAGTATGACAGATCATTCAACTGTGGTGAAAAGATGCTTAATGAAACAGATCAAGGACCTTGCCTCTAAAGATGAAGGCTCCACAGGAAGGTAGGAATGCCCTAAATATGCATCAGATAAAGGAATATTTTACATAAGAGTTAGTGGCAAAGAGGCAACACATTCAAATGCATTTAAGTCTACAGCAGTGCCAGGAATAATATCTTGCAGGCACTACACCTTCTTATAAATCTGATTATATAGCTTCAATCAGGGCATTTTTCTACATCAGCTATATTTGGTCCATAATAATTGGTTTAAAATACTTCTACATTTTGCAAAGTCCACAGACTGGTGAAATTCAACGTGCTGGTATGGATCTACGAGGCCTGAACAGGTCGGGCTACCAGAGCTTGTCCCCTGTACTTTAATAAGACGAACTATGTAAAAACGAGTTCTGAAAATCAGGTGGAATCTTGCAGACGTTTAGCATTCATTTCTGCTTTAATGGTTTTCAGAAAAAGGTCTCTTTGGAGCCCCATTAAATCGTGGGAAGTTTGTGCCATATTTTCCCTGTTGGTTCCGTGGATCATGTGATGAAACCTGGGGTGGTATGCCGGCATACAGTTCTTTCCCCGCTGTTTTCATGGGTAAATCATGGAGGAACAGAAGCATGCATGTTCATAAAGGGTGGTGACATGGCAGTATATCAGTGAAAAAGCCAGAGTTCCAAAACACAGCATGTTACACAGTGTACATTAGAAACCAGGCCAGAAGTGCTAGCATTATCACCAGAAAAACTAACACAATAAACCTCATGCCGGAAGGCACCCTGCGAACAGCCTCCGGAGTTGACATGCCATCCTAGAGAGACATCCTCAGTGGTTGCACTAAAAAAAAAGGTAAATGATAAAGGACCCCTGGACGTTTAACTCCATTCAAAGGTGACTATGGGGTGCAGCACTCATCTCACTTCAGGCAAAGGGAGACAGCTTTCCGGGTCATGTGTCCAGAAAGATTAAACTACTTCGGGCACAACAGAACACCGTGACGGAAGCCAGAGCACATAGAAATGCCATTTACCTTCCCACCACAGTGATACCTATTTATCTACTTGCACTGGTGTGCTTTCGAACTGCTAAAGAAGGGGAATAATTTTCAGCAGTCTGTCAAGCTCTAATACAGGAATAGTAACTGAGGCTCAATATGTTGTATGGATAACTCTTCGCTCTGCTTTTTTGAGTGTGTGCGCTTCTTATCAGTATTACTGGATGTATCAGTGGCACGTTTCCCATTGTTAAAAATTATGGCCAGTGCAAAATTAATAATACGTATTTTTTATTATTGTAGAATTAGAAAGCCACAACTGGCAATGTAAACCAGCCCTGTGGTGAAGGGCAGGACCAACCAACCAACCAACCACTGGGCTGTATAAATCAACCCACACAACTGAGCCACAGCATGCCACAGATTGCAGTAGGGAGAACCTTTACAGCAAATTATTCCAGTACCACATACTCAAGAGGAAGTCAAGAACAAGCAATAGCAATTGGATCAGTACTCACTGAACTTAGGAAAAATTCCTTCCTAATCACAAATATGAAGAGTGTTATTGAGCTCTGGATATTTACATTGGTGCACATAAAAATTAAACATACCTATATCAAACTAGCTGTACCCGGCCACGCGTTGCTGTGGCTCATTTGGTACTGGAAGGAGACCCCGTTTTCACCTGCCTCTCCAAAGCTTCTCCCGTGTGTCGTTGGCTGCCAATAGGTTATTGGTGTAGCTGTCCTCTCCTCCAAGGCCTCCCTCCTTCTCTCTCCTCTCTCCTCCTGGGCTCTCTGACCTTGTATAGCCTGTATCACAGCAGTGTCATGTGGCTATGTAGTGTTGTGATGTCATGCTGCTCACTATGTGATGGGTTAGGATCTTAAAAAGTATGTTTTTTCCGTTTTACTTGTCGCTGGTGTGACATCTATATAATGTAGTTACATATAAACAATCCCATATTCAAAAGCAACTTTGTGTCAAAATTTCAAAGCAATCGGTGCAGTACTTTGGGAGTTTATCCATTAGGGACAAACTGACAGTTACATTTTTATTTATTTAGATATGTACTTACCACTGTAATGATACCAAAGGTACGTTTGTATGAACCTCTTTCCTGGTTTAGACAAGGAGAAGCATTGTCTTGAAGCTGAGTGGGGAGGAAGAGGGTAATGGGCTGTGTTTGGGAACCTGCAAGCCTTCACAAGAGACCTAATTGACCATCCTCTCCCCCCACACTCCAGGAAATGCTCAAGGGGGACAAGATAGATTCTTGCAGATTCAGAGGATTAGCTAGGCCTTTGTGACATCATCAGCCAATACACCAATCAGCCCTCTTAATTCAAGCCTCTTTTCATGCCTAGCAACCACAGAGCATCAGTAACAGTCATGGTGATTTGTGTTTTATCCAGGGTTGAACTGAATGTACTGTACATGTGTTTCATATGATGGTGGTAGGATATTTTCCCACCCCCACCTTGTTCCCTGTCATTGTTTTCTACTTCTACTACTGTCTTGAAGACACTGGCTAATGAAATGTCAGGTGTTTTTTTACTGAAAAGAATTTCTGGAAGTTTCCATGAAGAAAGTATCCCTTTTACTTCAACCTCAGTTTTGTCCCCTGGTTATTTTTAAATTTCTTGTCATCTTCATTTCTGAGTTTTCCTTTTAATTTAGCCATTTCAGCATAGTCCATTAACTTGGTTTGCCAATCTTCTTTAGTTGGGACTGCTTCCTCTTTCCACCTTTGGGCTAACAGTATCCAGGTGGCCGTTGTAGCATACATAAACAATTTTTTCTGGTGTGCTGGAACTTTAAAGCTACGACCTTTTAAAACCCTAAATGACTTGGAACCCGAATACATACATGGTTACAATCTTGCTAATCCAAAGCAGTCTGTTTCTATAACTCAGTTGCACTGTGTGTAACTTTTAGCTACTTGATTTTACATTCGGGCAGACCAATCCAAACTTTGGGACATCAGTGTAATTTATATCAGGATGAATTATTCTGGTGTTGTTGTTCAGTCGTTCAGTTGTGTCCAACTCTTCGTGACCCCATGGACCAGAGCACGCCAGGCATGCCTATCCTTCACTGCCTCTCGCAGTTTGGCCAAACTCATGTTAGTAGCTTCGAGAACACTGTCCAAACATCTCATCCTCTGCCATCCCCTTCTCCTTGTGCCCTCAATCTTTCCCAACATCAGGGTCTTTTCTAGGGAGTCTTCTCTTCTCTTGAGGTGGCCAAAGTACTGGAGCCTCAACTTCAGGATCTATCCTTCCAGTGAGCACCCCGGGCTGATTTCCTTAAGAATTGATAGGTTTGGTCTTGCAGTCCATGGGACTCTCAAGAGTCTCCTCCAGCACCATATTCAAAAGCATCAATTCTTCAGCAATCAGCCTTCTTTATGGTCCAGCTCTCACTTCCATACATAACTACTGGGAAAACCATAGCTTTAACTATATGGACCTTTGTCGGCAAGGTGATGTCTATGCTTTTTAGGATGCTGCCCAGGTTTGTCATTGCTTTTCTCCCAAGAAGCAGGCGTCTTCTAATTTCGTGACTGCTGTCACCATCTGCAGTGATCATGGAACCCAAGAAAGTAAAATCGCTCACTGCCTCCATTTCTTCCCCTTCTATCTGTTATCTGGTGTAACTTGCCCCTATTCCAAATTCTGTTTAAGAGTCATGCAACTGCTGATTGAGCTGGCTGACCCTGGCAGAGGAAAAACAAGACTTTAAAATGGGGTTTGACTTACAGCATCCTTTTTGCCAGTCTAAATTCCGATGGGTTGCTAGGTCATGTGACCAGATAGAACAGAGTTTGGAATAGAGGTGAATCTCCCACTGCCCCATCCTACCCCTGCTACACTCTTTTTTCAGGATTTACCCCAGGCTCAACTGAGCTAGGATGGAGAAATTACACCAGCGTTTCTCTGACTGAATCAGGATGTGGGGCACTCCACCCTCTGTAGCATTCAATGAGCCCAGACTCAGCCAGAGACTCATCTATTCCAAACCCCACTCATCCTGGTGTAACTTGGGTTTGGGTTGCTCCCAAATCATTTTAAATTGGCATGAAGATGTAAATGTAATGATAATCACTCTGGCAGCTTCAAATGACAGCATAATTTAGATAAACAACATCTTATGGTGCATACCTATAGGAGGCACATAGGTTGTAGAGTTTATACTGTAGAGAACATGACAGAAGGAAACCAGAAGTAAGTTGAATACACATTCCTTCTCATTCCATCTCCTAATACTACCAACAGCTTTTCTCTAAACCAGTATATAAATAAAGGAGATTAGAGAATGGCAGCCAATATTATAGCTTTGCTTGGATTTTATTGTCAAAACGCAAGTGACCAAAAATAAAGAAGAGCATCATTTATCAGAACCAGCTCCTGTTCCTCTTTCTCCAACCCACTCATTCACTAAAAGAGCTTTCGAACATCTTGCTCCTAGACACAAAGGGGCAAAGGCAGTTATGAAGATACACTGCTAACAGACATCAGGAAGAAATCTATGGCTTTCACAGATCCTCACACAGAGCTGATAAGGTGCACTCTAGTAATTGAGCAATAAATCAGGTGTGTCACTAGGGAGAACTTCCCTCCTTTCTTTATGCACCCTAAATACAAATGCAAAAACACCAAGCTATGTTGCTGATGGTGCATAACCTTCAACCCTTGGGATGAAAAGAAAAGTACCACCCAGCTGCTGTAAGTTTAGTATGAAAGACTGGTGAAAACTAGTTCTAACTAAATGACAGCAAAAAACAGGTCACTTGCTTTCAAAACAGCAGCAGAGTTCAATGACAGATTCGCCATTTACACCATGTGAATTAGTACAACTTGTGGATGAAATGAAGGATTTTACAAAGGCTTGTCCTGGAATGATACTAGAACTCTTCTATATTTATAACAGGATGAAGAGAAAGTTCACATTTTGTCCGCTGATTTATTCCTCAGAACAAAAGTGCAAAGGACCATTAGTCATCTGTTTATTCCTTTATGAACATTGTTAACACCCTTGTGCTCCCATGTCTACAAACTACTTCACCATGTTCAGGGAATAAGTCCTTCCAGGGCATGAATGCTCAGAGGAGTTTTGCTTTACCACTCTGACCCTGGCTCTAACAAACATAAAAACCATTTCAAATGCAATACAGACTGGGACCAGAGTATCCACTAAATAAGGTTGGTTGCTGAAAAAGGAAGATATTTGATAGGTGCTGAAAAGACAGTAGAGACAGCATTTGTCTAATACATAATGAAACGGTAGATGCCACCATACTAAGGGTCCAATTCCTACACTGTAGAGGTGGACCACCTGATGAGATGCTATCTGCAGGAGGCCCTTTCCTGCAGAGCGCAATGATCGGAGAAAGTGTGTATGTCTCAATTATAGATAACTTTCAACCAAAGGTCAAAGATCTCCCTAGGTTCTTAGCAGTATCATTGCCAGAGCCAAATAAACACATGAAGCTGCATTATAGCATCAGATCAGAAAATCTATCTAGTCAAGTACTATTCATCTCTGGCTGGCAATGTCTCAGGCAAGGATGTTTACCAGCCCTGGTTCCTGCATGCAAAGTATGAGCTCTGTCACATAGGTAAACCATTTTCATTACATATCGAATGTGTGGTTTTTTTCTTCCAAATGAGCCAGTGTTAAGATTTGGGAACCCCTCATCACTGCAGCGATGATTGAGAGAAAAGGCCATTGACTTGAATTAACTACCAGCATCTCAAAATACTGCTTTGTATCTCTCTACAGAGCATATTATGTTTAGGGAACTGCTGCACAGAGATTATAACATCACAAAATGATAACTTATTATATACAGGTGAAACTCAAAAAATTAGAATATTGTGGAAAAGTCCATTTATGTAAGCAATTGTTTTCATTAGCTACTGGAGGTTAATACATGAGATAGACTCATGACATGCAAAGCGAGATATGTCAAGCCTGTGCTTATTATAATTGTGATGATTATGGCGTGCAGCTGATGGGCACCCCAAAGTTGAAATTGTTACTTTGGGGTTCTCATCAGCTGTATGCCATAATCATCACAATTATAACAAATAAGGCTTGACATATCTCGCTTGGCATGTCATGAGTCTATTTCATATATTTGTTTCACCTTTTAAGTTGAATTACTGAAAGAAATGAACCTTTCCACTATATTCTAATTTTTCGAGTTTCACCTGTATGTGTGTGCGCGTTTGTGTATGGCATTTGCATACTGCACTTTCAGCGAGCAGTTCACAAAACAGTATAAAAGTACAATCAAATACAGAGCATACATTAAAAGCGGTGTTCAAAAACGTATGAACATTAGCATAAAAATAAGCCAAAATCCACCTATGAAACAGAACATAACAGCATCAAATCAAAATAAGACACCCTCAATCCAGTTCAGGGAAGGAAATTTGTGCCAATATCTAAAAGTGTATCAATTTAAAAGCCTAGGAAAATAACTAAGTCCTCACCTAGTACAAAAATACTACAATGCAGGCACCACACAAGCCGCTCTGGGGATGTCGTTTCATAATTGGGGTGCTTCATTGAAAAGGCCCTCTCCCTAGAGGCCACTCGCCTCACTTCTGTCTGTAACCTTTCAATAATTGAATATAATTTCTTTTCTCATTTTGGCCATTGAACTGCCACAACCTGGGTAATATTTGGTGGTAACAGCCTTTGTGGACATCAAGGTTTTCTCTAATACTCACAAATACAGAGAAAATGGTGTTTTCAATAAGATTGCAGCAGTCTCCTTTGGTTATGGTATGCCTTGTACATTCAGCCCAAACATAATGCACAGTAAGACACCCACAAGCTATACAATTAGTGAAGTGCTTAGCAGTTGGTAGGAATGTGTTTTCAAAATGTAGCCATGGATAATAGGTTAAAGCTGTGTTATTGGGTGAGTGTCAGCTTGAGAGGTCCCTCTTTAAGAGGGTAAACTTCACCTTTCTCCCCTATGTCCCTTCCCTCCTTCTCCCTTTCCCAATCCCTTACAACTCACACCTTGGTCTGCTGTCTATTGGGCACTCTGGCTTCAAACCTCTGCCTCTTTCACCTCTTTTCTTCATCGCTATTCAACTGTAGCTCATTCTTATAGATACATAAGGGAGGCTCTCCCAGCACCTTCATTATATATATTTAGGCGTCAGACGAAAATGTTTCTCTATAACCAGTCCTTTGGCTGATTAACATTCTGTGGCCTTTTAAATGCTTTTTTGGGGGTATGGGTTTGTTTTTGTTCTGTAATGTATTTTCTGTTCTCATTCTGTATGTTGTGAACCGCCCTCTGATCTTCAGATGAAGGGTGGTATACAAATTTAATTAATAAATAAAAAAAAAATAACCGGGGGACAAAACTGAGGTTGAAGTAAAAGGGATACTTTCATCATGGAAACTTCCAGAAATTCTTTTCAGTAAAAAAAAAACCTGACATTTCATTAGCCAGTGGCTTCAAGACAGTAGTAGAAGTAGAAAACAATGGCAGGGAACAAGGTGGGGGTGGGAAAATATCCTACCACCATCATATGAAACACCTGTACAGTACATTCAGTTCAACCCTGGATAAAACACAAATCACCATGACTGTTAGTGATGCTCTGTGGTTGCTAGGCATGAAAAGAGGCTTGAATTGAGAGGGCTGATTGGTGTATTGGCTGATGATGTCACAAAGGCCTAGCTAATCCTCTGAATCTGCAAGAATCTATCTTGTCCCCCTTGAGCATTTCCCGGAGTGTGGGGGGAGAGGATGGTCAAATAGGTCTCTTGTGAAGGCTTGCAGGTTCCCAAACACAGCCCATTACCCTCTTCCTCCCCACTCAGCTTCAAGACAATGCTTCTCCTTGTCTGAACCAGGAAAGAGGTTCATACAAACGTGGCATATGCACCTTTGGTATCATTACAGTGGTAAGTACATATTTGATATAGGTATGTTTAATTTTTATGTGCACCAATGTAAATATCCAGAGCTCAATAACACTCTTCATATTTGTGATTAGGAAGGAATTTTTCCTAAGTTCGGTGAGTACTGATCCAATTGCTATTGCTTGTTCTTGACTTCCTCTTGAGTATGTGGTACTGGAATAATTTGCTGTAAAGGTTATTCCTACTGCAATCTGTGGCATGCTGTGGCTCAGTTGTGTGGGTTGATTTATACAGCCAATGGTTGGTTGGTTGGCCCTGCCCTTCACCACAGGGCTGGTTTACATTGCCAGTTGTGGCTTTCTAATTC
Organism: Darevskia mixta; assembly: GCA_034641385.1. NCBI lineage: Eukaryota > Metazoa > Chordata > Lepidosauria > Squamata > Lacertidae > Darevskia > Darevskia mixta. The sequence continues at coordinate 2,534,981 of JAWWNH010000011.1, forward strand.
TACAATCATAAAAATACGTATTATTAATTTTGCACTGGCCATAATCTTTAACAATGGCAAACCTGCCACTGATACATCCAGTAATACTGATAAGAAGCACACACACTCAAAAAAGCAGAGCGAAGAGTTATCCATACAACATATTGAGCCTCAGTTACTACTCTGTATTAAAGGTTGACAGACAAGTGTGGTGCTGAGAATTATTCCCCTTCTCTTTGTCTGAGGGCTGAAAATATTTGGTATGAATTCTTGCATAAACTGCACACAGACATGAACCATAAATTATTCATGGCCTATAATACGATTATTTACTGTCCTTGTGTATAAAAGCCATCCGTATTACAGCAGTGCCGCTCTCCTCACCATAAATTCCAAAATGGAAGAGACAGTTCCTTGGATATTATTTTAACTGCCTAACAAGCACAGAGGGATCTGCAATTTCCTTGTCTGGACTGCTCTAAAGTGGCCAAATCCAGGACTGGCAAATTGATAGCAGAGCCTGCAGTATCCAGAGTTGCTATTCATCCCACAGTGATGAGTGAGAGATGAGCTACTGGATCTTGGAGGCACAGCTGGAATAAGAACATCTGTCCTTATTTCATAATAGACTAGGAGGGGAAGGGACACAGCAGTGTCCCATGGATGCAAGACTATTCCATTCCATGAGCAGAACTCCACTCAGGTAACTCAAGATCCAACCCACTTGTTTATTTTTAAAAGCCACTTAGGGATATTACATATTCACAATGAACTCAAATGGAAGGTAAAATCTCAGTTACATAAACAGTCAATCGTGGACAATATGCTCACATATTTATTCTTGTACCCTCAGGGTCCCTTCCAACTCTACAATTCTATGATTTGCAGCCCTGAATGTAAAAGAGATAAAGTTTTCTGTTACAGTTCTCTCAGTGCTGGTTAGCTTTTTTCTTTCACAGATTAGACCAAGCTTTTAGTCTAGGGCTTTCAAGCTGTAGGGATATATTTTAGTTTACACTCTCAAATCTTTATTGGAATATATAACAAAACAGATTTTCAATAACCACTTCCTGCAAATGAAGCAGCAACTCATTATTTCCTAGTCACAATGTTCTACTTCTAAGGTGGGAATGAGAGTGGTTTATCTTGTGGTGTTGTGAGGGTTAGGAAGATAAGGACTGCTAAGTGAGAGAGTTCCTGACACTCAGGCTTGAGGGCAGGAGTCGTCATAAAACTGCAGAGAAGTATAAACACATGTTTTGTTCTGGATACCTTCCTTGCTTTAAATGTATTATTCCTGTACTGTGTTCTAGGGAAAAGAAACAATAGAAATGTAAATGGGATGGGGGAGATTGTAATGTGCATTGGAAATTCAAGTGCTATGTAAATTGTCTTCAATAACCACCATCACCAAAATGAGACTCTCAAATTAAGGAAAACTCTTAATTGCCGATTGGCTCCATGGAATGATAGTGAACTGAGGGAATTGTGAAATGAATGATATCCTTTGAGAAAGATAGAGCTGTAATGAGCTGAAATGAAGGACAGCTCCTTAAACTATATAAGGAGCATCTAACAATCCTACAAACAAGTTAAGCTGGTCACATTGGAGTAGTTCTGATTGATTGTATTATAGCATTTGGAAGACTGGAAATGGCAGACTATCATAGACATTATAATGGACTTGGGGGGGAGGAACCATTTGTTTTAGAAAATGATTTCTACATCCACTTCCCCCTCCCTGCTCATATTTGATTATGCAAAGAGGCAGAAGTGTTGATTTTACAAATGATACATCAAGACAGTTCCTTGCTCTTGGGCCTTGCCTGTTCTTCACATTGTTTGCATAGATATGTGCACTGACACTTCATTGCACATGACCTTTTATGTACAATATTGTGACTCAATACATATAACAGTTAGGAAAACAGAACTGAGAGCTACCACCTTGATTTTCAATGTTGACCTCAGCGAGCTTTTATCTGATTCTTATTAATTGCCTTTAGATGTCACAATAACCATGGTTCATCATGACAGGAACAAGCATGTGCAGGCCTCAGGCTCACATACTCCCTGCTACTGTGCAGCCATGAGGAAAAGTTTGGAAACTTTTGCCTCTGTTTTCATTAATTATCTGAATACAACGAAGTGTGGTTAATTTTATTCATGGGTTAGCTTGGTTTATTATTATTATTATTTTAAATGTCAGCTTCAAACCATAGAGTATAGAGCTGGTTTGTTTCGACAAACCACAGTTTAGAGCATGGGTCGGCAAACTAAGGCCCGCGGGCCGGATCAGGCCCAATTGCCTTCTAAATCTGGCCTGCGGATGGTCCGGAAATCGCCGTGTGGATCTCCAGCATGCACGTTCTTTCCCTCTCCCTCACACGGTGGTGGCACTGGCCCCTCCTGGCTTCTCCCCGCCCTGCCTAGAGGAGGAAGGGGGCTGGAGCCCCTCTCTAGAGCCCTTTCGTGCGACGCTCATCATCCCGCCACCGCCGCCAGCCCCTGTCGCTTGCAAGACACAGGAGCCATGGTTGGCTGAGCGCCCCTCTCAAGGGACCGCCATTTAAAGCAGTCCCTCTCTAGAGCCCTTTCGCGCGCCGCTCATTGTCCCTCCGTCGCCACCGCCAGCCCCTGCCGCTCGCAAGACACAGGAGGGACAGTGGACTGGCACCTCTGGTTAAGAGGAACCACTGTTTAGAGAGTTCAGACATAACACTGAACTGCAGTTAATAAAAAAAGTGAAAATGTTCACTCTGCTCTTTTCATTCATACCAGAGGTAGGAGGGAAACAAACAAACCCAAGGCTTGCAAAAGCTCTTCACTGGTACAATTAGCCATGGTCACAATAAACCACTGTGCATTGTGACACCTGAATGCTGCTGAGAAAAACCCTACATAAATTTGAAGAAGGGAGACTGTCTTCTGCAACTGTTTCTCTGCTCTGTCATTTCCTAGATGCTGCACCCTTAAATAACCTGATAGACTGAAGCACAATTGCTCTTACAGGCACAATGCTTCATTATGTATGTTGTTTTGAAAACAGTTTCCAGAGCTTCAAATATGTCAGCTAAAGCAAGAGAAAAGACCGTTGATGCTGTTATAAGGTCAGCTTTTCAGCGACTGTGGGCAGCATTTGGTGGCATACTGCCAAACAATCACCATAGCAAACATGGCTGCTCACAGGCAATGATTTAGCTGCTTTGACAATACTAAGTCTCCAGTGAAGTCTAAAGATAAGAATTACTCACCCTGCACAGAAACAACAATTTAAAGAAGGGCACAAAGCATGGTTCAAGCTACAAAACATTACATATTTTATCCCATATCTTTAGGGGAGAGGTCCCACACTTGTGTAGTCAAAATAACAGTACCCACACACAAGACAGAAGTATTGGCAGACTCAGTGGAACCCTGAGGTTTGCAGAAGTATAAAAACATCTTGTGGGGGAGGAATATGCAAAGAGTGCATAAAGAATACAGACATTTTAAATGCACGCTTCTTGTGCATTCTTTCAAAAATATCCACTGAAAACGTGATGTTGTACATCAGCAAACTGAAAAATGATAGAATTAGGCTCCTCACTTCTTCCCTATCACACACACAGGACACACAACCCACTCTCCTCAACTGCTGTGTGCAGAAATCTGAGGAGAGGGTTAAGGCCTGCCTCCCAACTCATCTGTTTATCAGGGAGACAACAACTTAAACTTCCATTAGAGTGTGAGCTGGGCAGAGATCTCCACCCCCCCATACTTTTCTATTTTAACTTGTTTTCTGTTTGCCACTGTAGTCAAAATTGAGAGGCCCCGGGGGGGGGGGGGGACTTACTTGGTAAGTCTGATATGTCTCCTGGGCCAGTGGTGGCGTTGGTGAGCCAACCCTGTGAGAAAGCCACTCTTATTAGTGACATGCCTCTATAAACAAATGCAAAGTGCTCCAATACTGGGCAGCAATTATAGGTGCAGTAATAGGGAGGTCAAGGGTGGAGGAGGAGAGCTGTAACTCACTCAGCTTTCTATGAAGTTGGCCAGGCATAGGCAAACTTGGCCCTCCAGATGTTTTGGGACTACAATTCCCATCATCCCTGACCACTGGTCCTGTTAGCTAGGGATGTTGGGAGTTGTAGTCCCAAAACATCTCAAGGGCTAAGTTTGCCTATGCCTGGAGTTGGCTATAGAGAAGTTCTTCAACTTATACCCCTTTAACTGAAATGTTTTAGGAAAGCAATTACTCACTGGGTTGCATAACATGAGATTCAACTGGATTGAAACCTGCTGTACTGTTTTAGTTTCCAACATAAGGAATTATATCTACTGGATTGTTGCCCTCTGGTAGACTAAAAAATATCCTGTCGTTCTTTCCCTTATTTCAACTTGTACAACAAACTCAGAAACAAGAGTGAGAAACAAATATTTCCTGCAGACACATCCAGAGAATTCACAGCAAGTCTGTAAGTACTTGGGTATAATCTGTATCCTCTTGTTCGAACTGCAATTTAGTTGCTGAATACCAAACCTGAATACCAATCCAATTTTTTTATTTTGTTTCAACTACGGCAGACCAACACGGCTACCTACCTGTAACCAATCCTACTGTTACCCATACTTAAATAGCAAAATCTCTCAAAAGAGCAGCAAGGTCAGGTCATAGGCAACAGAACTTGCTACAAAAAGGTGTGTCAGTGAAACTTGTCAGTGAAACATATTTAGACTGCTGAAACAAGGTCACCACGCTGACCCACATTTAAGGCAGACCTGCAAGTTCTCCTGCTCTCATCAATAAATGCTTGTATGGCTAGCTAAACTCCCTGTCTGAAACCGGATCCTCCAAGTTCATCTTCCTTCTGGTCAGTTTCACCTTCACTGAGATTTTCCAGCAATGCTATTGACAATTAAACTGTCCAAGAACTCAGCCTGAGGAATCTAAGCAAATCACTTTGCAATGCAACTCAGCACTTTGTCAGCTAATTAGCTTGCATTGTGTAACACAGTTCACAGCTCAGTCTGTCTGGAGGTTACCGGTATTCTACCCCACACGGCTCTTATCATTCTTGCCTTTCTGAGCTTAATGGTTTTGCTGAACCTTCTGCCAATAGAGATCAGGGCAGATCTTCTCACAGCACCGTGTCTCTATAGCTTACCAAATCCAAGCTGCTAAATTGCTCAGTGCTACCTTTACAGAAATCCCCTAGCTTAAAATTTTCAACCAATAGATTAATAAGGGCTTGGACCTACTCATGACCCATAAACAAGGCAATAAACAGCATCCTAATGCATTTAATTTTAAGATGCATTTAAGAAAGAGCATCCCTAAGAATGCGAATATTAATACATCCACCTTATTTTACTATTATAACAGGCTGAATTCCTGGGATAGGGAACAGCACCTATTTCACTTACTTAGACTTTCCAAAAGTGAAAAAAAGCACTGGGAAGTACATGGACGGATGGGCTCCAAGCCGTTCCATGGGGAGGCACAATTTCTGCACCCCCCTGGGCCTGTGTCCTTGGCAGAGGCCAACCTGGCAAACCCCTACATACACCTCTGCTGATCCCATTAATCATCAGCATTTAAAAATCTGTAATTTAAAAAGCTTGCAGGTTAGATTCAAATACACATTTAGAATCATGTGTAGTTTGGTTTTAAAAGTTTTAAAAAATGTTGACCAGTGAAAGGTCCAGTCAACAGGGCAGCTTGTTGCGGCTCTGATATATTTTTTGCATTTACTGCTTTGAGTGAATTCATGGAACAGTCCAAAGTAAAATTCTGGCAGACTAGTACTATGAAGTGTTGAGGCCAGATACATTTTATACCCATATTAGGCTGTGGAGCAAGTTCAGAGCTGGATTCAACAGTTCCCTTGTTTGCAACGTTGAAGAAGTGAGTGATAGCATCTTAACAGTACATGCACAATCCACAGGGGTTCCAGGAAACATCGGCTATCATCAGTAATAGCACCAGCTACTTAATAAATAAAACAACATAGCTAAGATGAAATCAGAACAAAAACCAAATCACTGAAGAGGGTAGAAATAGTAACAATCTTGTCAGAAAAAAATAGATGACACACAGAAATCTATAGAAACCTCATAATAGAACAAAGTGAATAGAAACATACAGTTTAAAAAGAATAAGGCTGGAGCACACTTATGTGATAATAAGTACCAGTGAAGCCAATGAGACTTCCTTTCAAGTAATCCGGCTTAAATCAGGCTGTACATTGGAAAATTGAGTTGTGAATAAAATCGTACGTTTTACATTTTACAAAACTTCACCACTGACAGCCCTGTGTTAACTGACTAGATACCTATGTATCTGAAAAAAATAGAGTGTCATTCTTAGTATTTTCCTATCTAGTCATTTATGCAATCCCTTTCATTACAATATTCAAGTGCGGTCATATTATCCAAAACACTCAGCTGACCAACTGACAAACTACCTACTCAGCAAATTCTCAGTTCAAAATGTACCATCAACAAATGGCTAGAAAAGGGATGCTGATCAAGGAAAGCAGACGTGTGTTTAAATCCATGCTCATTCTGGAATGTACTATGTACTCAAGTTACTTCCTGAATAAGGAATCTCTCTCCATCAAGAGCTATTAAAGCTATCTTGCAGTTCTCTTGCCCATGGGTTTGCTTGTAGATACAACTCCAGAGAGAATTTGCCACATTACCAAACTTACTGAATCACTGAAAAGTCCAATCTCATGGCAACAGTTCTTTCAGCAAAATATTTTATTTATTAGCATGCACATCCAAATTACATCACACCCTTTGGGGAGAGGAAGATTGAATGTTGCAATGTGAAATACAACATCAGCAAGTAAAGTGCACTGGATATGCAAATTCAAAATATTGTGCCTGGACTGGATAAGTAAAGCTTCTGTGTCAACTATGAAGTTATTTCTCTGTTACCTGCTGTTTTTGTTAGCAAACTCTTCCTTTTTTCACTTGATCCCCACTCCATTTTCTAGCTTCCTTGGAATGGTACTGGATCCCCATGTAAATGCAATGCATAAATATACACCCATTCGTCCATGAACTCTGGGGTCAGATTTAGAGACCTATAATACTGGCACTGTTGGAGCCAGCTCCAAGTTTAGTTATTTTGCACAAAGCTCCTAAGACAGCATCTGCATAAAATGGTAGAACAAATACTATGAAATCTTAATACAAAATCAATAAAAGCTGCCAAAGCAGTCATTACCGGAAGATTAAAAAAACACAACAAAAGTCATAAGAACTGCGCAGAAAACAGCTATATGACATTGCAGGGGGTTGGACTAAATGGTCCTTGGGGTTCCCCCCAACTCTAAAATTCTATGATTCTATGAATGCCTAGTCAAAAACATTGAAAAGCATTTGCCTACTGCTAAAATATATATTAAGGTTGGTGCTGGTAAGCTTTTCTGTGTATGGCATTCCATTAAAACAGTAGCACAACTGGGAAAGCTCTCAAAAACAGGATAGGCTGAGAGGAGGCCCAGTCTCCCAAATATGGTCTAATCGCAGTGGCTGCAAAGCTGCTTCCCTCCTTCAGGATGACAGCAAGCTGCAATCCCACCACCAACCAAAGAAAGAGGGCAAGTGTGGGAGACTGCAGATGCACCGTGGTGGGTCTTCCTAGGATACTGGGGCTTTGGCACATGCCCGACAATGCTGGTGCTTGATGCACCATAAATTACCAACCCTTATACATAACTACTTTCAAAATCTGACTTTTGACTTGGGAACAAGAAGCATAGAAGCTGCTGGTGTGACTTAAACCATATGGGACAGCAAAAGCCAATGCAAGAGGTAGTCCAAGAACACACCAAATAAAGAAGGCCCCTGGGCGCACAGACATCTGCTGCCCTGATAGGTCAAACTACCTACAGTTTTCAGAAAGCACACTTGGATGTTTGGAGCTGCAAACTTTATAAAAGGGTGCTCCAAGAGAATGAAATTTTGGAGGAAGTAAACTTTACTTAATACTGTGCAAGTCTTTCACAAAGAAGAAAGGGTGGTGGATGCCGGAGGTTTCAATTCTCTGTTGTTGCCCTGGAATTGCTTCCCATCATACACCCAATCATGGGAACAGTTTGGTCCCTACTATCATTACATATAACTTTTGGGGTGGAAAATATTACTCTTCACATCTTACAGGTCTTCTTATCATTCTGCCTCTTGATATAGTCACAGGCATCTCAGTGTCTGAAACCCTCTCTGCCAATTTGTATTGCAATCATTTCATTGTTCTGTCTTGAGACTCTGTGACAAGGCCTTTTTGAAACCCCTCAAGGAAAAACAGGCCCTTTGCGGTTTTTATTTCTGAAGGTTTGACATTTTGTACATGGCTGTATCAAGTCTTCAATTTGAGCACACATACCTGGCTGATAAACAGCTTCTTGAGCCCTTCTTTCATCTACCAGTACTTCCAAACCCAGGATATCTAGTATTAGTTCATTGTGGTACTATAATTTTGTTATTTATTTTAAAAATAAACTAGTAAAGGTAAAGGGACCCCTGACCATTAGATCCAGTTGCGGAAGACTCTGGGGTTGCGGCGCTCATGTCGCTTTACTGGCCGAGGGAGCCGATGTACAGCTTCTGGGTCATGTGGCCAGCATGACTAAGCCGCTTCTGGCGAACCAGCGCAGCGCACAGAAATGCCGTTTACCTTCCCGCCAGAGCAGTACCTATTTATCTACTTGCACTTTGACATACTTTCGAACTGCTATGTGGGCAGGAGCAGGGACCGAGCATTCATCTCCATAAGCATAGATATCTCCTGGAACTTCCACTTTTCTTTCTGGCCATTTTTGCAAAAATCCTTTAAAAAAGAAGAAGCTATCATTTGCAGTAGACATTCAAAATTCCAGCAGGGGAAGGGCAGTACCTCTGATGTGAAACATGTCATGCTCCTTCTGGGGTAGTTTGTCCACCTTTGGTCCCCGTCCTGCACTTAGCTCTCACCCGTGGCTCCTAAAACTGTCAGCATGCAATGGTGGCCACACCCCAGGAAACGGCTTTGACTGGCCAGCTAAACCAGGTGAGGGGAACCAATGGGTCTCAAACCCTCAATGAGTTAGGGACTTCCCCTGCATGTGAAGACAGGCTTCGATGGATTGAGTGGATGAGACTAATAGTGGGTCCAATAGTCCAGAAGCCAGTTTCTGCATGTGCTGTAGAGGGAAGTGAGGAGCAGATGTGGCTCATCAACCTGGGAAGGTAGTCCACCTAGGAGAAGGAAAACTGATTCTAAACTTCCATTGCCTTGCAGCCATACTCATTCATGAGAAAGACTTGGGAGTAAACCCTGAGGAAAAATCTGTACCTGCTGTCTTGCAGGACATCTTTATGAGCAGAAAAGGCTAATAAGTAAATCCTACCCAAATCTGGAGTGCAGTCCCTAAGACGGTTGGATAGCATCTTGTATGCCTCTTTCTGCCAACTCCTGCAGCCACACTGCTGCCAAATATATTGCTCTGACTCCCTTTGGATCACATTAGCAATGCAGAGAGGGAGGTCTTTTCTCCTGGGCAGCCGAGAACCTCCATACACACTGCCCAGACTTGTGCCCTGGAGAGGTCACTTACGTGCTGCTAGCGCAGCAAAAACAACATGGGAGACAGCAGATATGAGTTACCAGTCTCTGCAGCCACAGCAGGTACTGTGATTCTCCAGTGTGAGTTCACCCTTGAAGGTGCACTCCATTGTGTCTCAAGACAGACAGATGCCAACAAAAGTCTCAGTTCTGATATTGACAAGGATGGCATCATGAAGGACATCAGGTTCCACAGTTTCGAGTCTCTGCTGGGGTTCCCCAGAACATAGGGGTGGAATTCTTCTGCTTTCCAAAACATCTGAAGGGAACCAGGTTAGAGGAGGCTGGTTGACAGCTTTAATCACAGAGAAAGCAGCAGTCTGAAGCTAAAGAAAGTGAAAAGTCTGTGGTGACATCATCAAATAAAACACCAGAGTTCCCATGCTGCATTTCCACCTGTCCATGATTAGAAACATCCATAGAAATCAATGGGCCGACAAACAGGAAGATCTGTAACTCCTACAACATTGAATGTACAGCACTGAAGCCTGGGTCACTTCAACCCTGGTTACTGTCCTGGGCAGCACCACACCATCAAAGGCTTGGGAATGCTTACTAACTGGTTGAAGAATGCAGTGCTCATCTACACGGAAAGGTCTAGGGAGCCAAGATGGACTCTACATCCTGAGGAAGTATTTATGAACACAAGTATCAATAATAGAAGATTCCTGGATCTTAATGATCACTACAACAGCAGGATCTGGCTGCTCCAGACCTTTTGTAATTACAAACCCAGCAGGGAGACTCATAAACAGAAAACTCCTCAGCAAAAGTCCAGTTAAGTATGTTTATAGCAAACCTATAGATTAGAAATGAAGACCTGGTCTCCAAAGATAACACAATGCAATTAAAAAGAGAATAATTTTGGTCAAACCAATAAGCAAGGTCTCCGACATAACACAAACTGAAGGCAATGCACACAATTTAATAGCAATCTTACTAGGATTGCCTCTTCAGAGAAGTAGGATTACAAGTCAGAAGGAATTCACTTTGGGTTTCCAACTCTAGGGAACACTGTGGTGAAACACAAAGCCTTATGAAAACATGTACTGTAACCTGGAAACAATTGAGGCTTCAATCACTCACAGTGGAATGCTTACATTCATGTAAGACTAAAAGAAGAAAATGCTCAGCATTCAGTGACAGGATTTCATGGTGAATAATTGCATGGATTTAGGGAGAGAAAAAACCCTGTAATGGATTCTGAAAATCCGGCTGGCAGCAAGATTCTCTCTGGAATGTGATCAAGCTGTGATATGAGATTTCCATGCTAAAGACTTTTGCATGTTTTCCAAATAACTAAAGGAAATATTAATCTCTCATTGTATAAAAACATAGGAGAAAAAGCAACAAACCCCAGAATGTTAACTAGCCTATCTAGCTTATGTCCAAAATGAATAGTTCTGTCTCCCCATGTCAGACCATAGTCCTGACTGAGCTAGAGATGCAAGCAACTTGCCATGCATAATGTGTAGTGACTATGGATGGGGACATTAATTCCCACTTTGATCAAAATGATGACTCTAGTCAGTCCAGTTAGGTTTAGCTGAAGTTTTCTCCTGCAGATGGTCATATGTATCTGCTAGGGAGCCCCCTTCCTACAGTTACAAACAGGAATCTCTTTTGCAGGACCCAATATTGCCCCATTATTCAATTCATATTAGCATGGTTTTTCTATGGAATGTGATGAAGCTGAGAGGTGTGACCTTTGCTTGTGAAATAAAAAAACATTAAACCTTTCGAATGTAAACTTCATGGCATTTTGCAGGAGCATGGTCCTGGCAACCACAAAATTTTGGTCAGCTATGCATATGCCCAAGGTCAGCTTAAATATATAGACCCTTGGTGTGTGCATGTGTGATCACTTCCTCAGGGCCCCATTTTCAATGACAACCCCAGAGTAAATGTTGCATGCCCTTAGAACAGTGTCCTTCAGCCTTGGGCCCACATATGTTGTTTGACAACAATTCCCATTATCCCATTGGCTAAGTTGGCTGGGATTGATGGGAGTTGTAGTCAACCGCCCTGAGACCTCTGGGTATAGGGCGGTATATAAATTCAATAAATAATAATTTCATTAGTAAGTGTAGTTACGTGTTCAGTTACCTTCAATAAATACAATGCCCTCTCTCTAGAAATTTTAGTATGAGTTATTATTGAAAATGTATACTGGACTCTAGGTTACATTTTTCACCACAGGCCTTTTTTTCAAATGCAGATCAGGCCTTATTTGAATGACTTATGGTATTCCTAAAAGGATTTTTTTTACAGGCCCAGTAAGCTCGGACATAACTGAAACTTGTGAAACCAAATAAGAAGAGTGTAAGAGTCATTTGTAACCCCAATGGTAAATTATAAAATGGGTTTTGATACTATGAATGAAGGTATCTCTCTGTTGTGTAGACAAAAAAAAAGTTCTTCCCCATCACAAGCAATGTAGAGGTTTTCAAAAACTTTTTAAAATGCAGGAAAAAATAAATAAAAATCCTGTCTTTATTTTAGTATTCCTCATTTTCTGCTACGCATTGTGTGCTACATTCCATTAAAGAGAAACCATATTTTATCACAAAATTGGCTGCAATTCAGTTGGGTTAAATGACCCACATATATCCCTTACCTACTTCACAACGGTATTGTAAAACATATCTAAATACATTCTACAAAGCACTGTGAAATCCTTGGATGACACATGCTTTGGATAAAAAGCATTATTGCTGTATTGAAGTTGTTATACACGTCATTGTTCCATGACAAAATATGGAGACTGGCAGGCAGATGCATATTTATTAGCCCTCTGTTCTAAGATTAGTTTGCTATTATCCTGCTCTAATCTCTAAAGCAGGGGTAGGGAGTGGGGGTTATCCAAGGATGTGGACTGATCTTGACTGGAACCAGACATATTTTTGGATAGTGCAAAATATTGGAAGGAAAGACTGCTAGACCTTGTGTGGATGCAAGTGGATGCTTCTGTTTACTTTGATATGAATGTATTTAATAAGCATGGACTAAGTCCCATCGACTCTCTCAAGGTCAGGCATGCGGAAGTCCCACGGTTTGAGTCACTTTGGAACACTGATTGGAGAGATTATATTGGCAGAACAACACAGAAGTGGTGGAAGAGGCAATTTGAGGTGGAGGCTGATACTAGACCCAGGAAAGAAGATACCTTTAAACAACCACATGCCCTTCTATTTTTGAGCTGGAAGGGACACGGGATACAGGCAGGCATTTAGTGCAGGGGAAAACCAATGCTTGCCTACCCAGAGGGAGAACATGCCATTGCGGAACTGAGCAGACTCCAGTTTTTTATTGTTAAAGCACCATTTATGGCCTTTTCACTTATTTCAAAGATTAAGGCAGCACACAGACTCCAATAAACTCTGCATCCAGTGTGAAGTGACTGCTGCTTTGTGAAATCATGGGTGTAGCTTCTCCCCCTAAATGAAGTAAGTAAATAAAAATACTTAACTAAGAGTAGAAAGAATCAGAATATTTGAAATTGAAATGCTCGCTGAGGTCACTTGGATGATGATGTGGCACATTTTACCAACGCAACTGGCAACCTGACTGAGCGATAGGCGTGGCTTCCGCCAAGTGATCAATTGCATTGCAGGTAGCTCCATTCTGGAAGAGAACAAGTGGGTGTCCTGCCCCCCCCCCAAAAAAAATCCTGGCTATGCCCATGTGTGAAGCTGTGTACATATGACATGAACCACAATCCACAGCTATCCTATAGCTTCATGAGAAAAACTGTGTTTGGGGCTTAAATCCAATTTGAAAATGTAAGCCATATAAAAACACCCATTCCCCCTCTTCGCCTACTGTGGACAACTTGGAAAAACATCAAAGCACACCAATGTGTACAGTGATATGCACATGCAATTTTAAACACAGTGGGGATAACCACCTTGCTGCCTTTTAATCTGATAATATGTGCACAGCCCAAATCTGGGTTTGCCACTGTGGCTGCACTCTGCAGATAGTCACAGATCCCCAGAGAGAACAGCTGCTGTATATGTGCGTTTGCAAATACATGTGGGTGTGAATTCATATTTTTAGGGATACTCTTGAAACATCTTGTGTGTGAAATAGCAGGACATGTTGGTGCTAGACATGCCTAATTGTTCTCCCACAGCTTTTTGTAAGATGAGATACTGAATCTAATCAGTGGGGCTCTGTTTTTAGCTATCATGGCTAATGGTCATTGATAGATTTAATCAGTGCTTTTTTCTGGGGGGTACGCAGATTCACATTTTGTGAATCTTTGTACTTTTGTCCATTTACTGTATTTATTTCCCCTAATTTGAACTATAAAATGGTGATTTTCTTGAGTCAAAAATGAGAGTATCCCTAAAGATTTTTTTAGAAAAAAAAAGCACTGGATTTAATCTACATGAACTTGTCTGATTTTTGTTTAAAGCCATTATAGTAGCCATCATCACATTATTTGGTAGTGAATCAGAAATTGATTATTTGTTTACTAAGTCAAGAACAGATTCTTATTATCATCTTATTTCCTTTTGCCCATCCTGAATCTACTGCCAATCTGTTTCTAGACATGTCCATTATTTGTAGAGAAAAATACAGGCATTTTGCAGATAATAATGCTGCAACAACAACAACAACCCAAAGTTATTCATTGGTTCAGGCAGCTGCTTCCATATTTGTAAGAGTTTGAGGATTTTTAAAAATCTTTATTAACATGTGTTCCTATAGCTTTCTGCCTTGTTCAACTAATGTGAAGTGACACCTCCTTGCTAAGAGCTCAAATATGACCTTCTGTTCTGTGTAGCACAAATGAATGAGCAGGATTGTTAACATAATAGATTTTATATTTTAATAAGATTTTCAGAAAACATTTTATTTTCAAATATGTATAGTGTAGGGTTGCCATATTCTGAAGAGCAAAAAAGAGGACACATTTGTAGGTGGGCCGGGGTGGCGAGGAAGAAAAATAGCAGTAATAGTATGTGTGCAGTAAAAGGCAAAAGGTATATTTAAATATTTAATAATGGTAATTGGAAATGAAAATTTTGTGAGGAAAAATTCAGGGTATGTGTGAAATATTCAATAATGGTAATTAGAAATGAAAATGACATACCCTCCAATATTTTGTGAGAAAAATTCAGGGTATGTGTAGTAGACTAGTGAGGCAATAACCCACATGAAAGAACCCCCCCCCCCAATCCATGCCAACTTTGCAGCCACATGCTCAAAGCTACTCTCCTTTTATATCCCAGTATTCATCCAAGATGCTCTGCAACTCAGGGACTACGCTGGCACAGGTGGAAGGTGATGCCAAACAGCCCATGCTGCTCTGTCACTTTACAAATGCAAGCAAGCGACAACTTTGAGCCAGTTGGCACTGGAGATGGCAGAGCCATCATTTTGGCCACTATTCTTGCAAGCAGGAGGAATCTCAGAATTTATTGTTTTGCATGAAAGAGAAAACAACAACAACCTGGATTTATCTCCCAGAGGTTCTCCTCCTCAGAGCCACTTAGAGGCCTTGCATGGCACAGAGCAACCCACAGGGCCTGTCTTGTGCCTGATTTACATCTGTAATTTGCCCATATGGAAGAGTCTTAATTAGCCTCTTGCATGCACTGACCTGGATCTATGCAGCTGCCGCACTACACTGCCTCTCATCCCTAACACAACAACCCACTTAGCTCAGCAGAGGCATCTAATGCAAAAAGAGCCCTCATAGGGGCTGGACATACCTGGGGTTTAGAATGGGCCCATTCAGCAACTGTACAATGCTAATTAATATTTGGGCTTTTGAAACCTAATCAGAGATGCTTTGAAGCATAAGACAGTCATTTAATAGGCACTGCCTGAGGCATTGTTTGGCCATTGTACAGCTCCTATGCTGGCAGCTGCATTCAGTAGAACTGAAGGGCATTGTTACTGTTCCTGGAAGGTTGTTACTTCCAGTCAGACTTTCACTCCCTGCCATTTCATTACCTTAGAATTCAGTAGGGAGGACTAAAATGCAACTGAAGGGACATCTCCAACTAATAGGTTGTTGGGGTGTGAAAGGTCCCATTCCTGAGAACTTATCAAGAGTCACTGTCAGTAAATTGCATCAGATAGATCAATGGATGTAAACCTCCAAAATGTATTTTGTATAGTTAAGTTTTTACCTCTATCTTCAGTACATTTTATTTTATTGCTATGGCTAGTGGCTGATGCAGATAAAGATTCTTCTGATCTGATCAATGGTCATATTACATCTTTGGGTTTGAAGAGGGTTATACAGGTATAGCATAAATAAAATGGCCCAGGTCACCCAGGCACCATCCACACATGCAGTAACTTATGGGGTTGGCTAGATGTTATGCAGGTTCCATAGATGCAGCGTTAGGTGAACACTGAAGGATAACTGCATTCTTAACAGTCCAGGAAGCATGTGATGGTTTGGTTTGCTTAAAAATGCGGACTGAATGATATCCTCAAGCATCCCTAGTGATTACCCATCTCTGATTTTTGCATCATCATATCAGCCTGCGATCTGCCCATCTTGCATTCTTATGTGCAATAAAAGAACACAGCAGGTTCTCACAGGACTCTCTGACACATTTTGGCCATAGGGTGTGAACAAAGTGATCTCTTATTACTGGGAGGAGAGAGAGAGAGACAGACAGAGAGAGAGAGAGAGAGAGAGAGAGAGAGAGAGAGAGAGAGAAAGCAAGCAAGCATACTGTTGCAGTAGCATACCAGGGTTACTAAAAAGAATGTAGAAAACCACTAATGGATGGGGAGATTGCAGCCCTTGAATGTCCACTTTTCATATTAATAAAAAACATTAATGGCAGCACTATGTTTGTTAAGTAGAGGCACCTTTCTTCTCCACCATACTTCATACTCTTTGGTATCCACATCAAAGTGTTCACTGACTTAGGTAGCAACACCTTAGACACTGGATAAATGGGGTCATCTCCAAGAATTAAGTTGAGATAATTAATCATGTTTTCTATTTTGCAGCTATGCTTCCTCCTAGAATTGTTAAGAAAATCTCCTTATGCGCAGTTGCATTACAGTTACTGAACAAATCCATTTTGTTGCAATGGAAAGGGACAGTTTCTCTTCTGTATTTTAAGTAGGTCAATGCAAATGTATTGTAGGGAGGATTAAACAGTTACCCTCTCCTCCCCTTCCCAGTAGTGGTAACTTCAAATCATCCTGATTGAATTATGCTTCCCATGTCAATAGTAATGAAATTATACGGTCATTAACAGCTGATACTCTGGTGGTCCCAAGTTCTGTCTTCTGATATTTGAAGCCTGTGGCCTCAAGCGTGAGGCCCATGCAGAATATAGGGTTGCACAGCTAGAAATGCTGCAGAAAAGTGTGTAAAATAATATAATCAATGCCTAATTATAATCTACTTTAGCAAATTAACCAATAATATATCTAAGCTGAACACTGAAGGCACATTGCAATATTAAAATAAAACATGATCAGAATTAACCAAAAGGAATGGATGTCAGGGACACTGAGAATACTACATTTCCAGGGGTCCTTGGACTGTTACTGTCGCAGTGCCAGGGGATAGAGGGGATGGAGCCATTTCTGCCTTCTCACTTCCTGCATCCAGTGCAGCAGCAAAGTAAGACAGCCAGAAGAGAGTGGGTGGAGGCTTGTGGGTAGGAAGAGTTCAATTCTTCACTGCCTCAGATTAAATTCTGAGCCAGAGAAGAATTCGGGAGAATGTAGTGCTCATCTTGTATTTGATGTATCACAATTTGCTTAAGTCCATATTCTGAGTGAAGGAGTATGGATCTCAGGCAAACATTGCTGAACAGGACAGTGAAAAGCCATCTATAGCATTCCTGCAAAATATTAGTATTAATGAGATACTAAGAAAGCAACATTAACTCATGAATTAGGCCCAAACTGATGTAATGTTGAACACATTTCCTTTTTGCCCATGACAATGCATTTGGATGTACATCTGATGTACATCTATGGAGCATTCACAAATCATGGGAAATGACCATGATGAATACAATTTAAGGATGCATTGTGTTTACCACTATGAATGATCACTTCAGCATCAGAATATCCTGAGTGCACATATAGTATCAATAGAGGGACACAAAGTTTGCACCTAAGACTAATTAGACAAATTAGCCTATTAACCTAATGGAGAGACTTTATTTAAACCACTTGCACAGGAAAGTTGACGAAGAATAATTGAACAGGTTTTTTTTAGCATGAAATGCTCACAGGTGTAAAATAAGGTTACACTGGGACTGGTACCAGGTGGAGGCTTTAAAAAAAAAATTACTGGAAACGACAATATAATAGTTTGAGGAATTAAGTCAAGTGGGTAAACAGGATGGAAGACAGAGAATTTTCGGAAACAAGACTTTAATAGTACTCAGGTGTAAAAGTAAGCGCTGTGCAATGTCTTCCATTACTAAGTCCATTCTAGAGTCACAAAAATAAATTCAGTTTATACTCATACAGTCCTAACCTTTCTGATACAACAGGGAAGGATAGCATGGCAATCTACCTCAGTTCAGGAACTATTTCTAGGAACTGAGTTGTACAAAGATAAGAAAACGACTGCCATAATTATAAATCCAAATAGATTACGCAGAATTTTAAAACTGGAGTTTAATCATTAAAATGTGAAGTACTTCCTGAATACAGACCAAAAGAGGTCTTGTTCTATATTACCACAGTGAGTTGAGTGCACATTTGCCAAGATTTATGAATGCTGACTCATTTTGGAAGTCAAACCTTTGCCAGCTTTAATCAAGAACATGACAAAACTAAGTAGCATTGCACTAGCACAATTCATTTCCACCCATTTCACTTTTGCAAACAGTTTTTATAAAACTCTCTTTTCAAGGAAAAGTGTGTATTTCCCTGCTTTTTCCTTACTGCATACGTGGCTACTCTGATCACAAAGCTTAACATTATCTACAGTGCAGTACAACAGAAAAGGGCAGAATTAATGACCTGTGAAATAGGTACAGTCAGTGCTGGTTAATCTATGCCTGGCTTAGCCTGAAGGTTTGAGATATAACAGAGGCCAGCTGAAAGCTGCTGAACACTCCTAAGTGTGAGGGAAGCAAAATAGAGTCAAAGAGTATATTTCTATTTTAAGAACAGTCGGTCAATACAAATTTTCCTTGCTTACCCAGCGCATCATTTTCCTGCAGAAATGCGGATAATAGTTTTTCACATTATATTCATGAAAGAGTCATTAATGGAAAAAGTCATTCCTCGTTTCTGTGTACTATTCACCTTCTCCCACAACAGTCTTGTAACTTTGTGGAAAAGCTTGCATTTTAAGTCACTTATACAGTGGTACCTTGGTTCTTGAACTTAATCCATTTCGGGAGTCTGTTCGACTCCCGAAACCATTAAAAAACCAAGGTGCAGCTTCCAATTGGCTGCAGCAGCTTCCTGCACTCAAGCGGAAGAAGTGTTGGACGTTCGGCTTCTGAAAAACGTTCACAAACCAGAACACTTACTTCTGGGTTTGCGGCGTTCGGGAGCCAAAACGTATGAGTACCAAAGCTTTCAAGAACCAAGGTACGACTGTAGTTTAACATCATTTACAGTTATCCTAAGGAGGGACCATATCTCAGTGGGAGGGCACCTGTCTTGCATGCAGAGGATCTCAGGTTCAATACTTGGTATTCCCAGTTGTTGTTGTTTATAAGAAAATATTAAGTAGCAGGTGGGGGGTGGGACTTGACAGAGCCTGGAGAGCCTCTGTTAGTCAGTGTAACAGACCATAGTAAGTTAGACCCTCATATGCACTATACATTTAAAGGAGTATCATACCACTTTAAACAGTCATGGCTTATCCTAAAGAATCCTGGGAACAGCAATTTGTTAAGGGTGCTGAGAAGGGTTAGGATATCCCTGCTCCCCTCAGAGAGCTACAATTTCCAGTGTGGTTTTAACAATCAATCCCTTTTCCCATAGAACATCAAGAATTGTAGCTCTGTGAAGGGAATAGGGGGTCTCCTAACAGCATTTACAACATTCACATCTAGGAACCCCTGGCAAGCCTCCAGGAAACTTCTGGGTTCTCCAAAACACAGTGTGAACAACAACAACAACAACAACAACAACAACAACAACAGCAGCAGCAGCAGCAACAACCCAGCCAATTGCTCTGTTTTATTTTTGCAGCAAAGGAGAAGAGTTCCATAGCACTAAAAGAGCAATGAGTGGCACAGATTAATATTCATGTTGCTCTATTGGAAAGAGCTTACATTTAAGTATGAACAGTTCATTCACAACTTGATTAGTTTTTGCAAAACAAGTCAGTATTATGGATGTACAATGGCCTTGCCACTGGAAGATTTCTAGTGAAAGATTAGTTATTCTGGTAATAAACTTAGATGCTGCTTGCCATTCTCTAAATGGGTTTTTATAAAATTTATTGTTATTATCTTGGTCTTATAGATAAGTAAAAACAGGCACACTTCCTCCATTGACTTTACTAAGGTTACAGAAGCATACAGTGGCAGAACAAGCCAATTCATGTGTACTCAAAAGCAAGTCCCCTACCTCCAGGCAAGTGGATATATGATAGCATACTAAATTAAGCATGCTATCAGTAATTTTAAAAAGATTGCAAGTCCTGACTTTACTGGACCTCTCTGTTAATGTGTTCTTTTTTGACAAATGCATCTCAAAACACATTTCTACTTTCCACAGCAGCCATTTGCAACACTTTGTGTCATTGAATAAAATCCCAGCGTGAAATGATTTTGTTATGAGATTGAGTGTATCTAATGAAATGGATAAAAATATACAAATATACAAAAGTATATGCTGTATTCTTCCTTAAGGTGCCACAAAACCGTTACTTTTTATCCTAAGTATCTCAGTTACTTTTCTAAAAGCCCTGGTATCTCTAAAAGCAAACATTTTGTCCACAAATGTAAGATTTCTAAAGGCTTCATTGGCGCTTTGAACCTAAAAAAGCTGTCAGACAACAATTCCCCACCCATCACAGTTGTTAAGGTACTTTTAGATATCTGACTCATTATTTTTAACCACTCTACAGAAAGTCACTGCCCTTTATGAGTATAAGGAACCACAGATAGGAAACTTTGCAGTGATGGAGTACTATGGGAGGAATTCAGCATTGTGCTACGTCAATCATTCTGTCAGGGCAAGCATTTCAGCTTGCCAGATGGAACAGCCACCCCTCTTCTTCCCACATGGTTCTGGGAGTTCTCCCCACCACCTGCTGAGACAATTTAATGGGGTGGGGCATTGGGGGGGGGAGGGAAGCCCACTTCGCAAGCGGAAGTCCTTGCACAAGCTTCTGCCCATGGGACTCATTAGTTGAACCCAACGCTGTTACAAATGAAAGTGAATAGGGAGGTGATGAGTCTCCAGCTTGCCCAGACACAATGTAGACGCTTGTGTTTGTGTGTGAGGACTGGTTTTGGTCAGCCATTCTTATTATGACTTCATGTTTGTGCCTGAGCTGAATCAGATCGCCATTAATCTCTGTGTGGTCCTCCATGAGAACATTCATGATAGCCATTTACCACAGGACTTAACACAATTCTAGCTTGAGAAGTGTCCTTCCTTCATGTTAATTGCCACCAAGCAACAAGCAGAAATTCCTGGCCACCCCTGATATCAGTGTTAAGTTGCCAGTGTGATCACTGCCCCTGGGAAGGCTATTGCATTTCCATTTCCTGGATAAAAGTCAATGTAAGAACATCCCTGGAATCTGTTCTGTGCCACGCCTATGAGGTTTTAGACTTGAAGGCAACCAAGAATTTCTTTCTGGAGTGACTTTCCACTGGTATGGGTACATTAAAAAAAAAACTTTTCACCACCATGAGGATTATCCAAAATAGAAACATAGGGTATATATCTAAGAATAATAAAACATATAATGGTATAATCCAGTCAAAAAACCTGGCTACGCACTAGAGTTTCACTAGCTTCAATCAGAGTTGAGCATGTGCTTAGCTTTGTTCCACTGAAATCAGCATGCAAGGCTATGCATCTTTACTCAGAAGCAAACCCATTTATGTTCAGTGGGGCTTATTCCCAGGTCAGTGTGCAATGGACTGAGGAATTAAAGGGATTCGTTTTAAAAAGTTAAATGTGAAAACTTACATTTGGCTAAGAGGAACTAGAAAAGTACAGTTTTCTAGCTTCTAAAAGCTACGTAAGAGTTTTCATATTTAACTTTTCAACCATGATTTATTTATACTCTTTATACCTTTATAAATAAATAAAAAAGAAACATCTAGAACCAAGTCTGGGAAACTTCCCAGCACTCAGAATTTACCACTGCAGCTGAGGCAGTGCATTTCAAGCTGCTTTTTTGTGCTGCTGTACACACCAGAGGGGCAGGCGATGCCTCCACCCAATGTGTATTACCTGATTTGTTTCCTCACACCCAACTCCAATTCACTGAGGCTGTAATCTGCGCATGTGCTGTCACCTGTGCATGCACAATGGCTGTCTGAAATGCAGCTTCCAGCTGAAGCATGGCTTCCATTCCCCACCCCCACCCCCCAATCAGATGGAAGCTGGGTTGAGGGAAAGCGCATCAAAGCGGAGTATTTCTCAAAAAGCCACAGGGTACAGATGGATTGTGACCAACATTATGTGTGCACTACTTCCAACACTAGAGGCAGGAGTGTGCTGGAGTGAGAGCAAATGGTAATGTGTACAGAGTCCGACCCTCCTGCAACATACAGATGCTACAACTGCCCAGTCCTAAGAAAACTGGACCTGCCCCACTCATAAAATGGCCTAGCGATCTCCCTGGTTCAAGTTGTTTGTAGCCTGCTTTGTGGCTTCTGAAGCTAGGGTACAATGATATATACACACAGGGACACTAACACGTAAACAGATACTGTCACTGGAATTTCCAGTATCGAAATACACGGCTGGCACTACATGAAACATGAGAGATTAGCAGTAACACAGGACTTAAGAGGACTTAAGAACTCACTCAACTAGTTATAATCCCCAAATTCTTCTCCACCATTTTTAGCATAAGAACAAGTTATTAACAAAATACATTAATATAAAATGCATGGTACATATTTTCTTCTTCTTTTCAATTGCATTCACTAGGAAATGGCATACAGACTTCGCGCTTCAACTTTATTTTGTTGTTTATAAAGCCCCCCACCCGCCCAAGCCCCCTGCAAAGAATACTGTTGAGCACTGTGACAAATGGAATTAGTTAACAAGGAAAAAGGGCAAACTGTCAGGTGCAGCAGCTTTTCCGTCAAAAGAAGGAAACGGAATGCAGCCAGTTTTGATCTTTATGTTTTCAAGGCAAAGATTCCCTTGTGGCATTAAAAACAACTCTTCAAAATATAAACTAGAATATCAGGAACAATAAAATTGGTCTCAACTACCACAAAAGTTTTTTTTTAACAGAAAGAATTCCAGAAAGTCAACAGCACAAGCGGAAAGCAGGAAATATATTTTACACCACAGTAAAAATTGCAAGCTGTAAATTACTAAACAGAAGACCTGACATTTTACAAATTGTAATAAAGAAACCCACAGCCTGTATTAAATCCTCACAATAAAATTCTTTTTTTGGCAGAGAAGCAGGTACGCCCAAACCCCTTCGTACTTACATTAAAAGGAATCTCTTAAATATTCTCATAAAATCCCTTTCCCCAGAGCCGAAGATATAATCCTGCCAATAGTTTCATGCAAGAGTCCCATTGCTTTAAATGCATTAACAAACTGAGCATAGGATTACAGTTCAAATGAGGATCAGAAAATGATGCAAAATCTAAGCAAACACATTCGATAATAAAGCACTTATTAATCAAGAGGTCATTTTGTACCTTCTTATATCTTAACAATCCTGTCTTGGATCACTGTTACTGTGCAGTGGGACGTGAACTTATAAAGCACAGAACAAAGCAGCCCACGACAAATGTCCATTGCTAAGTAAGAGAACATATGGAGAGCCTAAAACCTAAGCAAGTTTCACAGAACTAAAAATCTGTTTTCTGTTCATAATTACACATTGCAGAGTGACATAGAAAAAGAGCCAAGACCAGAATGGAAGCACTAGGCTGCAACTATGATGGCCTGCTACTAACAATAAAACATTTTTTTAAAAAAACAAACAAACAAACCCACTTGACTTTAGGTTTGTTGCTACAGAATTTCTTTCCACTACTCACTTGAATTTTGCAAGTGAAACAGATCCAGCATATTGGTTAGGGAAAAAATAAATCTAGCAGGAATGAAACACCACTTTTAAACCGTTGTGTCAGGATCTTGAAATAAGAAGAGATCTGAAACATGCTACAGCAAGTAAAGTTGTATAATGCCAGCTCACCGAGGCATGCATTCCAAGCCTCTCATAAAGGGCAAACAAGCAGCGTTACCTATAAGCATGCCTGCGTATAACATTTAGATCAGAGGAAAGTGAGCATGTATAGTTAAAAGCAAGAAGGAGCTCCAATCAAGCTTGCTACTTACCCAGCAGTATGAACCATGATCTTCTCACCCACCCTCCCTAACAATTCCAGTACACTAAAAGTCCTTTTATTGTCTGGAGGAAATACAAAGTCCCAGAGGAGGCAAGAAGAAAAGCTCCAGAGCAAGGAATTGTGAGAGACTGAATTCAAACCCCTACCCAAGATGCTGTGTACTCTGTGTCTATCTTTAACTTGTAAATGATTTGGTTTCACATTCCACTGAAGTCCTGCTGGCAGATGCTTTTGCAAAGCTTACCAATCACAAGCACTCAGATATACTCCCTTTCTCTCCTCTCCCCCACTTCTTGTCACTCCGCCCCCCTCATTTCTCTCCTTTGGAGAGCCCCACACAGCTGCTGCTTTTTCCCCCCTTTTACCTGTCTCTGCAAGATGAAAGGAGAGGCTTTCATTGATCCTTGCTCTGTGGGCAGAGATGGAAATCAAAGTTCTCTTGCTATCATGTCTCCCCATTCAGACACCCGCACAGTTTTGCAGCCAGGAATAAACTAGCTTCCAAACTTGGCTGCCCAGGAAAGGAATGTTCTGCAAGTGACATTCCTCAGAGCCTGCAGCAAGAGGGCACAGGAGTTATTCTGCCTCTGAACAACATGCATAATTTTGTAGATTTACATCATTGAATATTAAAAGAACATCCACCGTGTTCCACAACTACACTGGCAAGATCACGTTTACATCCTGATCCCAAACATCTTTATTTCCATGTTCAATATTTTTCAATGAAACAAATTTCTGATGAGGCATGCTTGGGATCACAGTCTTAACAAAGTTAAAAACTGCTTTGTGAAATTAAACTAAGCTCTATCTAATTCAGTATTCTACTTCCAGAAGTGGCCAACCAGATGTCACCGCGAGAGGCTCAGAAGCAGGGGTTCCCTGTAATTTTGTAACCAACATAGGTAATCAGAATTATATTGCTAACATTTTAACAGTGCTGCCAGCCAGTTATAGAAAACTGAGCTGATTAATGGCAACCATTTAAATTAAGTAGTTAATGGTCACCTGCAAATTTATACAGATTTCAAAGCTGAATTAAAAAGTTTTGCTGTTTTATTTGATTTTTTTTATTAAAAAAAAAACTGTGTGTACACGTGACATTAAATCTGAGAAGAGACATTAAATTTGTCTACGTGAAAAAGCAGGGAACGGCTCTTCTAAAACAGTACCTGCGGTTTTCATAGGCACTTGTATAAAAATAGTTAAGAGTTTATTTTTTAAAACTACTTTATTATTAAGAATGTAAAAGAGCCCTGGTAAATCAGACCAAAGGTTCATCTGGTCCACAGCATCCTGCTCTCACAGCAGGCAAGCAGATGCCTATGGGAAGCCCACAAGCAGCAACTTTCTCCCCACTTGTACTCCCCAAGCGACTTGTATTCATGTGCCATGGAGATCTAGCGTTCAAGAAACACAAGCTCAAAGTTTCCTTGGACACACAGAAGTAGTTGTGCATTTCTTTGGATCCCAGCGGATGCCTCAACTCATGCAGGCTCTTCTGAACCTACAAGGAAGCACTTGACACGCATTGAATATAAGAGGCATCTAGCAGAAGCACATTCGACAAAGGAAGAACCTCAAAGATTTTGAAAAAGAGCGCAACAGCACTCTCCTCACCGGTGATTCACAGCAATTGATATTTAGAGACATGCCGCCTCTGACAGTGGAAGGAGAATATACTGGTAGCTGTTGTGGCTTGTAGCCACTGTTAGTCTTATCCTTCGGTAATTTGTGATAAACCATAGATCCGTATACTAGCTTTATGAATTGGCAGTTTTATTTTCAATCGCTGTCTTAATGATCCCTAACATGGAATTTGCCTTTTCCAAAGCAGCTGCATATTGAGTCGACATTTTCATTGAGCTATCTACTAACAACCTCAATCTCACTTTTCTGGTCAGTCACCACTAGTTCAGACCCCTTTAGCGCATATGTGAATTATACAAAGAACATATAGGGTTCTTTGTCCCAATGTGCATCACTTTACATTTGCTTATCCTACTGAAACACAGTTACCATTTTAATGCCCATTCACATAGCTTGGAGAGACTCTATTGAATCCCATTTTTGTTTTACCACCCTGAACAATTAGGTGATTAATTTGGGCTCCATTTTAATAAATCAGAAAGGTTTTTAATTAACTTATCTAACTAATTAAATGGAATGCATGTTGCAGTGCTGATTTTTATTTTTATTTTATTAATTAAAATACCCATTTGTAGATCTATCCATCATGAATTTGTCTGTTTCTTCTTGAAGCCATCTAAGCCATTTACCAAAAGAACACAGAATTCACCTTTGGGCAACTCAGCAGCTGAAAGAGCTTAAGTTCTACAGTTATCTGGTTTTCTCCTAGAGTTTAAAAATATATTAATGAGATTTAGAAAACAGACTGGAGCAGAAACATCAGGGAAGGATGCCAAGGTTTTCCAGGAAAGAAGTAGCTGAAATCTGATATGCCTGCCAGATCTAATATTAGTTAATGGCCAAGTCCATCTTAAACCTAGAACCACTGATTAAATAACAATGCAGAATGGGATCACAGGCAAGCATTATCCAGAGAGGTTTCATAATGCTGTTAGATCAATATAGGAAGAAAGGTGCAAAATAGGAGACTGGATCTAATTGTCAATGCTGTTGATCCTCTTCCACATGGGTAGGCAAACTAAGGCCTGGGGGCCGGATCCGGCCCAATCGCCTTCTCAATCCGGCCCTTGGACGGTCTGGGAATCAGTGTGTTTTTACATGAGTAGAATGTGTCCTTTTATTTAAAATGCATCTCTGGGTTATTTGTGGGGCATAGGAATTTGTTCACCCCCCAAAAAAAATAGCCTGGCCCCCCACAAGCTCTGAGGGACAGTGGACCGGCCCCCTGCTGAAAAAGTTTGCTGGCCCCTGCTCTTCCATATCTAGTTCTGGCAGGGAATCCAATCTTGAAACCGAGCGAGTGTGCGTGAGCGGAGCTGGCTAAACTGCCACCCACTGGTCACTGTCAAAATCACCGAAGTATCACACCACCAGTGTAGAACTTTCCCAGAAGACTGAAGTTTTGCACAAAACCATAATTTGGCTTAATGTTATATGCAACACACACACACACACACACACACACACACACACACACACACACACACTTATTATCAGGCTGCTCATTTCCCCCCTCTAACTGTTAGAGTCTATCAGCAGTTTAAAAAAAAAGTAGTTGAATGACAAGGATAAAAATGTTAAATGTGTGCTTGAAGAAATACATGACTAAAGTGAAGGAGCCTAAGATCACTGTCCGTAATCTAAAATTACCTACGTAGCTGCACCCAGGCCCTTCATTCAAAGCCTACCCACTTGAGATCACTGCAGGTGAGCTGATGGGGTCATTTAATCCTTAAAGTCAGCTGATCACTTGATCATTCCTGTCTGTGTCACAGAGGCTTGGGCTGCAATCTATACATGCTTTGGAGTAGAACCTACTGAACACTGTGGAACTTTCTTCTGAAGCAAACATGT
The DNA here is from genome assembly GCA_034641385.1 of Darevskia mixta. Classification (NCBI taxonomy): domain Eukaryota; kingdom Metazoa; phylum Chordata; class Lepidosauria; order Squamata; family Lacertidae; genus Darevskia; species Darevskia mixta. The sequence goes on from JAWWNH010000011.1 coordinate 2,562,542, forward strand.
GTAGGATCAGAGTATGTATGGTTGTGTGTACATATTAAATGTCTTAAAATGCAGCTTGGTTGTTCTTTTTCTCCATTTGCTTCGAAGCTGTTTTGGGGGGAAATGCATCAAAATGCAGTATTTCATAAGAAGTGACAAGATACATATGGATTGTGGCCAACGTGTGTACACCAGTGGTTCAAATGCACTGGACACAGAGTGAGTGGGAATGTGCACACAGCCAAGAAGTATGTTGCCATACTAATAATTGTCATAAGGCCAACTCAACCCTCTAATTTCCCCTTTCTAAATATCCATCTTGCAGTTTTAATTTTGCAAAGATCAAATGCACATTCAAATATGGATTTTCTTACTGCACACATTTCAGTAAGTGGGTGAGGAACAAGCACCAAGACGGAAAGTAAAGCATATGAATTATTGAGCCATTTCAAATGAAGCCTGGAAAAATATCAATTTACAGTCACGCCAATTTATACAGGATAGCATGGCAAAACATTTGTATTATACAGAGGTTCAAGTCTTGCCAGAGCTACAAAATAAAGCCTTTGTCGACAGTTGTTGTTAACAATGTTTGAAACTAAAGCAATACTACGTACACGGGTCAGCTACGCATGTACACAGGAACAAATTGTGTTCTGAACCAGTTTGGCTGCAGACAAGGCTAATGGCATTTCTTACTGCTCAGCTGTACAGAAAAGGCTTTCAAACATTTTGAACACCAGCGCTAAGGGATTAAGTGCCTGGCCACTAAAAACGCCAACATACACATAGTACTTCATACTAACAAGGAAAACAGCTCAATATTTTGCAACTGAATCTATAATGGAGAGGGACCATACTTTATAAGTAACTAATAAATGTCACCAATTTGTTGCTAATTCTACTTCTTCACAGAGACCTTGTTATTCAACAGAGATTCCGGCTCTTCTGGCAAAAGCCATTTCTCTTAACAAGACCTGAAGAGAAGCTACCTAACGATTTCAAGATTTGTATATTGGCGGGGAAGGAAACACTTCTCTTCTGAACTAATAACTATTCTCTCTCATGTCGGTTCTCATTTCTGCAAATGTGTAAAACTTGCACTTCTCCATAAATGATTGTGTGAGATACGGCTTGATGCAAAACAACAACAACAAAGTATATCCACAACTATTTCCCCTTGAAGTCTCATACATACTAAACTTGTAATTTAGAGACTGCCACAATTTATTTGTGTTCCATTCGCTGGATTGGCTTGCCGTGATATGCAATAATTAAAGGCCACGAGTAGATGATAACAATACCTTCCCTTTCTCGCTGTCCCTCTATTTTTCTTTGTTTTCTATCTTCATAGACTTCAAACTTTCACAGGGGACCTGTCTTATTATGCAGCATCTAGTTTGAATTTAGGAATAATAATAATAATTTCCAGAAGAGATTTAACCAACATTACCTCCAGTGATTACTGCATTCAAACAGAACTTGAAAATGTAATTTTCAATAAATTAAAAAACGAAAATCTCCAACCACCATAAATAAGGAATAAGGAATAAGCACTTTGCAGGGCTACATTAATTTGTTTGTTTATTCCTAGTTGTGTAGCTTGCTTTTCAGCCTACTGTTATGGAAGCTTGCAAAAGAAAATCACGCCATAAATTATAGCATAATATAGTCATTAAAACCAATAACCTTAAAACCACACACACAAAAATGAGTAAAGCTCAGTGAACAGTCTGAAGGCACATGACAGAGTTCAACTGTGGGTCTTGCACGCTACAATAGATGGAAGACCACTTGGAAATCATATGTCAGCCACTCTGAGCTCCTCAGAGAAAAAGCAGGTTATAGTGTAATTAAAAAAGAAAAAAGAAATCACAACATTCTACTTTTTAAGTGAGCCAAACAGTCCCAAGGGGACTGGCAAACCAGACAGGGGTTTTGCAAATTTTCTCAAGGTCTCATAGAATAGTAGATCTCTGTAGGGAAGGAACATGCACCTACGAATTAACAAGGATGAAATAGTATGGAACACACAGCATTCCAACTAATGGCTGATTTTCACAATAGCTGAGTTGAATAAATAAAAAGCACACATTCTTTCACACACTTGCAGATGTTTAAAGGCAGCTTGTACCTGTGTTCATCTTAAGATGTGAACAAGCTTACAGGCACAAAGCTTGTGGAGATAGAACACTATGATACATGGGGACTCAATTCAGACAGACAAGAATGTCTGAATGAATGGTAATTTACACATTGCTGAAAAAAAGAATTGCATCACCCAGAAAGAGAACAGACAAAACAGCAACTGCATAAAATTTTCATATGTTAATTTATGCAGATGCAAATTTTGGAAAAAAATACTCTATTGTAATTCGAAATACAATACAGCTCATCATAGTTAGGAAGACTGACCAGGTGACCTGCTTAGGTGCTAACTGTTGATGAGCAACTTCATGGCCCCTGATCTCCCTTCTTTATTTCTAAGCCAAACCTGGATTGGGCAATCCTTCAAACAGTGGATTTTCCTCCTTAAAATAGGACACATGGCCATTATACATGAACTGTGGTGGGTTCCCTCCTCTATCCTTTCTAACATATTGCACACTCTCTCTTGATGCAGGGCTGTTTATTGGGTTAAACACAATTTATATGCATTGGATTCAATTTACCCCCTTGAATGGCATGATCCTTTGACTGAATTCTGAATTGGGGTCCCATACTACATCTGATTCTTGAAATTAGTGGTGTCTAGGCATGTATTTTAAGTCAGGGTTGAAGAAATGAGCAATTGGGGAGGTGGGAAATAGATTTCTCCCTCCTCCTGTTTGTTTTATATGTTCCACCAGACCTAAGTATGAGGAAACTAGTCTTAGCTGCTATTTAGTCTAGAACAACTGAGTCATAAGAACTAAAGAACCAAATGAAAGAGGATAACATCTAAACATGCTGAACTAGCATTTTTATATCTAATGATGCGCCTGTCTTTTGCTGTCATGTTGGTGCTGAATGTGGAAGTTAACCACATGGCAATTGCATGCAGGCAATGCAAGAGAAAATCTTTTCCCTTTGTTTAGAAATCTTTGCTCTCTCTTTCTACAACAGGCAGCTTATTAAAGATAATGATCTCATTTTAAGAGAAGGGGGAATGTTATGATTAGCTGCTTTGAGCTGCCTGGTTTTTTTTCTCCTTTTCCCCCAAATGCCCATGAAGCTATCCAAGCACAGTTGCTTACAGCAAGAGACTGACAAGTTATATAATGCAGTCAGTAAATACTTCACATTCCGTGGTTCACTGCAGACTCAGAAGGAACAAAACCCATGATTCACAGTAATGCCGCTCTGGTTTAAAAAGAGAATTTAAAATCCTGCTGCAAGCAAAAGGGGAAACAATGGCTTATAAAAGATGACATTATCTGTGGTAATCTTTAACGTGCTGTTGATAAACATACCACAGAATTACTGAAGGGTTAAAAAAATAAAGTCCATTAACTACACCCAGCTAATAGCATGCAAAGCTTTTTTCTCTTTACAGACTTTATATGTAAAAGGGAGACAGCAGTACAATCTTGGGTTTGTTTCTTATTTGATAAAACCGGTTTTGTAATAACTTTGGTTATATGTGTGTGTGTATTTGTGTGTGTGTGTGTGTGTGTGTGTGTGTGTGTGTGTCTAACATCCCATAATCTCAGAGTATGCTTACATTAACAATATGACCAACAGATACATTATATATAAAAGGACATGAGTGTGTCATGACACTTGATATTTGTGTACCAAGCAATAATCCTACAGTTTGGTGTTTTCATGTTTCAAGAAAACTTCAGCATTCTGGACAAATGTAATTCAAGCGGCCTCCTGATACAGTTTTGGTGCATTTGTTCTATAAAAATATTTTCAGATGTTCTATTGACCCATTCTGTGTGGTCCTGTGTCTCTTTGCAGTATGGAAACAGAAAAATATGAGCCTGAGATATGTGATTAGCCAAAAATGCCTCAGGAAAAGGGACAGCAGTGGCAGAAGGAGAAGGGCTACAGTTCAGTGGTAGAACACACAACTTCCATGTAGAAAAGTCCCATTTTCAGTCTCTAGCATATTGAGGTAGGACTGGAAAAGACACCTCCTGAAACCCTGAAGAGCCACTTCCAGCCATGACAGACCAGCTGTTGTTGAACTACAACTTTCAATATCTCTGGCCGCTTGCCATGCTGGCTGAGGCTGATGGGACTTGTAGTTCAGCAATATCTGGAGGGCCACATGTTAATAATCCCCCTTGTTGTGTAGACGGTACTGAGCTAAATGGTCCAATGACCTGATATTGTACAACAGAGCTTCCTGTGTTCTGATGGGAACAAGCGCAGAGGTGTCTTTGCCTTGTGACATTTTGAGGAAGACAAAAAAAAAGCTGAGGCTCACCTGTTACCCTTAACCCTACTGAAAGTTGTACGTCTGCCCAGAACATTAAATGCTTCTGAAAGCACCACATTAAAATCCTATGCATGTTTACTAAGAAACAGGTCCCACTGTGTTCAGTGGCGCTTGCTCCAAGGAAAATGAAAATAGGATTACAGCCACAAGCCTCTTTCATTGTTCAACAATTTCAATTAAATGCATACAGAGTTATTCTAGCTATATGCATATATTTGGTTGAGGTTTCTCCCACCCCTCAAGAGGCTTAACTATGAATGCAATTAAACAGTTATTTGTAAAAGCCACACCTATATACCTCATTAACCCCAAGGACAGATCTAGATTTAGAGATTTCTGGCACTCTGCTGCCATGAAAATAGCCCAAACCACCACAGACATTACTTATGGAATTTTCTTGTGTGTCTTAAATCAGTCCAAAAATGAAAAGTATAATTGCTTTTTTGGGGGGGAACCTTTGTTTTTTAAGTCCTATGTGGCTGATCCAAGACACTGAGGCACTGTAATGTAAACTATTATTTATGGCTGCTGCTTTTACTAAAACCTTGCCCCATTGCCCCAGGGTTTTGTCACTGAACACCACATACCTTGGAGTGATGAAATTAAAAGGCAGCTGGGACAGATTTATTCAAGGTGTGGTTTCCCACAGATAGAAATGTAAGCCTCCAAATTGCTCACACTTCCAGTCAAGTTATTTAAAAACAACAACATAAAAGAGGGGGCTTTTTTATTTATTTATTCTGAGGCAGGTTCCACAACCCAAGCTGTTAAAACATCTACAACTGCTGTTATAGAGAAATTGCTTCCCCAGCCCCAAAGAAATGGATCTGATCAATCCATATGTGATAGCTTTGTTTCCCTATGGAACCCTCAAATAGAATAAAATAAACATGCATGTGGTTCTCAGATGAATATGTGCTGAATTTCTCTCCTGGAGAAGAAATGTACTTCCCCTTCTTCAGTAGTGATTGTGGAAGGGTTCCTTACCTGACCTCCCATCGCTGCCATCCCTGTGGCATACTGGGAGGGCTAGGTGATGACGAGGCTGGAACATTTGAAATGCACTGACTGCAGTGCTACACCAGCTCTGCTGGTGTTTGTACCACACCAGCCTCATCACTAACTTATAACAATACCAAGAACAAACTTAGTTGGTCTCTAAGGTGCTACTGGAAGGATTTTTTTTATTTTTTATTTTGTTTCGACTATGGCAGACCAACACGGCTACCTACCTGTAACAAGAAAAATGAAGGAAAGACGTAGCCGACAGCCATCATCCCAACCTCTAACAGCCTTCACATTCAATTTTACATTTTGTCTAACCAAAATTCAAGGTTAAGGTGAGTTCATATATAACCATCAGGATAAATGGCCACATATATTTTAGAAAAGTACATGCCTTTTTCAAAGGAAGAGAGATCTTGTTAATTAAGCGTTGAGCTGAAGGTGTGACTTATGGAAGACATGATGCACTCAACTCTGCTACATACTTTTCTAACAACTGTTGTTGAATTTCTTTATGCATAGGCACAATATTTATATTCATCTCATTTATCCTCCTTACCAGAATGTAAATTCTCTGAGATTAGCTCTTTTCTACGCCTTTCCCCCAAAGCATGTCCTTATCTTTGTAATACAAATACGGTTTGTTCAACAAATTGATTACTCTCCATTTTACAGGGTATCAATTAGGAGTTATTCATTAGAACATATCACCAGTATCAGCAAATTAAAAATCACTGCAAAAATTTTATTTGACAAAAAACTAATTTTTGCATGGGCAGTGAAAAACAACAAAAAAGGATCACACACAACAGATAAATGACATCAAGGCTACATTTACTTTTTTACATTTAAGACATTATGCAGTGCAGGATCAAAGTCAGTTCTATTTGGAGCAAATCAGACAAATCCATCACTGAGACAGAATGTTTGTGTGATTTCATCTGGTGTGACATGCAGACCTACATTACCACCTGTTTCAACTCCAATGCGTAAGATATCCAATGGCAGTGACAAGTAGCAAAAATGTCAGATGTACAGCCCTAGATTTAAAGACATATGTAGCCTGCATCGTTAAGTGAAACCACAAAATGCTAAATCAAATGCAGAATGCCCTTTCAATAAAACAAAGTGCAGCGTTGTCAGTCACAGAGAGAACACTACATTAGCATTTCCTCTTACTATAACTTCATATATTGTAGTCTTAAAGAGATTCTAGTGAAATGTATGATACGGATAACATGTAATAAAATGTCGCATTTTTAAAAATCCTCCAGGCACTTTCCTGAAAAATACTTTTATATGTACTGAAGCAACAGTTTGTGCAAAAACTGTGTTCACCAAGCAATTTTTTTCCATTCAGGAATGACACAACAAACACCTAGCTATGGTCTGCTTTTAAAACTCAGAGGAGATTTTAAAACAGATGAGTGGTACACAATGGATAAGTAAGAGAAACAGTCAATAAACCTGAGATTCACAGAATTGCAGTAAAGTGTTACTGGACTTGTGGTTTAATGTGTCTTCTAACTATGGCACCCCTGAAGAACATTCCTAAAAACAAACAGCACAACCTGAAGGCTGCATGTGGCCAGCTCGCACAACACATTTTTAGCTTCTCCTTACCCCCATCCCACTTCCATTGTCCACTTCCCTGCTATTCTGCTCTTTGTCCTATGTAGTTCCCCCTCTGTTCGGTATACACTGCCCTGCCTCTTCTCACGTTTATTGTTAGGTTAAAGTTAGAGGTTAAGTGATTAAGTGTGTATTCCTAAACCCAGCTGCAGCTCAGTGGGGCTGAACAGAGCTGTGCTGCATCCACAGCCCTGCTGAGCATGCTAGTCTGGCCAGAAGTGAGGCAGGTTGATCTTTGGTCCAAATCAGGCCTGATGCCATCATGTATGGCAATGCAGTTGTCTCAGCATCCAATAAACCTCAGGCTGGCACAGTCATTCCCCCTTCCCGCCCAGGATTATCCAATTTGGGGGGGCTTTTCAGTGGCCACGGCCTGCAAGTCTGGCAGCCGGAAGGGAGAGCTGCACCCTGGTTTTGTGGTGAAGTGCCTAATTGGGTTATTGAGCTAAACTCCCATGGAAGAAAAGACTGACAGGATTAGCAGTGCTAGACAGGATCTTTAGAAAGTCAGTGAAGCCACCAAAGAATTAATTGCAGACCTCTACAAGTAATGTTACCAAATTATCTCATTAGTGTCTAGCATCTGGGATCAGCCTTTTTGGAGGACTCTCCTCTTGACTTAGAAATTGCTTCTTAATTCAAGGTCATGCAATGACATCATCCAGTACAAGAGTAGCAACAGAGCAAAAGCATGCCCACCTGTTCAGAAAAACCGGTAGCTAATATAGTTACAAAGCTGCGGTGCTAAGCTAAAGAAGCTTTATAAGGCCATAACTGACGCATTCAGCTGAAATGAATCTGGATGCAAAAATGTTTCTTTAATTCCTCACAACTGTCATGAGCAAACATGATTCAAAATAAAAAAAATCCTTCCAATAGCACCTTAGAGGCCAACTAAGTTTGTTCTAAGTTAGAACTGGATATGGAATAACTGATTGGTTCAAAATTGGGAAAGGAGTACAACAAGGCTGTATATTGTCACCCTGCTTATTTAACTTATATGCAGAATTCATCATGCGAAAGGCTGGACTGGATGAAGCCCAAACCGGAATTAAGATTGCCGGAAGAAATATCAACAACCTCAGATATGCTGATGATACAACCTTGATGGCAGAAAGTGAGGAGGAATTAAAGATCCTTTTAATGAGGGTGAAAGAGGAGAGCGCAAAATATGGTCTGAAGCTCAACATCAAAAAAACTACGATCATGGCCACTGGTCCCATCACCTCCTGGCAAATAGAAGGGCAAGAAATGGAGGCAGTGAGAGATTTCACTTTCTTGGGTTCCATGATCACTTCAGATGGTGACAGCAGTCACGAAATTAGAAGACGCCTGCTTCTTGGGAGAAAAGCAATGACAAACCTAGACAGCATCTTAAAAAGCAAAGACATCACCTTGCCAACAAAGGTCCGTATAGTTAAAGCTATGGTTTTCCCAGTAGTAATGTACGGAAGTGAGAGCTGGACCATAAAAAAGGCTGATCGCCGAAGAATTGATGCTTTTGAATTATGGTGCTGGAGGAGACTCTTGAGAGTCCCATGGACTGCAAGAAGATCAAACCTATCCATTCTTAAAGAAATCAACCCAGAGTGCTCATTAGAAGGACAGATCCTGAAGTTGAGGCTCCAGTACTTTGGCCACCTCATGAGAAGAGAAGACTCCCTAGAAAAGACCCTGATGTTGGGAAGGATTGAGGGCATAAGGAGAAGGGGACGACAGAAGATGAGATGGTTGGACAGTGTTCTCGAAGCTACTAACATGAGTTTGGCCAAACTGCGAGAGGCAGTGAAGGATAGGCGTGCCTGGCGTGCTCTGGTCCATGGGGTCACGAAGAGTCGGACACGACTGAACGACTGAACAACAACAAGTTTGTTATTGGTATGAGCTTTCGTGTGCATGCACACTTCTTCAGATACACTGAAACAGAGGTCACCAGACTCTTACCGTATATCTAGTGAGAGGGTGGGGAGGGGTATTACTCAGAAGGGTGGTGGGAATGGGTGATTGGCTGATAGGTGTGGTAAACCTGTTGTTGTTGTTGTTGATGATGATGATGATAATAATAATAATAATAATTTATTATTTGTACCCCGCCCATCTGGCTGAGTTTCCTCAGCCACTCTGGGCGGCTCCCAATCAAGTGTTAAAAACAATACAGCATTAAATATTAAAAACTTCCCTGAATAGGACTGCCTTCAGATGTCTTAATAATAATAACAACTGTTAACTACTGCAATTGGTCTTACAGGAAAAAGCAAGGGGTGAGATGGCTAAAAATAGCTTTCTCATGTATAATGAGATAAGAACCCAATGTCTCTATTCAGATGAGGTCTCTCCATGGTTTTAAGTTTGGTAATAAGTTGCAATTCAGCAACTTCTCTTTCCAGTCTATTTCTGAAATTCTTTTGTAATAAGACAGCTACTTTGAGATCTTGTATAGAATGTCCTGGGAGACTGACGTGTTCTCCTACTGGCTTGGAGCCAAAATGCATGCCTATATGGTACCTGTAGTTCACTCAACTACTGTAGAACTACACTGGGGTGGGCAATCCAGTGCTGTCCTTTCACGAGGTGAAATGAATCAATTGCCTCAGACAACAGGGGACAGAGTCGTAATGTGGGTTGCCAGAGCCCAGGGCAAGGAAAATATTTTGCCCCCTAAGACAAGTATTGTGCTACCTAACCGGTGCCTCCATGTGGCACTGCAGCTGCTGCCAGACAGCTATGGAGCAATGGTGGGACATGCATGCATACCTCCTGGGGCTGGGGTGCTGCTACTGCCATGAGTATTGCCATCTGCCCACCTCCCCTGCTGGCGGGGGATGCTGTGCAGCCAAGGGATGCAAGAGTCCATCCTCTCCCAGCTGCTGCTCGGTGTGCTGCTCAGGTGAGGCGAGCAGGCAGGACAGGAAGCATGGGGCGAAAACTGCAGAACTTCACCCCTAGAAATGTTTGCACCCGGGCCATTCGCCCCAGTAGTCCCCCATGCTACGCCTCTGATAAAGAGTGTTGAATTAGCACAATTGCTTTACTGGTGACTCAGCCAATGCTACTCTCGCCACCCCCGCTGCCTGGCAAGATTTCTGACTGGGGCTCTTCAGAGCATCTGCCCCATCCCTTGCTCAGAGTGAGGCATTCCAGTCACTGCAGCAAGCCAGGGGCAGAGCAGATACTCTCTGGGGCCAGATTGCCCAGAATATATTGATCTGATGCCCCTTCCTCAAAACAAAGGAGACCGCCAGTGCTGCCGTTGTACTAACAGCAGCAAAAAAAAAAAAAAAAAAGAGGGTATAATATGAGCAAGAGTGGAGGGTTGGGGAGAAAAGAGGAAGAGTACAAGTAGTGTGAGGAAAGGAGTGGAGCCAACTGCCCCAGATGAACCTGTGACCATCAACCCCAACCAGCATCAGGGATGGCGCAAGGTGTAACTTGGAGTCCAGCAACATCTGGAGAGCTATAGGATTCCCAACCCTGCTGTGGCAGATAAATTTGGCATGTTGACTCCTTTATTGTGCTATCAGTAGTATACAGATCTTTCCAGGAAAGTTATTTAAGCCAGTCTACATTAAGATAATAATTATTATTTCTAAGTAAGAATCCTTTTTTGCCACGTTTCCCCAGAACACCACTCTTTTACCACTATGTACACCAACACTGCCAAAGTTGTTATTTGTATCTTATCTGCTGCTGTAAATAGACGTTTCAATGTGGTTTCTTCAAGGGCCCAATACCAGGGCATAAACAGTATATACAAAGGAGGTATAGATTTATCTCCCTCCTACTCATTTTTGTTGCCTTTCTATTTCAAACAAAGAGGTACTGAAAACTCTGCACAGCGATTTTCTGTTTTTTTCAAGTTGTACAAAAGGCCGCAAAACACAATAATAGAGAAGGTCTGCACATTATGACTGGCGTCGTAATGAAAGGGACCACACATTTAATTGTACCAGCTATTTGCCCTTGAAATGTCTAAAAGTTTGCAGCAAAATGGTATGGCAGTTGCTAAATCACTACTTGATGTTACAAAACAAAAAAATATCATTATTCAGAGTAGAAAATGAATGACCGAACGGTGAAGATTGTAGTATTGCACTTAGTCTTCTTGAATCCCATTGACGGCATTTTGATTTAAGTAGCCCAACCACGCTGAAGGTTGCAATCTCGTGCACACTTACCTGAGAGTAAGCCCCATGAAACACAGTGGGGTTTACTTATGAGTGAGCATGTGCAAAAATATGCCACAGAACACTAATCCCATGGTTTACTTGGGAGTAAATCCCACTAAATATACTAGGAGGAGTCATGTCATCTGTAAATAACAGAGGGAGGCTTACTTTCTGTGAATATTGTTTTGTAAGTTATATTAGTCTGAAGAAGGTTGTGGCACATTATCTCCGCAGAATGTTCAGCGGAAAATTGCTCAGAAACATTTTGGCTCCATCAGCTTTGCTTGATTGACAACAGAATTAAGGAAGGATCCTCCCAAAGGCCAGCACATCTGTGTTGGATGGCAAGCCAGCCAAGACTAAAAGATTTTCTAAGCCAGGAAGATGGGCAAGACAAGGGAAGACAGACTAGAAGGATTCTAGTGAGACAGCATGTACAGAGAGAGCATGCAGAGGCTTCTCCACAATTCTTTCCACCCTTTTCTCACAGTAGTACATGATTCAGTGGTTTGGCATCCTGTCCGTAGGAGCTGATTTCCTTTGGTTATGAACTCATCCTTTACTTGCTATAGTAAGGCATGCCTTTTTCACAGAACTGCCCGTATCAGCCTGCCCATACTTTAAGATCATTGTCAATGGCACAACTGGGAGTAGTAGGGGATGGACGAGGTCACAAGGGAGAGGCCTTTTTAGCAATGGCCCCATAGTGGAGGAGATGCCATGCCCTAAAGGCTTGATTATTTTCTATTGTGTACTTTTAAATAGGATTTTATCAGGTTGCTGAATTTCTAAAGTGGTTTTAATGATATTTATTGGATCTTAGTGCTGTTACTGGGCTGGATGAGTTTTAGGGGGGGAGGGTTGTTCAGTCGGTGCTTAATTTTTTAGTATTTTGCTTTTATAGCTTTGAAGCTTATTTTTAAAACAAATTTGTTTGTTTGACAGAATTTATATACTGCTTGACTGTAATAAAACCTCTCAACGGTTTATAGCCTTTAAGCGGTTGTATATCGATTGTTGAAAGTAGCTTTTAGAGGGGTATTTATATAAAAAAATGCCACTTATAAATATTTTAAATAAATAAATAATCCAGCCTAGCTGCTATTTCATCCATATCTTGCCATGAAAATACAATTATTTTATATGGTTTTAAAATTCTGCACACTATCATTAATAACCAGAACAAAAAAATCCATTAAGACAGGGAAACATCACAGGTGCCCACCTCTTCAAAAGCTCTATCTTTCTTGAAACATATCCTTGTCAAAAGGTCTACTTGTCCTCATGGATGCATAGCTAGGTGAGTTTAAGAGATCCGCCAGTCAAGGACACAATAAAAGCCTGCTGGATCAGGCCAATGACCCATCTAGTCCAGCATCCAGTTCTCACAGTGGCCAAACCAAATGCCCGTGGGAAACCCATAATAAGCAGGATTCGAGCACAGGAACCCTCTCCCCTCCTGTGGTTTCCCATAATGTAATTGTAGAATTGAAAGAGACCCGAAGATCATCCAGTCCAACTCCTTGCAATGCAATCATTCCAGCCTCAACTATTCCACTCAAATGAGACCTGATTATCCCCCTGGAGATAGCTCATACCTCACACTTTGCATGCAGAAGGCTCCAGGTTCACTCCACAGCATCTCTAGTCAAAAGGAGCAGATAGCAGGGGATAAGAAAGAACTCTCTGCCTGCAACCCTGGACAGCCACTGCTAGTCAGAGTAGAAAGGGCTGGGCTAAACAGGGATAAACAATCCTACACTCTTAAATACAACTAGTGACAGAGGTTAATTCAGTTTTAGTTGGGAAGCACAGTTTCAGGTTCAGTTTCGGGTTAGGGTATATTACCAGCTGAACCAATTCTCACCTGCAACTTGATTCTATAGAAGATGGCTAAATAGAGAAGCTAACTGTCCAAACAAAGGCAGCTTGTCTTGCTTGTGGCCTTTCCATAGGCATTTGGCTGGCTGTGATGGGGAACAGGATGCTGGATTAATTGGCCTTTAGCCTGATCCAGCAGGGCTCTTCTTATGTTGGTTGCCGTAACAGCACATGGCAGGAATTCAGAAATACTATTCACTCAAATGCTGGAACTGAACTCAAGCTATATCCTTAGAGAGCTCTCTATATAATGTGATGTTCACATTTTACTGGGCTGCATAGCAATATCTTCCTCCTCTTTTTTTTCTTTTTTCATCTGCTGTTTCTTAAATCAGGTACAGCTACTGTTGAGCTCAGCACATTAATCCTTCTGCTCCAGAAATATTTCCCTAAGGCTAAAATACCAATACTACTATATGGGATTCCCAGTGCCACTTTTAACACTCTTCAGAGACACAATTATCTCATGATTTATAGATGGCGCTTTCAAAAGCACTCAGTGTTGCCCTCATTCTGCTGTTATGGACATTGGTAGGAAAAATGCAAAGGGAATTTTACTCAGGCCATTTTGGGATGTTCATCCAGCCGATTAAAAATTGGAAATTCATGGAGTACAAACCTATGCGTTCAGAAGTAAATTCAACTGAGTTCAGTAGACCTTACTCCCAGGATTTCAGCCTGAGTTTCTAGATGAAGTCCTGCTTGCTTAAAATAGGGAGCTGCCAGTAGGTACCACCAGGATTTGAATGGAACCTTTTGATGGGATCATATTTTATCATTTTTTACCAACTTCACCAGCTACTCATCTGCTTCTAGGCCCAATTCAAGGTGCTGTTATTTATCTTTGATGTCCTAAATCAGGAATAAGAAATCCGTGGTTCTCTAGAGGTTATTGGACTCCAACTTCCATGAGCTCAAGCAAGACTGACCAATGTTCAGAAATGATGGGTGTTTTAGTCCAAGACAGGTTTCTCACCCTTCTTCTAAATGGCCTGGGACCATAAACCCTCAAGAATAGCCTTGTTCCCTCTGAGCCTGCAAGAGAATTACACTCCACATTGGCATGCCCTGGTGATAGGAATCAAACGTATCAAACATTTCACATAGGTTCCAGACTAACTCTTAATGGATTTGGAATGGATACTACTTGTATTTGCAAACTGAAATTTTGCGGAAGAATTCAGCAGTATGAAGAGAAATTAAAAGGGTGATAACATTTAACTTTGTTAGTGTTTTGAAGGTGAACAAGCATGAAGCAAAAGGACAAGATAGTGGTAAAACAAAGCCAGTTGTATAGGTTGTGCAGGAAACGCTCCAAAGTCAACAGTTCAGAGTTTGGCAGAGTTGCACATGAATAAAGTGAACAGAAAAACCTTATACTCTTAGAACAGTCTCCCTGGAGAAGTTCATCATTCTGAATCTTTAAAATTAGACTGGCATACAAAAAACAGAACAACCCACACATCCAAAGTGAACAGCGCAACACAGAACAATCAAATGCAGTCAGAGCCATGTAGCAGATGTATCAGTAAGTCTTTTCCTTCTTGGATACCTAAGATTCATGTGATGCTATTTGTAGTTGAAGTTGTAATCTTGGTGCTTGGGTGATCATTCAGACAGACAGAAAACCACACACATAGTACTGTCTGGTAATGGATGGAAGAACCTAAATTTCCATCATCCATAAGTCATTTATACACATAAGATTAAAGTGTCTTCTTCAACTCTATAAAGATCTCACGGAAGAAGTCCCTGTGCAAGAAAAGGCATGGGGGGAGGGAATGCAAGCTCTGAGTGCTGATAAAAGAGTAGCAAGTAAGGTATGTTGTGCACATCAAAAAATAGACTTTGAAGGAACTAGGAAATACGTTTTGGGGTTCTGTTCAAGGAGGAGGTGACAGCTACTGAGACACCATGTGCAGATTATTAAAAGTGAGTGAACAGAAAGAGAAGAGATTCGGTTTCAGACATCTCCCCCAGACCAGCTTTACCAGAATGCACTTCTTTTGAAGTGTTTGCGCTCATTTCAGAATCTCATAGCTCATCTACCCAGCAGTTTCTACCATGTTACAATTCTGTTATCAGGCAACCCTTTCAACACAGAAAAGCTGGTCGCATTACGGGGCTGGCCTAAGGAGGCAAATTCAGGAAAACTCAGGAAACCCAGAGATTTGAAGGCCCAAACTTGAGGAGGCCTGGAGGCAGCCCCTGGTGATGCCACAGGGGTGGGACAACATTAGGCACAACACATTAAGCCTTAACTGCAGTTGCTGAGAGCTTATCATTCACATTTTAAAAATGCAAAGTCATAACAAGCAAGCAAATATGCAACTGTTTGGAAATTAAGATTTTAAAAAACTAAGCTAAAGTGGGTAGTTCCCGGGTGCAGCTTAAGTGAGAGGATTATTCCTTCTCCCCTGCTTAGGAATTCTCAGTAGGGAAGGCGCTCTCACCCACTTGGAGAGTCAAGCCCCCCCCCCCCCTGGTTGGGGGCAGGCAAATGTGCCCTTGGGGTCTGGCAACCCTGCTTCTAGTGGCAATAGTGCTTCCAAGATGTTGCTGGCCATGCATATTGAATGCAGGCTTCCATGCAATACATATGACCAGCCATATCTCTGAGGCATTACTGTTCCTGGAAGAGGAGAACAGAAAACATGTACTTCCTTGACTAAGGTATCATCCAACTGATTTTCTGCAGCTACCACTACCTCATCCTGAATCATCTTCAGTCCTATTCCCCTACCTGACCTAAAGGAAAAAATGGTTTATATGTGCAGCTGAAAATACTTTATCCATCTCAAAATGATATTTTAATAGATACTCTTTTATCAATAATGTGCCTGTTTTTTATTCACGGCCAACCAATTAACTTCAAAGTGCTATGTGAAGCCAGTACCCACATAATGAGGCTAAATATCTTTGCATTTCTCTAGCTTCGCTATTAATTGGATTCTGGCAGCAGGGCCTGATTATGAAGCCTACTCATAGAGTTGCAAGAACTTTTAGCAGCACTAGATTAGCATTCTGTTAAGTGCTTTTCAGAGTGAAGCCCAGTAGCAATTTCTCAAAAGACGCTGGTTTACACCATTTAGGGCCAAATTACATACAATATTTAATGTGGGTTGTTTTTTTTTTATTCCCTAGCGCTCAGACCCTTAAAATGCAAAGTGCATCTGTCAGAGGGGCTAATAATTAACAGAATCAAAGCAGGAACTGAAGGAATTTAACTCAGGGGCAGTGCTATGATGAAGCAAGCTGAGGCAACTGTCCTAGGTGGTGGACACAGACAGCAGTGAATTAACCCCTCCAGACTTCCCCACACTTGCCTCACTACCCATCTACTGCCCCTGCTGGTGATACCACCCTGGAGCCTTGGAGGCTTATTTGAGGCTCTCCCTCTTACACTCTGTCTTATTCTGAGTAAGAGCCAAGGGCATGCTCTTCCTCAAAGTGAAGCATTCTGGGTAAGGTGGCTGATACAGTGTCTGTGCTATTTCTAGCTACCGGCAGCTCAGTCAGTAGAGCATGAAATTCTTAATTTCAGGATCATGGGTTCGAGCCCCATGTTGGGCAAAAGAGTCCTGTATTGCAGGGGGTTGAACTAGATGACCACCATGGTCCCCTTCCAACTCTACAATTCTATAATTCAAATAATAATAATCAGGAACAGGGAGAAAGGAGCAGGAGCAGGAGTGGTGGCAGTGGAACCAGGGTGAGAGGAGGAGAGGTCACAGAAGAAAGAAAGAGGAGGGGGTGGTGCTATCTCTTGTGCCTGCACTGTTTCCTCCACTGCCATATCACATGTAGTTTGGCTTTGAGAAATTGATGTGGTTTCATTTAATCTAATCATGTTTGTGTGTGTTCATTTTTCTCTGCTCTGCTGGTAACAGTGGCTTCTTTCCATGACTGGAAAACATTGTGGTTTTTTTAAAAACAACAACAACCAGGAGCTACAAAGTGACTCATCAAATTGCGGCTATTAATTTCCAGCTAATGAACGGCTTTCCCAGTTCAAAAAGTCCCATTCAGAAATAAAGCAAAAGCTAAGTGATGCTAATTGCAAGGCTTACTGTGGTTCAGTAGCAGAAGAAAAGAACTCAGTAAAAGTTCCTCTGCGGAAGATATGGGGGAAAGCATTGGGTGGCTTCCAACTATGTTTACACTTGGAGTAGACCTAGTGGAATCAATGCACTCTATGAGAAAGTAGAGAGAATGAACAGCACTTCAGATTTATTTGATACTCTCTTTTAGGTATTACCCCTATAGATACTACAGAACAAGCCAGCCAACACAGAGGTCATGCATATGGATGACTTAGACCAATTAACTGATTGCCACCCAATTGTGGCATTCCGCTGGCATCTGCATATGTAATATTCTCCAGTCCTAACAGCTCATGTCTGTTCAGCAGACAGCATGACATCTTTCAAAACAAAGCATCTGTGTAATCCTACAGTAATGCTCCCTCCTTAAACAAACTGATCTTCTGCATCCTTTCCAGGGAATACTCCCGAGGTGAAAATATAGCTTATGGTGTGCTGGAGCCTCCTGTCTCCAAGAATTCATGAACATTCCAGTGCCAATTTCATGGTTAAACAGGGTTTATAGCTAAAGCCTGTGCTGGCAGGAGCAATGATAATGAATCAAAAGTACTCTCCTAATGTCTTCTGGTCCCCACCCCCCACCCCTTGTTAATTTTGCTGTGCTGACTGCTTGGTCCATGAAGGCTCAACAGTTGCCAGCCATACATGATGTGGGCAAGGGAGACATGATTTGTGTCCTGCTGACACCCAAGGTACTACCAGGATCAAAAATGATCTGGATGCACATTCAACCCCATTCAAAAATTAGTATGCATACTCACTCAGAGTCAGGAAGAAGGGAGAGCCATTAGCATACATAAGTGTATGCTGACATGGGGACTTCAGAGCTAAGTGCAGCAAACTGTTTAATTAAGTCTGAAATCCCAGGCATCCTTACTTGCGAGCAAGTCCCACTGCATCCAGCGGCACTTGCTTGTGAATAAGCATGCCTAGGATCAGGCTACAAAAGAGTTGCACTGCAGTCAGTTATGAAGAATTTTAATAAAATATCTAAGTTAAGATAATCAAATTGTAGAACTAGACACATACAACTGTAGGCTACACAACTGGTTAACTGCACAAAAAGAGAAGGAGTTGTAGCAGACTGTCTTCTCATTCTTGGCATGCTCAGAACGTAGCTTGGGATATGTCATATATGGTTAGGCTGCTGCAGAGCTAAAATTCCCTTGTTGCATCGAGTGTGATTTTGTCCTTGATTGTGAGAAATTTATACTTTGCTTTAGCCTTGAATGTATCTCTGCAAGTTGCTGCTGAGCCTGAGAACAACAGGGCACAGTATGTTTCAAAGAGAGAGATTCATAGTGCTTTTAGCATCTGCCTTACGAAGCTCAGCAATGTTTCGTTAATTATTTGGAGCACAGTTCACTGGTTTAAAGAGTCGGCATCCTTTTGTTGTGATTGTCATTTAAACCTATCAAGAGGCTGAATCCCACAACAAATCACAAGAGCCCTCTGAAGTCAAGCAGCAGCAGCTCCCATCCATCCTGAAAGAAAATAACAAGGCCTCCAAATACAGCAAGGAAAGATCATCCCACCCGCCCTCATCTTAAATCAAATTTGTTTAAATGCAAATGCAAACAGCAATCATAACACGATGTTCACAGCACAGCAGAAATTAGAAGAACACTCTTTACAACTGAAGCAAACATGTAGCAGTATGCCGAAACAGATAAAGAGTGATATTTGCAATAATATTTTTGTATTTAGAACTAATTGATGCAAATTCTGTGCAACAGCCTCAGCGGTTCCTGGCTACATCTTCACAAAACCAATTCCTTCTTGAAAAAGGAGAGGCACTAAAATCCTTAAAAGAGACAGTAATTAGATGGTTACTAAGCTGTATCCAGAAGTAAACAGCTATAGGTCAGATGGATGCCAACATCTTCCTCAGCTGTGCGTTTGAGTAGATGGTCACTAGTCAACACCAGGCTATCTCGGCTGTCACTGATTTTCAAAATCCATTTCAACTGGGCTTCAGACCAGTAGTGGAAAGAAAACTGCCTTTATCACATTTGCTGAGAGTGGGATGGGGGAGTTCAATTTGTTAATCTTCTTTGACCTCTTAGTGATATTTAATACCACTGACTACAATGTATTTCTGGATAGGCTGTCTGGTTGGGGCTTGGTGGTTTCTGGTTTTATGTTCATGCTGTTGCATTGCATATTTTATGGTTTTAATTTCTTCTTCTGCTTACCACCCAAATGGTAATGGACAATTTTAAAAATATTGTAAGAATAACTATATTTATAATAGCAACAGTTTTATTTCGGAAGGCAGAGGTGGGAACTGTACAGAAGCCCATTGAAATGAAGACTTTCCTTCATGGTTCAACAAACACCTACTAGATCTCAGGGTAGCATTGCTGGCCCTTCATAGCCATCTACATTGAAGACTGGTAATCATACTGACGCCTGTGTGGGACGTGAGTGGTGCTGTGGTGTAAACCACTGAGCCTTGGGCTTGCCGATCGGAAGGTCGGCGGTTCAAATCCCCACAACGGGGTGAGCTCCTGTTGCTTGGTCCCTGCTCCTGCCAACCTAGCAGTTTGAAAGCACGTCAAAGTGCAAGTAGATAAATAGGTACTGCTCCGGTAGGAAGGTAAACGGTGTTTCCGTGTGCTGCTCTGGTTTCGCCAGAAGCAGCTTAGTCATGCTGGCCACATGACCCGGAAAAAACTGTCTGCGGACAAACATTGGCTGCCTCGGCCAGTAAAGCGAGATGAGTGCTGCAACCCCAGTGTCATCCGCAACTGGACTTAACTATCAGGGGTCCTTTACCTTTACCTTTCTAATCGTACTGAATTCTGTAGTGGCACCATGCCTTATTATAATACTTAGCATTTATATATCACCTCTGAGTATTCAAAGAATGTCACATCATGATCTTGTTACAACAATCCTGCAATCCCCATGTTACAGATGTAGTTACTGGGGGAGAGTGACTTGCCAAAAAAATTGGCCTGGAATTTATTCCACTTCAAGATTGACCATTTTAAGTGGTTTAATACTGGACAGAACAGTGGGGCCAATGTGCTAATATAATACACACTTCAGCTCTCATGTGCTCTTCCTGCAGCCCAATGCTGGCATAGAGATACTGAGTCAAATTATTGTGTTAAATATGAAATGACCCATGCTTGCTGCTCCAAACTGCCTCTTCCAAACTGGCTTAAATAAAAAGGTATTGGGCGCTTCACATATACTTGTATGCCTTGGATGGGGGTGGCGCTGTGGTCTAAACCACTGAGCCTCTTGGGCTTGCCGATCAGGAGGTCGGCAGTTCGAATCCCCATGACAGCGTGAGCTCCTGTTGCTCTGTCCTAGCTCCTGCCAAACTAGCAGTTCAAAAGCATACCAGTGCAAGTAGATAAATAGGTACCGCGAAGGGATGGGGGAGGTAAATGGCGTTTCTGTGCGCTCTGGTTTCCATCACGGTGTTCTGTTGTGCCAGAAACGGTTTAGTTATGCTGGCCACATGACTCAGAAAGCTGTGGACAAACGCCGGCTCCCTCAGCCTGGAAGCGAGATAAGCACCGCAACCCCATAGTCGCCTTTGGCTGGACTTATTCATCCAGGGGTCCTTTACCTTTTACCTTTTTATGCCTTGGAACCTTGGTACTTTGCTGATGGCTGACAAACAGGCATTCTAGCTGCAGGACATATGGGGGGAAAGAATATAGAAGCAGCCTTTATAGCTTTATGGAGAAATGGCATCCCATTTTTGTACAACTTTCTGCAATCATTCATTCTGCAGTTAATTGAAAATCAGGTGTCTGATCACATCGCATGAGTAATGGGATTCAAGGTTTTTGATCAGCCTCAAAAATTTAACGATGGTAAGACACAGAACATATATTTAAACGAATGGCATTTTTCAAATTGATGTCTCACTGTTGCATCAAGAGTTAATGGGATGCAAAGCTTCCTTATAATTTTACTACCCCAGATGTGCATACAAAACCCACGAAGAATAGCATCCATTTCATGGCAGTGCATATTCATAATTCAAAACCTAGCTTGGATCTTATTTTTTAAAAGGTCAATCTCTCAGTTCAGAGCGCAGCCCTTCTTTACTTTAAATGAAAGCTCTCTATATTATTAATATGCAGACGTACATGCCTAACATGACATGCATATGTGGCCTGTTGGCTGTCTCCATTTATGTCCTTCTGTTTGGATGGCAGTCTGCCCAGGAACAAGTTGGTTGAGCCTTTTTACTGAAGCGTAACTGCCAAAACATGATGGACTTTGACAGGCAGCCAACATCCATCTCACCATCTTGTTCTGCATCACATGATCATACACTGACACACACACAAGGAATATTTCAAAGGGAAATGAAAGATGGAGAAATGTACATCAGTCTGTGAGAAGACATACTTCATTTCAGGGTCCACAATGGAAAATATTTACCTGACAAAGCAAGCAGCAGAAACAAGCAAAACAAAACCTTATGACTAACTGAGGATGCTAACTGGGGACGGTAGCGCCATATTTGGGTGAAAAGGGTGCAATATGTGGGGAATGTGCCTACCTCCCACATTTAGCCCATGGGGTGGGGAGATCTGGACTGCTGGGCCACAAATGTTCCCCGCCCCTGGTGTAAGGTGAGACAGAGTGATCTTTTCCACAGGATAGATCTCAAATGATTCCTTGTTACAGCTTGATAGGACTAAAAGTTTTTCACTTTGACATTCCACCAGTTACATTAACATAATTCTCTTGAGCATCAGAATAGGGAAGAAAAAAACCACGTAACACCAAGGGAAGATATATTTGCTGTTGGCGAGTTTCTGGCTTTTTAGATAATTCTGTTGCTCTGACAAAGATAATTTATTCATTTGCCCCCAATTGCAACGTAATATTTTTCATTGCAGTGAACAATTCAAATTTTAAAATTCCTAAATTTCTTCATGGTAGGATATAGTCTAGTCAACATGCTAATGAGAGACAAGTACGGTATGCAGAGCTTGATTAGAACCATGGTTCAGAAACAGAACATATGAAGTTGAAATAAAGATGAGTGTCTCTAAGCACATGCAGAGTGTATTTTCCCAAGTCTTTCACGTTAGAAGATGTGATAATCTGGCAGTCTTCAGCAATGGCAACTTTTAACTTGACAATTAAGGCAAGTGCAGCTGCCTCTTCATGACTTGGAGGTATTGCTGTGTGGGCCCAATGTGGTGTTACATGTATCTCCTTGGTGTCGATTGAGCACCAGTGTTAATAAGAGAGGCATCATTTGTGATTATTTATCCTTTGTGATATATTTATCCTTTGTGATTATTGTTGCTTGGTATCTCTTGTCATACCTTCCCTGGTTAGCAGACTCACTTAAATAACTCAGTGTCCAGAGAGAAAAGAAACTGATAATTTACTGAGCAAACTACATGAGAAATAAACAAAAATGTTTTTTCTTTCTTAGTTCAGGCTTTGTAGCGAGATCAGGCACAATTACAGCCATACATACAGCGAAAACTCCTTCAGACCAACACTGTCAATCTGAGCTCGAGTTACCTCAACAAGGCTCATGCTGATCTGACAGATTGCTAGGCAATCCCACCCCTTGGTTAGCTGACTGTCAATAGCATGATCCCTGCTGTTGCTCTTCCAGCACCCCTGACCTCTGGTTTAGCAGTGCATATGAAAACACCTACTGTAATTCATCCACAGCTCTGTGGGAATGCTGCTTACACTCAGATGAATGTGGACTTATATGCCCTAAAGTTGTACGGTAAGGATCAGATTTGCCTGTAGACATTTTAAATCCCTGAGTAATGTTTTATTACTAAAACGTTAAATGCTAAAATGTTTTCTCCCATAGGTTAATTCTCATCATGTCAGCAGCACCCCCATTATGCAACTCCTCAGTTAAAAATCATTTCCTAGAAACTGCTGTCACATCACATTTTAATTGCTGTTACTATTTTATACAAAACTAAGCCAAAATTTGTTGGCATCAAGAGATTCAATGTATTTGTTCACTTCAGATTTGTTTTTAAACCTTGTAAAAGAAGAACTCTAAGCCCAAGGCAATACCAAGCAAAAAATAAAAATAAAAATCCCTGACTCCTGCTATGGATTTCCCTCCAGCTCCCAACTTCATCATCATCCTGCATGCTCTGAGATTATCTTTCAGTTCCACACTGGTACCCTGTTTCCCCTATTTTAAGACGTAGTCATAAAATAAGCCATAGCAGGATTTTTTCGCATTTGCAAAATATAAGCCGTACCCCGAAAATAAGCCATAGTGATAGGCGCCGTTCTGGAGGGCGCCAAGGGCTTACATAATAAAAATAAGACATCCCCTCAAAATAAGCCATAGTGCGTTTTCTTGAGGAAAAAAAATAATAAGACGGTGTTTTAAAATAGGGGAAACACGGTACTTAAGATAGCCTTAGGCGATACTCTAGGAGTGGGCTTCACTGGACTGACAGTAAAATTATACACTCACCTACTAATAAGGAGTGGCAGCTATGTAAAAATAATAAACATTTGTTCAAAAATCTACTGGATGATTTTGGGGTGGAGGCAAAGGTCAGCTCTGAAGAAAGTTACCTGAAGAAAGGAAGACAAACAAGTGGATTATTCCTTGCTCAGATTCCTCCAGAAGTCAACCAATGCTCAAACTGTGACATGGGACTTATTCATCAGAGAGGCAGAAAGGAAATTCAATATCAGACTTGGTGCTAGCTAGAGGGCTTGAGGGAGAGACCGGCCAGCAGAAAAATGTAGTTCAGTCTCCACAACTATGGCTGCCATTTGGATGTTGATGTTCACAGGTGGCAGTGTGGTAATATCCCTTACTTCTGAATGACTATTGAGGAATGAGCTATGGGCCAGCCCCACCATTGGGCAGAGTGAAATGCCTCAGGTGGAAGATACTGGGGTGCAGCACTCCCCTCTATTGGAAGACTGAGTCACACAGCCTGTTCTGCGCCTCTTAAGGTAACCTGTTGTCCTCAGGTTCCATGAGGGTCACTATTCCATGACCAGTGTTGAAGTAACATTCAACTGCCAGCCTAATTGACTTCTGTATGTGGAATGGGAGCATCACCTTGTCCTTTGCTTCAGGCTGCAAAATGTATTGGGGCTAGCCCCACCAACTAGAATTGAACCAGCCCTACTGGTTTACCCGCATGGCCATATAACCAGGAACCTGACATGCAAAAATTAAGGAAGTGAAACTTTTTCCCAGCATGCAAATACCGGTAAGTAACGAGAAAATATTCACTTATTAAATGTCTGTGTTCAACAGCTGTTAAGATACAAGGAGGGTCGATAAAAAGTAGCAACCCAGCATTTACTTTCCCTTATGTGGTTATGGAGAACAGTTACTACAGTGGGGGTGTAACATCATTAGCAAGTGGCTGTGCATAGGTTAATCTCATATGAGCTGTAGCGTGAGATTGCCTTTGGTAATTTTGGGATTTCTTTCCCATGTACTGTACTGTTAGGAGCTATATATGAGGCCCTACGGCTTCCGGTCGGCGCGCCGGAGGAAGGAAGGTCGGGGGACATGCCGCTGCTGGCATTCCCCGACCCGGCCGGCTTAAAGGGGTGCTTGCGACAGCAACGCAGCCCCCAAAACCCCCGGGAGTTGGTTCCCGGGACCTAAGGATCCGGCAGAGGCTCTTAACGTCGCCCCAACTCCCGCGGCGGCCACAGTAGAGGCTGCCGAGTGAGACGCGGGGCGACGGAGCCCCTCGGATCGCCATTGCCCGCCGGGTTGAAGCTGCGAGCCCTTCCCTTCTGAGCGCGCTGATTCCTCCGAAAAAGGACAAGATTGGACATTTTAAACGTGAGTACTAGGAAAGTACCGAAGAATTTGGATTAATTTGGCGAAGTACAGGGATGCAATTTACGGAGGTCCGTCCCTTGCTATTGTGGCACTAAATCAGGAACTTTATTACCAACGCGGTTGAAACTGTAACGGAATTTGGCTTGGCAACAGAGATTGAATCCTTTTGACACCCCTGATCCGGGGGGCAACTAACTATCAATTTTGATATGTAGAGGATTTGAATCGGACCTGTTGGTTTTTATTGTGGAAATTTGGATTTTGACTTTGGACTTGGTTCGGTGTGGAACTTTATATAGCTATGTCTCTGAAAATGGAGGATGATTTGGACAAAGGAGGCTGGAAGAAGGTCCTTGAAAAAATCTGGGAACTGAGAAAGGAGTTCCAAGCGGAAACTGTAAGAATGAGAGGAGTCGTAAACAACAGTGATGTCATCCCAGCTGCACAAAGGAT
This sequence comes from Darevskia mixta, assembly GCA_034641385.1. Classification (NCBI taxonomy): domain Eukaryota; kingdom Metazoa; phylum Chordata; class Lepidosauria; order Squamata; family Lacertidae; genus Darevskia; species Darevskia mixta. Next base: position 2,587,991 of record JAWWNH010000011.1, read on the forward strand.
GGAAGGGGGAGAAATCCCCTTCAAGGTTAAAGACAAGCCTCGCTGCAGGAAAATCTCTTCTCGGCACAAGATATTTAGACTTAAGAAAAGAATCAAGAAAACAATATCTGTGAAAGTTAACTCATCTCGGCGCAAGAGGATATCAATGAAGGAGAAGAAGAATTTTCTTAAAAACTGGGAACAGGAACAGCGGAGAAGACACAGAGATGATGGAGCCCAACTGCAAGCAAGCACTTGGGCTTGGACTGGGGAACGGCGAGGGGAGGGCTGAGCAGGGTAGGTGGGCAACCTGGGACTGATTATATATGTGGACTTTGAGTATCTATGCCGGACATGGTTTTGAGCTAGGATTATGTTAGGATCTTTCGAAGTTAGGAGCCTGAAGATTAAGGGGAGTCAGAAGGAAATTTATAGAAGATTTGGGAGGAGGACGCGGAGGTTGGAATTAGAAGATGAGGTGAAATAAGAGTTAAAGACATTGTATTTGAGTTAGAATTATGTTTTGAAATAATGTTAAAGATATGTTTAGTATACCTATGTACCTGAACCAGAACTATGTTTTGTTTAATGCAGCCACTGGGGAGGTGCGGAGGAAGTCACTACGATTATGTTTTGTAACCAAGAGTGGCCTATCCGAGAACAGGGTTAGGCCGAAGCTAGATAATGATTTGTTTAAGGTCAGGGAAAATAATGAATGGGTTTACCTCTGTGAGAGGGAGGGTAAGATTAAATAACTCCCCAAGGTGAGAGATGGGGAGTAATGAATCCTGACCGAAATGTAATGTTCTATGTTTAAAAAATTTTAAAATTAATAAAAATTATTTAAAAAATATATATATATATATATATATATATATATATATATATATATATATGAGGCCCTACATTTGTTAGTTCATAAGTAGAACCAATGCAAGACTATAGAATATTACAGCTGCTTAGTGGTTGAGGTTATCATGCTAACAATGTGCGGCAAGGCAAGAGAGAGAAGCAATAAAACAGCAGACAAAGTGCAAGGAGCCATGGTGAAAGAGCTAAGACATGGGTGCCATAGCACACGGCCCAGGACAGGAACATGGAAGCAGAGGGTTGGAACAAATCAGTCACACAGTCCAACTGAATGCTCTGAAGAAGTATTTTCCACTAAGGCTGCTACCATGTGTCCTGCTTCCGCTGCTATGCCAGAGATGAGGAACCGGTGGTCCTTCACATGTAGTTGGACTCCAACTCCCATCACTCTCACCCAGTGTGGCCAATGGCTGGAGATAATGGGAGCTGTAGTCCATCAATATCCGGAGGGCCACAGGTGCTCCATCCTTGCATTGAACCTTTAACTACCTGACACACACAAATGTAGTTGGGAAACATATTCAATTATCTCCATGCCAGGAAAATGTTCATGGGCATCATTCCTTTGCCTTGGGTTGCTCATCAAGACAAAGGAACAGGGGCAATAAAAGCTGTGGCAGCCCTGTTATCCACATATCAGCCTCTGCTCGTGGTAGTGTAAAGTAACTACTCCATACAACAAGTTAGAGAGAACATGATGCACAAGGTGAAGGCAGACATGCCTACTATCAACCCCATGGTTTACACCATAATGAATCTTCTAAAGGCAAAGCTCAACTTTTGGCAAAAAATGTAGAGGACTTGTACCCTGTGTGACCCTTTGTGACTTGTGTGACCTGTACCCTGCCCTGGCTCTAATTCTGCAACAACAAAAATGGATTCATGAGTGTTCGTCCAACAGTAAGAACTGCTGGAGTGAAGTGTTGGGTATTCATCCACAAAGATGACTTTAGAAACACAGGAAACTGCGTTAGACTGAATAAGGCATTGACCCATCTAGCTCATTGTTGCCTGCACTGACAGGCAGCAGTTCTCCAAGATTTCAGACAGGCACTCAGCCCTTTCTGGAGATGCTGCAGATTGAACCTGGGACCTTCTTCATTCAAAATATGTGCGCCACCACTGAGCTATAGCCCTTCCTACTAAAGAGCTATAGTGTGCTCTCCTCTGCCACCACCAAAGCAGGATAGGAGCTTATCTACATTCTGAAGTTCATTGTCAACTCCAATCACTTTCTGCACAGTACATGCCTGGATAGCTCAGTTGGTTAGAGAATGGTGCCGATAATGCCAAGGTTATAGGTTCGATGGGACAATTGCATATTCCTGAACTGCAGGAGGTTGGACTAGTTGATCCTAAGGGTCCCTTCCAACTCTATGATTCTATGCTATACAGCAATTATGGTCTATTCTGCCTCTGTGTGGGAAATACTGCTTCAACCTATTGAGTCTGGGTTGTTTAGCCAACACACAGTTTTGATGTATCGCAGCAAGAAGGAATGGAAGAAATGTAAAGGGTTGGGATTAGGATTAGCAGGAGTAATGCTCTGAACAGGGGCTCCTCAACCATGGTGGCCCTTTCCTCCCTTGCTTACCTGTGTAGGGTGCCTTGTGCTTGCAGCACCAATTGCTGGAGTTCAGTAGCTGAGGTTCCTGATGGGTGTTTAAACTTGAAGCTTAGATATATGGCAAGATTAGCAATATACTCTTCCTCCACTAGTCTGCTCAATGGCTATCTGTTGTTTGTGCAGATTGCCCCATTTCATTAGTTTCCATCACCAAAATTCTCACTGATCGATAATGGTCTGGATTCTCTGGGATTATTGTGACAGGTGTAATTGATCCACTTAGATACAAAGGTCCTGAATCAATCCTCAAACACACACCAGTATTATGCTGAGAAGACTCCAATCATGGAACTGGTGACTCAGGGCCACGATTCTCGGCTAACGGATAAAGCCATGGCCCTCATGCTGCACCCTGCACAGTTGGTCCTGAGCCTGCTATAATGAGTGGTTAAGTCTCATGTCACAAGTAATTGCTATGCAAAATCCCACAAATGCATATACTTTGCAGTTATGCTGAGTGGGTGGGAACCTACATAATTAATAAAAAGCGCAGGCATTCCAAACATAGTTATTAGGATTTACCATGCTATGCTTGGCAGTGGAGTTAAAGCAGCTGATTGTTAATAAAGAGCGTGCAAGCTTTGCTTACACCACAAAATTACGAGCGCAGAGTTTAATCAGCTGAAACAAGAAGCTGTTCCAGAAAAGTCAACTCCAAAGTTGTAAGTTTGCTCATTCACAAGAAGAAACAAAGCAGGAAAGGATAAACGCCACAGCTTTCAAATATGACACATTTTAAAGGTGCAGATATGGCGGGCTTATTGGTCTTTGTGAAGACCTCTACCTTTATGAGAAGCCGTCTCTAATTTCCTTTCTCGCTCCACAGAAGAGCAAACACCACAAACTTACACCAATCTTTAAATACGGATTTGCACACCTGAGATGTAGTGAATGTACTCCTATAAATACAAAGAGGGAAGACAATAAATTGTGTCTTGGCAAACGTAGGTATCACACACAAATAAATCAGCAGGACTGAATACAGCTTCCCGTTGACTGTTGACTGAGCGACAAGCCCATAGTTGTCTCTCAGGAATGTGTCACTTCAGATTAAGCCAGGGTCCCGGAAAGAAGGGCACTGGTCCAGCAACATGTGAAATGTTACTGAAATCAGTAATAATAAAAACTGTGTTCATTATTTTGAATGCTGGAACCATTTAATAGAATATTCTCAGAACTGTCATTAACTGTGTTGCTTCTACTTTTTCGTTTCAGTCTGTTTTTTGTGTTATTAACTTTGGGTTGTAGCTGTAGTTGTTATGTGATTTTGTTGATTTTAGTATTGTGAATACACCTGAAGAAAGTCAGGGTAAAAATTAATACTACTAACAACAGACACCTTATGAAGGTCAGTAAGGCTACAATCCTATACATACTTACCTAGAAGCAGGCCTTTTTTTCAGCCGGAACTCGCCGGAACTCAGTTCTGGCACATCTCAGGTGGGCACCATTGCCATTTTAAGAGAACAAGGGAGGCATTCATGGTGAGTTTTGGCACCTCTTTTTCTAGAAAAATAGCACTGCTTAGAAGTAAGGTGCATTGAACTCTGTGGAACTTACTTCTGAGTAGACATGCCTAGAATCATGCTGTTGGTTATATACTTTGCTGAAGCCCTGTTAAATGTGCTTGAAGTACACTAGCATAAGTGATGAATAAATCATCCTAATTTTAATTACTGAAGTAGGGGGGAAAACATATTTCTTATAAATTATTTAAGTGGTCTATTAAGCCTCTGTTTCAATACAGAATTCAGTACAATTGTAAATGTTCACAATACTGGAAATGTGCTTTGACTGTTGCTTTGCTTTTAACTGATATATTCAACTGTTTTATTATGGATTTATTTTGTAGTTTCCACACCCAAAGTAATATCTACAAAAGTAACATCTGATGGACAAACAGGACAAAATAAGGTTGCCATGGTTTTGGTTCTCTGCCTTTAATAGATGCCTATCACAACACAACTCAACAGGTGCAACTTCTCCCATCATTGGACATCTCAAGCTGTGGGCTCTTTGAGACAGGTGCATCAAATCAACAGTCCTAATAAACCACAAGCCATACAGGGGTGCTGGTGACCCTCCTACTGATCTCTGCTATGATTACAAATGGGCTATGAGAATCTGGCCAGCACACTGAGAAGTTGGCAAAAACAACAACAAACTGGCTTTTGTAATGGTACCAAATCTGTACGCTAAAATAACCATCTTCTGCAAGCTTCTCTATATCTCCAACATATCACTAGTACTCCCATTTAACTATAAAGACTTCCTCAAAAAAATACTTCGAACTGTAATTTAATGAAGGTGCCAAAAATCTCTGTCAAATCCCCACCCAAATCTTGTCCTAACAATAGATTTTCAAGATTTAGGGAGAAGGATGAATAACGACATTTAAAACTAGAGTATATAGATATATCCTTTGAGATACTTCCTGTTCACGTTCCTGAGCTTTTACTATACTTGGTGAAAAACCCAACATTTGGAAGAATCTTTAGACAGCAAGTCACAACACTAAGACCAGACACAGTTTATAAAATAAGTCAGATTTAACAAGGTGCCTATATATCATGTGTTCATTTGTAAACAGTTGCAAGAAATAGGTACTTCAAAAAGGTAAATAGTACGCAAGTACAACAAAGGTAACAAGATGTAAAAAAATGTATAGTTCCTGTACCTGTAAAACAATCTTGGAGATTCAGGAATTAAAGCTTGCCACGCCATGTTAACGTAGGAGTAAGTAAAACTGTTCTTGCTGCAATTACCTCTTCAATACAAACTATCCTGAATTGCACCTAGTCATCCTACTCACAAACAAGACTTTAGTCAACGTTAGCCTAGACTTGTTTGACTAGATGTAACACAATTGCTATTTTCCGTTCATTTTTTTTCTTACATTCTTCTATACATAAAAAGCTATGGATTCATTTACAACTTATTAATAAATATGAGCCACAAAACAGAACAATAAAGAAACTGTATTTAAATGTAATGAAATCACAAGGTTTTTAGAGCATTTACTATGAATATGGACTACATGTTGGGAATTTGCAGTAGGCTTCGACAGTCAGAAGAGATATTGATAGGTGGAATTGTGGTTAGATTGTACATAACTGTGCATATTGTTAAACTGTAATGTACATAAACACCAAATAAATTTGAAAGAGGCCAAACAATGCTATGTTGCTGAGTCAAAAGGTTGGCTTTCTGAGCTCTAATATGAATACCGTATACTTAAGTCAATATGGCACAATTTGTTGTGGGAATGTCATCAATACCTGTGGCAAAAAGAGTTTGAACCAATCAATGGCCTTCTGAAGCAAAAACTTTGCAAAACAGTGATTTTTAGTTGAAGTCACCTTTGATCATTGAGTATAATTAATTTGTGCAGCATAAACCTTTGTAGGCATATAATGAAGTACAATCTTGTCTTTGAAAGCTCTTAAAACAATAAACTTACTGTGCATTCCTATACATGTTTATTCAGAAGTAAAATGATAATTAAGTCCCACTGAGTTTAATGGGGTTTAGTTCCTGTTACATGTGCTAAGACTGCAATCCAAAACACACTTGCCTGGGACTCAATGGAATTTACATCTGAGTGGACATGTTTAGGATTACACAGAGAGCCTCTGAAACACCTCAAACTCTATTTTCTTTTCTGCAACAAGCTAAAATATGTACTGTTCCAAAATTATTCACATATTTCTATCCCTGTTACACTAAAAAGCAGCATGATATGTTTCACAAGTGCAATTGATACCTCTACTGGGTTTGTCTATTACTGTAAATAATGTGATATGTTCAGAATTTGGTTTAAATTTACAATACCTAATGTTAGATTGCTGAAAAATGAAAGGGTTAAAAGCTCAGGGCTGCAGTTCTAAACATACTTACTAGGCAATAAGCTTTACTAAGTACTGTGGGAATTACTTCTGAGTAAACATAGATAGGCTTGTACTGTATATGCCTTTAGAGTTGTGTGTGTGTGTGTATACGGTATATAAAAGGGATTGTAAAATTATTTTGTGTGCTGTCAAGTACAATAAAAATGCAATGATAAAGAAGAACCAATGTTTTTTAAAGCTCTGAGCCAGGAAGTTGGATTTCCTATCAAGATCACATCAACCTCCAGTATTATTTTCACAAATCTTGCAAAACTTCCTTGGCCACCGAAGGGGTTTGGAATTTATCTGGTGACATTTATTCCCACAAGGCTCTTTAAGTAGTGCATAAAATGCCATAAACACTAGTTAACTGGTTCTGTTCCAATACATATTTATGAAGTACATCAGATCATAGTGCCTTTAACCATATTTTTGAAGCATATTAAACTAGTACTGGGGGAGAAAGCGTACTATTTCTGGGGAAAACCCCCCACCATGCAGTAGCTAGAATATCCATTACAAGAGGCTGAAGTTTGTGAATGCGCAGGTAAGTGAGCAAAAGATATAAATAGAAATAAGGCACTGTCAAAGATAAACCGTTCTTTACATGGGTTATTTTATATAAGGGAAGCTGGGACTTCCCACCACATCACCACAATTGAATAATTTGTGTTAAAATCAGGTCACAGAGCTAGTAAATACTGCCACAGGTATGATAGCCAAAAACAATACAATCACAATGTTACAATTCACAGGCTCATGACTGCACACACTGGGTTTATATAAGTCTGAGCTGGAGTGCAATATAATTGTATCAAACTCATAAAATGGAACACACCGTACGTATAAAACCTCAGTCGGGAATACCGTCTGAACTGTTCCTATAGGCTCGCAAATAATAAGGAAAGAGCCAGCCTCCAAAACACTGAAGTGTAGCAAAAGTCAAAGAGATGATGTCATCATAGGCCTGTACATATAAACTGCCTGAGTTCCTCACCGCACACACAGACCCCCCTCTTTGCACATCCAACGCGTATCTTGGCAAGCCTTGGAATGAAATGCATGATGCCAACAAGGTCCCCTGATGTTGTCAAAAAGCGTAGCCAGACCTTCTCATCCCAAGTTATCAACACTCCAATCTCTCCTTTTTCATTTACCCCTATAGGGTTTGACCCCACTATTTTTCTCTGGCAGAGGACAAACTCTCGCTTAGCTTTCTCATACAACATCGGAAAGAGGAATCAACAACCAGGCATCTAATGCAGCTAGTTCTCAGCTTCTCTCCATCTCTCTCTCTCTCTCTCTCTCTCTCTCTCTCATATATATATAAACACACACTCCAGGAGACAAAGCTCGGCATCTCCAAATTGGCAACAGGCTGACTCACCCTCCCTTGCCCACTCCCCAAGTTATTCCTCCTAAGCCATTTGAACTGACACTGCAGTGCATTGCCAAGCTTCCTGCTGATTTTTGATGAGAAATATTCATCTCTCTCTCCCCCCCCCCCACCCCAGTTACCCACTCTTTGCGGTGCAAAGAGCCATCCATAATGGAGACTCCAGCATCCTTAGCAAAGCCTTTGACTGGTGAATGGAGTAAAGGGATAAAAAGCGGGGCGAGGGGGAGGGATAAGATAAGGGACCAGATGAGTGAAGGAATGAATGAATTGCTACCTCCAGAAAAGCTCTGTGGGTTGCTGGCTTCTCCTGCTCCTGCTGCTCTTGCTGCTGCTGCTGTCACAGAGGATCAGCTGATATTTACCTGTGAGGTAATGCACACTCTGTAAGGTCACCATGCACCCACTGAAACCCAGTGCAAAGCAGGAGGGGCGCTCAGAGGCGGAACTGCTTGCTGCTGCCGCTTACCGCTCTGGAGAGAGAAAGATGCACCGCGCACAGGCTGCTGCTGCTGTTGCTGTTGCTGCTGCTGCAGCTCCTGGCACATGCTGCAGGTGTCATAGCTGAAACTGCCCTGCTTCAGAATGTACCCATTTCGCTTCTGCACATGCCCAGAGCCCCTCGTGCGGCCGGAATGAGCATGTGCCAAGCCTGTGCGCATGCCCAGCGAGGAAGTGAAGCCTCCGTGAAGCCGCTGCCCTCACCTAGCCCTTTGCCCTGAGTTTCGCGGGGGGTTCCATTCACTTTGCCCAAAAAGCATCCTAGCGATGCGGTGGGAGGAGGAGGAGGAGGAACTGGGCGGCAGAAAGGAGCGGGCGAGGGGGGGCGAGGGGGGGCGGCTGAGCAAAAGGATGACGTATTGCAAAAGCCGAGGAGGAGCAGAGCAGGGGGAGGCAGGAAGATTCGCCGACGGGAGGGGAGGGGGAGTGCTGAGCCGCCTGAGAGTTTGAGGGGATGCGTAAGGGCGAGGGAGGAAGCCAATGGGACGTCGGGGAGCCCACCCCCACCCCACCCTCACGGGTAGATTCGTGAGAGGCGTGGGCGGCAAGGGACAAATCTGGGGTGTGGGAGATAAGAGCACGGAGGCTGGTTTGAATGGGCGGCACGGAAAGGGAGGAAAGGTTGGATGAGGACAGCCCTGGGGCTGGGCTGCGCAGCGGAGCAGGAGGCAAAGCAGATCGGCGAGGAAAGGAGGCGGCTGATCAAAGGGCTGTTAGCCGGCGGGGGAGATCAGACGGCGGGGAGGAAGGGAGGCGGGGCTGCGAGGGAAGGAGCGGGCGCGTCATAATAGAGAAGAGAATGTTCGGGCCGGATGACGTCAGATTTATTCTCTTAAATCCGGGCCGGGGGGGGGGGGCTCATTGGCCGCGAACAGGACATTTATTGAGCCAGGGCTGCCCGTCGGAAGCCAGTCCAGCAACCCATCCCTCAATGGACGCCGCTTTCTTTTATAAGGCGAAACTCGGACTCCCTGCCTGGCATTGGGGTGAATTGTCCTGTGCGCGATGATGTCACGCTGTTTCCGCTGGAAGAGTCCTCGGAGGGAGACGGGGGCTTTGTTCCCTGGGCTTCCGACTCTCCGCTGGGACCGGGGGGCGGGGGAGATGAATGGGTTCCCGACGTGCAGACACAGGAAAGCGCCCCGGTTGGTTGGGTGCCCAACGCACCGCTTTGCCCATTCACCTCCGACGGATCCATGGTCGCATTTGGCTCTTTTGTTTGCCGACTCGCCCTCAGTGTTTTGTCTTATTCGGCCAAAACTCTGCCTCCATGTCGAGATGTTGATACAGTATTGGGGAGTGGGTGTGCTTCTCTTTTCCCCTCCTCGATCACCACCGGCCGCCATTCACAAAAGCCAGTTAACCCCTTTCTCTCCTCTGAGAAGACGTCATGGTTTGAAATGAACCATGTGAACGAAAAAAAAATTGAATGAAAATGAAAGAAAAACACCTTTAATTGCCATTTCTGTATTTTACTGCATTAACAGAGGCGTGAGTCTCATTGCTGCTATCTGACCACTTTTCACAGCAAGTTCAAGCTGCACATGTGGGGACCCATTTTGTCATTTGTTTGCTGAAGGTTGGTAATGCAGAACAGAAAATGTTACTTGGTACCCAATTTATGTTTTCTACTCACACATGAGGGAAATAAATGACTCGTCTTTGATGGGTCGGCTATTTCCATAAGGGACACTAAACCAGATGTTACATTTCTATTGTCAGTCATTCAACCTGTCCATGTGGGGCAGAGAGCAGAAGAGATTCACACTAACAGCATTCACAACTTCCTTCAGACTCACCTGCATGGCCCATGAAAAAGAAGCACAAATGTGCAGGTGTGTGCATTCATGTAACTGCTCCCACTAAACCACCCTGTACCAGTCTGTTCCACTGCAGATGGAAGCAGCTGTAGAAACAGTGAAGGAGCAGCAGTTAAGTCTTCAGTAGCCCAGAAATAATGTCTGACGTCATCTGCTGGTTAGGGGAAGGAACTTGTGTTTCCTGCTTGGCACCAAAGCATTAGACACATACACTAATTCCCATGTGCTGCTGTATATGAGTATATGTAACCGGAGCAATTACATACTCTCCCTGTTTATCCCTACCTCTTGTTTCCCAGTTCTGTGTGTTGAATTTTACATTATAACCTCCTCAGGACCTGGCCTTTTGTACTCTAAAGTGCCATGCACATTAATGGTGCAGTGTAATAAATATGGCATCAATCACAATAATGGAAACACTTGTGCGTATGTGCTTTTATTTAGTATTTTTCACATTTTACCTCCCACCTGTGTGCCCTTTCTATTGTCCTCCTTAAGCTCATTTTTTAAAAAAATGGGTGGTGAAGGCTATTTGGAGAACTAATAGCCCAATATACCTAGCCCCATAAGCTCAGTGAAGCTTTGATGTTTACTGTGCCAAAGTCCATATTTGTTGTATGCATGGTAGCCCAGCATGTATTCAATTACTCATCCAAAGGGTGTGATTTTATCATTACAAGTAACACAGCTGTAAAAAGCTGGCTGTATTTCAGTGGACTGTTACCTTTAAATGTATTGCCAGAAATTATTAGAAACTTGTTGTCCTGCCAGGGACTACTGAAAACATTCTTCTGAACGTTTAGATGTGTGGTGAGGAGGACCAGGTATTACACACACATTGCAACTTTGCAGAGCTTGGTAGCATAAATGTCCATCTGAAACTATCCTGAAATGAAACTTGTTAAGCCCTACTCAGACAATTTAGAATTGTGGGTGATCAATGTAGTTGGGCTGCACCCACTTTTTCTGTTTCTGATATTCATGTGCTGATATGAAGACCTGAATACATTCAACAAATATATATGATTTGGATCAACACCTAGTTGTTGCAAATGGTCAGTGGGTGCGAATCCACTCCTTCCTCTGTTACATACGGTTCACAAATGTCTCAGAAAATGATGGAATCAAGTCATTGCTGCTGGTGGAGGGAGAAAGGAGAGGTAATGCAACTTATGTCTATAAAGTTGCCATGGGTGATGTTGGTCAATGTGTTTCCTTGTTTAAATCCTTAAACTAGATTGGAATTCTTTCTGAGTCAAGTCCCCATCTCACAGGCTGCCTGTTTCATGACTCTGCTATGGCATTGAAAACAGGAACATAGGAAGCTGCCTTCTACCAGGTGAGACTACTGGTCTAGCTAGCTCAGTACTGTCTGCACTGGCTGGCAGTGCCTCTCCAGGGTTTCAGGCAAAGAGCCACTCCCAGCCCTACCTGGTAATGCCAGGGATTGAACCTGGGGCTTTCTGCATGAAAAGCTCTCCCACCGAGCTGTGGTCCTTTGCCTAAAAGACTACGGTAAGTAACTACAATTAATTTGACCCAGGTTCTGGTGAGCCCTGACTCACGTTAAGAGGGAAAGTGGAGCCAACAGTGATCTGGTTAAGCAGTGCCCGCTTAGACCAACAGATTCCTTTCATTTTATTGTCAGTGTTACTTATCTGATTGGGGCGGGGGTGGGGGGGAGAGACTAGCGCATTTCCAGGCCCATAGCCAAAAGTGTTGTGGTGAGGGGAAGATCTCGGGGGTTGGGAAATCATTGCAAAACTCACAACATAAATATGGGTAACCTAATATGTTCAAAACTACTTAATTGTACTGCTTCATATAGAGAAATTGGATTTAATGCTCCCTGCATGTTTCCTCTTATGTCTCCAACCATAGCATAGTAACCAACTAAGCCATAGTTGGGCTACATACATACCATATATTTAAAGCACTCCCCCAATGATCCTGTGGATGGTAGCTTTCCAGCAGAGCTATTATTCCCAGCGCATTTAACAAGCTACGGTTCCCAGGATTCTTGGGGTGGGGTAATGTACTTCAAATGTATGGTGTGTATACAGCTTTACTCACTGAGGCTTGTTAGTCATTGTTTAAGTCCACTGACATAAACAGTTCTACTCCTGAGTGTGACTTTGCTGCATACCTCCTTTAATTTTAAAAATGAAAGCTGGACCTCCTGGGAAGGGATGGTGGTTAGAAATATTCCTGATGAACACCAGGCCCATATTGCATTTCTTAGGAATACTTCTATTGGCTTTTTAACCTTTAAATGTGTCGCCAGATATTATTGGAAATATGCTGATCTGACCTACAGCATGTATTTGCTTGGTAAGGAGCACTGTGTATTTTAAAGGAAGATCTCAGACATATGGCTACCAATTTTTTCCTGGCAGAAACTTTAAGAGATGCATGATAGGCACACATTTAACACGTGTAGCTTTCGCAAGTATGGACAAGGTGGGAAACCACAGTTTTATTTCTGCCTGTAACAAATTAAGGAAAAAGACAGCAAACCCATCAGTCCCCACTATTTCCTATTTAATTTTGGAAATGCTTGCTCTCATAACTTGTTTGATGCTCCAGGCAAGCATTGCTTGGTAAAGAATATTGGCAATTCAAACGTGAATGCAGAATTGGGGGGTGAGATGCTCAAGGACTGTAAAGCTATACAGTTCCATTAATTTCAATCAAGCCACCTACGTCAGCAGAGGATTCCTTTTGAAAGGACTCTTGCTATAAGCATATGGAGCACTATGGGCTGGACTCAGTCTAACCCCCCCCTCTCATTATTAATTATTTTTGATGCAACCCCTTATATGGGATTTGTATATAAATTTTCCCTCTGTTCTTTTTGCTGGCCCATGTAGGACCAGCATGGATAGTTGGCCAAGGTGAATAGTTTCTCCCCTTATGGCTTTGATCTATAGGCTACCACTAAACTGAGGCTGCATTTTAAGCTGCATTTTAAACTGCATTCTAACATATTTTAATCAACTGGTGTTTTGTTTTTTTAAAAAAATGTTTTTACTGTATTTATATTTAGTGTTAGCTGCCCTGAGCCCGGTCTTGGCCAGGGAGGGCAGGGTATAAATTATTATTATTATGATGGGGGATGTAAAATTCCATTCTCAGTTAATTGTTTCATGCATCAATCTATTTATGCATCATAAAAGCCCAAAAGTGTACATTGCAGCATCTTTACTGCTGTGGTACTGCAGAAGAAGAGAGGGAGACTGGGTGGTACTTTTGCCTTCAATAGCTTCATGACAAACAAATTCAACAGGTGCTATTTGCTCAAGCCAGTCACTTGCCCCCAAACTATCTAGTGAGCTGTGTACAAGTAGATTGGTGGGTATGCAACCTATGACTGAGTGAAGCAGGATTAGAGCCCATGGCACTGCCACTGTTCATAATGCTTTAGTGAGAAACGTCAAAATATGATGGGCAGGGAGAGACAAGGCTTGGTTGCGTTTCTTTTAAAGAATTCATTTAAAGGAAAGCGTCACATTCAGTCTTCAGCAGTTTAATAGCTCTCCCCACCCCCACCCCGATACTCTCCCGATTTGTCACCGATTTGAGATCCATCTTGTCACTGAAATGAATGGGAAGCCTTTGATGACATGACACAATCTAACACACCAGTGCTTCATAAGTGCCACAGATTATATGGAAGATAAATACCAAACATGCAACTCTAGATGTATAAGAGAGTGAACATTTGAAAGTGTGTGTTCAAAAGATCTTGACAAATCAGATGTTGCCTGACAGAAACATCCTTCTCTCTTTACAGGCTTCAAGTGCATGAACTAGGAAGACAAAGGAGAAGCAGCGACAAAGATTAAGGAAGTCTTATCGCCCGAGTCACTTTTTCAGAAGAGGTGGTTATAGAATGGCATAATAACCAGGAGTAATTTTGGCAAAATTCTTGAAAACTGGACACCACTAAATCCACATGACAGGATTGCTTTGTCACTTTATCAGCTGCAAATGGTGTGTGTCAATAACTGGTAGTGAATGGCTAATCTCCTGACAGTTGAGTCACTGCTGCTTACTGGGAAGAGAAGGGACAAGGCATCAGGTTGGTGCAGTGCAAAAGTACTAGCAGAGCCAATCCACCATTTGCACCATGCCGACCACCTTACCCTTTTCTTCCTGGTAAGCAGCAGTGACTTGGCTCTCAAGGGATCAGGTGAAAGCTACAATTAGCATCTACTACAGTTAGCAACTGATAAAGATGTAACATTTGGTAGCAGCAGTGAAACACTACATCCAAGGTGGGTAACCTGTCACATGGAAAACCATATGCAGCCCAACCTCCTTTTGTGTGGTCCCTGGCTTAATGCCTCCTGAAGTTTCCACTTTCCTTTATCCAATCAGAGAGAATCCTGTTCCATCCCTTTAATTTCCTTTGCCATCTTCCTGGCTTCATGAAATCTCCCTCTCCCCCTCCAGGTAGTTTCAGAACTATACGAAGAGGTAGTACGTATTTTATTGTATAGAGTTGGGAGGCATTCAAAATAGTGCTGTGGGCAATGGCTCAAGCAGAATGTCTGGTGGAATAATCCCCCTCCCCCCATCTATGTGCTTTTCTGGGGGTACAGCAGAAGTCAGAGGGTGAGGTGGGAAGCAGTGACGTTAGTGTGATGCAAACACAGCACTGGCTTGGCATGGTTGGTGTATTTGAGACATGCCAACCTCATGACTGCCTTGCCCCGTACCCTTTGTTTTCCAGTAAACAGCAGCAACATGACCAAGTGGAGGTCAGGTGAGGCTGGCGACCCATCACACCATCCATTACTGCCTGGACTACTTTGAACTTGAACATGTGCATAGATTGTATTCATCTTGGCACCTTCATTGCATATGTTTAGGCTCCAGGCAAAAACATTCCCTTTCTCCCGGGATAATTAAGCAATCTGACATTTTAAACTGTGGGGTCTGTGTGTCGTTTTTGTTTGTTACCATGTTCTATATTTTTGTGTTTATATATTGTAAACCGCCCTCTGATCCTTGGAAGAAGTGACATAGAATTTTTCATCATTATCATCTTGAGCATGGCTATTGGTAGGGACGAGGTGCATCACGTTTAAGAAACTGTACTATATGTGAACTGGCAGTGAGATAATTCTGGCTCCTTGAGCAACTTAAAATCAGGTGTCTGTGGTAAGCACTTACCACCATAACAAAAGCCTGCCCTTTTTGGTATGTGTGGAGCTTTCCACTATACACACAGTTGTATATTTGAGTCCCATCTGTGCTTAAAGTAACACACCACAAGTGAATGACTTTCTGTGGCATTTTGCTTGAAGGGAAATCTTGATTATGGTTTATGGTGTAGCTTTGAATGGGCCAGTCCACCTCACTAAGAAGCCAGCTGTTGTTGATTTCTCCATCTCAGATCTCTACTACCCAAGGGAGGTTGTGAGTATCATGCTCAAGAAATCAAACCAAAGAAAATCAGTTGCACCCCATGACTAAAAATGGTAGCTGGAAATCATAACATCCCCTGGTTATATCAAAAATGTCTATCACATCTATGTATCACTGCTCTGTACTGGAATCTAGTTGCTTACTGGGAAGCAATGAGTCAATTACAAAGGGCTACAAGTCAGGCAAAAATAACAAAAAGACTGCTCAAGCATCAGGACAGCATAACCCAACAGCAACTTTTCACAAAATGATTAGGTCACAGTGTGTGTTCCAAGAGAGAGTTCCTTATTTTCCTTCTTAGGTAGGTTTGCAAAATGTATGGGCACATAATACACCGTTACTGAAACAGAAGATGTATTTCCTCTGTGGAACTGCTTCCAAATCATATTAGAGCAGTCTGAACAGCAGAAGCACATGTTCAGAAACCTTCACAATCAAGAGACAGCTGCAGTGTGTGTGTGAGGCATTATATGATGTATTTATCTTTATCTTGAGAGGATAGGGACAGAAATAGATAGATGTGCCCAGGAGGCTAAGCAGAATCGATGTCTTACAGCAGAGGGAACAAGCAGATGGGTTAAAGTTTTGTGGACAATTACATTGGAACAATGGGTAAAAATAGCAAGGAAAGGATAAGATACAGCTGCAGCTCATAACAACAAATTATGCTGGGAAGTGCAATCCCATGTTATTACCTGAATGAATGTGTTCAACTAGTTAATGTAGTGCTTCACTGCTGGTACAGCACAGCCTAATGAATAGTCACATGATAGAAGCCTACTGATTTATATACAGATATGAACATTCATTTATGGCTGAATACCTCCTCCCCAATCCCATGTTCTTTAATCAAAAGAAGCTGTTTTTAATGGCTCAAATCATGGTTATGCCGAGTATTTCTTCCCTAATGCTTTGAGTGTCGTGAACCCCTGCAAATCTGCAGGTTGCATATTGGGCCACAGCTCTATGGTTTCTTTGAAGCCCCTAGTACTTCTTAGCAATTTACTTGCTCCTTCTTTTAACAGGCTTGTTTCCATTTCCTTCAGGCTTCTTCTTCACAGCAATTTTGCCTCACCAGCACAACTTCTGAGCTTATACTGTTATTTCCCCTTTGGCAACCTCGCCAGATGGCAAGCAGTAGGGGCTGTTGCGGTGGGGCAGAGCTGTGGAATTGCCCTCCTACCACCAATGTTGCTGTAGCTTACCTGAACAGGGCTCGGTCGAGGCAGGGAAGACTGGTGTGAACACACTGGTGATGGTGCCAGACTGGCTCCAACAATGTTTCGGTGTTTCCCAGCCCTGTCTAGGTAAGCCAGTGGTGGGAGGGCAGCTTCACACCTCTGCCTAGGGCTGTCTTAAGCATATGTGGCGCTGGGGTGCAAAGATGCCCCCCGGTTGTCCAGTCCCAGGCGCACAGGAGGGCGGAGCCGGTCAGCTGCCTTAGCGTCTTGCTGGCTCGGTCGCCCCTGAACTCACAGTGCAGAGCCGCCCACAGCAGAAGAGACTACCACGGTGCTCCAACTGTCGGGGGGGGGGCTCTTCCCCGGACTCAACCGTTGGGCCCCAGACTCTCGGCTTGGTGCCCCTGAGAGCCTGGCACCTGAGTGCCCCACACCCCTAGCACCTATGGGTAAGATGGCCCTGCCTCTGCCCCACCATGCCCACTGCTAATAAAATGATTCTCAATAACTCCCAGAAACTGCAGTTAGTCCTCAAAAACGTAACTGATAGGCTGCTATCAGAGGACTGAATGTTGGGGTCGATCTCACAGGAGTTTAAACAGCTGCACTGACTTCTGCTCCATTTCTGGGTACAACCAGGACTCTGGAAACAACCATCCAAATAGGATTGGAAGCACTGCAAAGCAGTGTCATGCACCCCTAACCCAGACAGCCACTCCAGAAGGATGGCATGGTCAATGGTATCAAAAGCCACCAAGAGGTTGAGGAGAATTAACAAGGATGCATTTCCCTTCTCTCTCAACAGAGGTCATCATACAGGATGACCAAAGCAATTTCTGTGCCCAAACCAGGCCTAAACACCAACTGAACTGCATCTAAAAAACCAGTTTCCTCCCAGAGCGCCTGGAAGAAGTAGTCCCATGACAGCTCCTTTCCAAACTGTGGAACTCTCACCCTTGACCATGGTCTCCCAGACCCAGCTAGACAGCTCTATTCCAACAACCTTCTTTAGCAATGAAATGCCTGTGTGGGTTAGGCAGATATGAATACATATGACTTCTGAAGACACATACGCACACAACTATCAAATGGTAGGTAGGAGCATGCAGACTGATTAGGGAGGAGGAGGCAATAAATCAAGAATTGTATAGGTGTCTGGAGATGGCTGGAGAAGTTGTGAGTAGAGACTCCATGTGCAACCTCTGTGCACCAATGCTCGCTTATGCTTCATGGAAACATTGTCAGCAAGATCAGTATAAAATTCACACAAAATCAAAATGAGCACATGGTAAAGTGCTGCTGCTGACATACCCAGCCATCTGCTGGTTCAATTTTCCATGATTCACCAACTCTGAAAGTCTGCAATCCTTACAAAAAACTGAGCACAGTATTTCAAATTTTGCTATTGCATTGGCAAGCAGCCAGAAGTTCGCAGAAGGAGGTATATATGGTGGATTTGGATAACTTATTCCAATTCCAGTTGAAAAAAATTGGGGTTGTACTTTTAGAATTTGGATTTTTAGTTGAGAATTGCAGACCAGTTCATAGCTCATGCTCATAACATCCCTTCAGTGTTCTTTTCATGAACCACAATGATTAAAATAAAATAAAATGCCGAGATGGCTCAAGCAGTTTACCACTGTCCAGTGCTGAAGTCTTAGTCAGCGATTTGTTTTATCAGAATGCCACTTTGAAAAGAAATTTGGAGCACAAGACCCCACTGCTACCTCCTAAACTGGCCTGCCAGCAAAACCCATTGCTACTTTTGCCACTCCCTTCACAGCAACTGTCTTTGGGATGTCAAGATATAGGGGCCCAACAGAGGAAGGCAAATCAATTTGAGTATGCAAAGCAGATCCTATCTGCTGAAACTTCAAAAACCTATTTTCTTGGGTCTTTAGCATGTCTTGACTCTTCATGTGAAAGAAATGTTGCTCAAAATATTAAGAAGCAAATTCCATCTAGTAAGCCACTGCTAAAATGCATCCTCTTTGCCTAGCTCAGTTTGTTAAATGAATCATTCATGCAACTACTCTAATGAGTAGCTTATCCTGAATCATTCACCAGACCAACTTCCCATAGATGAGGCTATAAAATTTGGTCAGGGCAGCATCAGTACCGCAATGTAACCAAATGGGGACAAAATCATTTGCGTCATTTGGTCGGTTGATTCAAATAATTTCAGCCTTATTTATCCTCCTTACATTTGCCACTTCAAGAATCCCAGGGCAATTGTATTAGATAAAAAACAAGCAAGCTTTTACAGGGTTTGACAGAGTGAGATCTATTATGGAAAGACAATTGGCCTTGGAAGCAATCAGTGATCTAAACATGAGATGCAGGCTCTCCAGAGTTGTACAAAAAAACCTTTTGGAATTGATTGACAGGAGGAGAGCTACCTCACTAAGCTACAAAATAATGGGGGTCCCTCTTTTGACCAAAAACAAAAAACAAAACCCAAACTAATAAAAGAGGCCTCTCAGCAGGAATTTGGTTACTGCTCAGTATGAGTTACATACTAAGTAAGAAGAAAGCAAGGTAATAATAGGCTGTAATAAAGTTCTGGTCTAAGCCCATATTTGTCTGCTTGTTGGCTGACTTGTTAACGAAGATAAAGGTCCTTGAACACCACTGAAACACCAAGCTGGGCAGAAGAAAAGACTCCATCTGAGTTTTTAAGTAATGTTAACATTTAATCTGGGCAATTTTCTTGCATCTATTAAAATCTTAATACAATTTTGGGGAGGGACTGTATCTGCTTTGCATGCAGCAGGTCCCAGGTTTCGTCCCCGATATCTCTAGGTAAGCGCTGTGATCAACACCCCCTGCACATGTAAAGCGCTTCCCTCAAATAATCCTAGGAAATGTAATTTGTTAAAGAAATGCAGGTCTGTGAGGGGAAACTACATTGATATGTTTTAAATGTGGAGTGCATGCACTGTTAATGTATGGTGTGGATCTGCGCTGGGGAAGACCCCTCTCAATCCCAAAAGAGCCTCTCCCAGTTAGTGTACACAGTGCTGAGCTAGATTGACCAATGGTTTGGTTTGGTATAAGGCATGTGACTTGGGAGTCAGTCCAAAAGCTTTTCCTAAATCCCCAATTCATTTCCAGCATTATAACACTCAAGCAGATTATCAAGAACTGAAGGGTCACAAGGTCTTGGCCTACCTGGCAGAAAGTCAGTATGCCAAGTCCACAGTTCAAAGTCTGAGGGTTAAGCCACTGAAGCAAAGTCCAAGAAATGAGGTTCAGGGTCAACCCAAATAGCCACATCCAAAGTCCAGCCATCAGGATACAGTCCAGGGTCAAACCTAAGGCACAGTCCCTTGGAGGTCCAGGAGCATCCAAGTCAAGGTCCATCAACATGAGCAGCTGAACAGACACAGCACCTTAGCTTTGCTGCCCTTTTATACTTTGCATGCTGACTGCAGCATCTGGGCTTGATGAGGCATGTGACTCTCACCTGTTCTAAGCTTACTCCAGCTGAGGAATCACACACCTCCTCCCAAAGCTAACAAGCCCAACCTGGTCAGTTATGGAACTGGGCTGTGGGTCCTTGCCTGCCTCAGCCTCCTGGAGCACCCCATCTGCTGCTCCCTATGCCTCAGAGCCTGCCATCTTCATGGAGACAGAAACCCCTCTGGCTCTGGGTCCTGCTGCTCTGGTTTCTGAGCACTCGTCATCCTCCGTTACCCCATAAGTACTTCCTACATTAACCTTTCCTTCCCCATCTCCAGCGTGCCCCAGTGTGTCCCATTCCCTACTACACCCCTCGCTGGGACTCACACTCACACTCACACTCCTCCTCCTCCTCCTCCTCCTCCTCCTCCTCCTCCTCCTCCTCCTCACTATTGTCCTGCCAGTTCATGGCATGAAGTTAAAGACCAGCATGCATGGTGCCTCCATTGTTTATTTAAATGCTTTTACCTAATTGTTTAGCAAGGGCTTGTATCAAATACAGCACTTAGGAACCATTCCATCAGCGAAAGGGTTTCTGCTTTAGCATCGGGACTCTCCTCCATCTCCTGCCACTGTGCACCCACATGCCTTCTCCAAATCTGCTCCAAAGGGTTGGGAGGACACCCAGAACAGATTTAGGGTGCATGCGGTGAGAGGAGAAGGGAAGTCCCATTGCACAAACATAAATCCTTGCACTGACAAGGATGGTTACTTAGTGCTGCCTTGGATATAAGCCAGGGTTGATATACTGCTTAATCAATAAAAAAAAATCCCTAATCAGTTTACATAAAACGAGGCTGTGCTATTCTTGGGCTCTATAAATATGAAATACCGATACTTATTGGAGACAATTCCAGAAATAGACTATCCAATTGGCAGAAAACTATGGGTTATTTTTCAGGAATTTGATTACTGAATATGGTTCTGAAATATGGCACTGAACTACATTATACTGCTTGTTTTCAGTGAGGAGGGAAAACCTCTTGCAGAACCTGAGGATCCTTGTCATTACACTAATAAATCTAATCTATAGTTTGGGGTGGGCTGTAGTAGTTCAGTGGTAAAGCATATATGTTGGAGGGAAAAGGTCCTGGGAAAGACTCCTGTCCTAAGCCCTTAAAATCTGTTGACAGTATAACAATTCGATACTGTACTAGATGGCTCATTGGCCTGTTTCAGTATAAGACAGTTTCCTATGTTGCTATATTTAGATTTGGTTTTGATTTTTTACTCTGCAGTTCCGCAGGCTTGCTGACTTTTTCCTAGTCACTGTCATAATAAAAGCAGCTCTATTCCAGTTGCTCTGAGTGTATGTGAAGTGGAACCAGTGTATGCATGCATTCATAAACACCCACACCAAGAATCAAAAGTGGAAAATTCCATTCCACTAAAGGACTTACTATGTCCATTCTTCCACTTATGCAAAGATAACACAGAATTCTAATTAACTTAGCCAGTCATGTCTTCTGGTATGTTTCTGTGAAAAAGTGAGTCAGCTTCTAAGAAGCATGGCCCAAGGCTGGAATGGATTTCACTGCACATCAGTCCCAGCTAGCCTGGCCAATGGTAAGGGATGATGGGGGATTGGAGTCTAACAACATCTGGATGACCACAGCTTTCCCATCCTTTTTCTACAGACACTGCTTAGTCATCACCTCAAGCCATCAGTTTGTTGCCCTTAACTGGGGCAGTCAATGTGGAACCCTGAGCATCCATTAAAATGCCTCCCTGATATCCTCTTTTGCACTGCTCTTCACCTAAAACTTCCCTTTCAAATCTGAGCAGAAAAAGTTTTCTGCCCCCTTTCTTCCTGGGCTGTTCTGGTTCCACATCATAGGATGGGAATGAGCAGAAAAGGGGACTCTCAACTGCTCCTATGAACTATGCATGAATTCAATAGTAAAGAACATGTTTTGTATGCAAAAAGTTCCAGGTTCAATTCGCAACATCTCCAGGTAGAGCCTGGAAAGACTCCTGGACTTAAAAACCTCCCATGTGACATGGTTGGTTGGTTGGCATCCATCTGTCTCGGGAGACAATGAAAGAGTGTGCCTTCAGGGGTGAAGTCAAACCATTCATGAGTTACAGAGCCTGCTGTGGCTGCAAAGACCAATACAGGAGAGACATATTTTGCTGCAGGTGGGGCAGGTGAAGGCATGGAGTTGTGCTGATGCAGGTGTCCCATGGCATTTCTTGGTCTGCCAATGGGCCTGTTACCTGAAGTCAGTTCCCCGTAGAGCATGTTCTTGGGGGTCCTGCCATCTTCCATTCTGTGGACATGACCAAGCCATTGTAGATGTCGCTGAGACAGGAGTGTAAACATGCTGGGAAATGGGGCTTGGGAGAGCACATACTTGTTTGAGAGACTGTCCTGCCATGTGATGCCCAAAATCTTCCAGGCACAGTGCATGTGGAAGGTGTTGAGGCACCACTCCTGGCAGGTGTAAGTTGCCCATTACTCATTTCCATAAAAGGCATGGGATAAACAATTGCTTAGATGATTGTGGGAGAATAAGAATAGAGGCTTGCCAACAATCGCTTGCATAATCTTCGAAGGATACCAAAAGAGTACTAGCCACCCCACTCCCCACTTTTCTTCCTATTCAATATGGGAATTTCCAGAAACAGCAAGAATTATTGTCTTGTCAATTCATGGCAATCTATTTTCACCCAGCATATTTGTAAAGAATTTCCATTTGTTTACAAATTGGTACTCCACTCTTATCATAAGAGGATAATGTAACTTGCCATCTTTCATCTGTCTTCATTTGCTTGATGGATGGCAGTAGTATCTGTGGGATGCTGCTCATGTTGACCCCAAGGCAGCTGATATTTTTATTTACATTACCGGTATGTACTTTTATTCACTTATTTGATAGGTACAACAACCTGTAATGAATGAAGTTCAAAATAACACACTTGAGTAGTATAGTTGACTGGCTCAGATACAATATGAGTAATTCTGGAAGGTTTTGTGTTCTCCTGTCACTTTTACCTTTGTGCTGATCAAATAAAATCAAATGCTTGTTCATCAACAGAGTATGCTTTCCACAAATGCTTCCAGACCACTCATCAGATGGAAGGAACATGGCTGTTTTACTAATGTTTTACAGGTTAAACTTTGAGGAATATATTCTTTCATGCTGAACATACAGATGCCTTTGGGAGTTTTCTAGAGCCAATTATATTTCTTAATCCTCTTCATCCCTCCTTTGGGGACTTCTGGAACTCAAGTCAGTGCAATTAGCATTGCTAAACTTTGAAGAAAATAACGTTCTACTGTATTTTTCATGATCAATTTGAGATAATGATACTTTTTATATCCTAGACTTGTCCTAGACTTGTTCTCTGTCTCTGTTTTGCAAGTGTTTTTCAAGCAATGCTTCCACCCAAAAGTTAATATATTTGATATACAGGATAAGAGAAAGAAAAGTTAATCTTAAGGCAGTAAGTCACAAGCATAACAATCTACAATTTATTTACAGGGAATCCAGAGCTGGTATTACCGGTAGTTCTGCATCTGAAACTAAGATTCAAATGACATCCTGCCATTTTTCTCTTTTCTTTTCTTTTCTTTTCTTATCATGACTCACAGAGATGGAGCCTGGAGGCAGGAAAATTGCACCCCTCTCTGAAATCAGAACCTCATGGTACTTTTTTCATAAAAACCTGGTTCTGTAGGAATTCTGTCAAATAGCTGCAAAGCATGACCAGCCTTTAAGTATTATCTGTGGTGGGAAATGCAACACACAGACCAATCTGCTCTATAGGGAAATAAGAGTTTAAGACAGTGATGGCTAACCTTGACACTCCAGATGTTTTGGAGCTACAACTCCCATCATCCCTAGCTAACAGGACCAGTGGTCAGGGATGATGGGAGTTGTAGTCCCAAAACATCTGGAGTGTCAAGGTTAGCCATCACTGGTTTAAGCTAAGCTGCAACTACTGCTGCACCAGAGCATCACCATGCCTGGTTGCAACAGGTAAGCACAAGAGAGTAGCACGGTCATCCTGATACAATCACCATCACCAGGTAGATGCAGCCACCAATAACAAAGCTATTTACATGACACAGAAAGGGTACAGAAGAGCATTGCATGACAAGGATGGGAATAAGCCTGAGAAGATCATCTACATTTAGATATGTATGTAGACCTTGCAAGTTGTGCAATTGCAATTTCTCAAGAAAGGCACATGCTCACATGAATCATAGTGAATGTGTGGACCACCTCACATGGTGTCATACTGGTTCAAACAAATGACACCCTCATGTCAGTTTCTGTGAACCACAAGCTCAGAGGTGGACCCACATGCTCCTAATATATGTGTAGGCCTTGAGGTGTATGATCTGACACATTGTCAGGAACTTCTGGGGCTAGAACCAGGAACTTCCGGTTCTTTGTGCTGATGCTTCAGATGAGTCACAGAACTGCAGTTTGAAGCATCTTCCTAACAATAAATGATTCTCAGGACCTAGACTGGTCATATCTACCCAAGATGACCACTCAGCCCTGCCCTCTGTTTGGAATGGGGTTTTGTTGAATATCAAGGTGATCCTGGCTTTGGTAAGCTACTATGGAATATTTCGTTCTGATTTCCTGGCTTGTTCCTTGAGTCTGATTCCTGGCTTGGGAATTTGGATCTGACCGTCTAGCAAATCTCCTGATTCCAAGCTCCCAGATTACCACTTATTAGCTGCCTATAGCTTTACCCTGATACCTTTAGCACACCATCCTATGTATGCTTACTGGGGTGCAAACTCTAATAAACTGTGTGGGACTTACTTTCTCTGAATAAACTTGCATAAGAATGTATAACTGCAATCTTAAGCATAATCATTTATGTAAATTCTACTGAATCATCAAGACACAATTCTGAATGTAGTTCAGACTGGGGTGTCAGTACTCCTATTTGGAAGCAAACATAATTGAGCCGACTCACATTTTCTTTTAAGTAAATGTGATTAGGACTGAGGTATATAGGGAAGACATTTTATTTTAAAATATTAAAGCTCCATGAATACTTGGTACTTAGAAGTTATTCTGAAGAATCGTAGATTTGTGGTCTACTCTGTAGAACCACTTAAGAATAATTGATTGCTATGGATGTTCCAGTGCCAAGATCTGATATGTCAGATGTGAGTGATTATACATTTCACTTAGAGTCCCACACAAATGAAATCAAAACAGATCAGAGGTTGACTATTCTTAGGTCAGAAAAGTCCACTGGATCCTTTCCTTGGAGTGTCTAGCTTAAAATAATAATCTTTAAATAGAAGGGAATGATGGCCAAGCAAGGGTTTGATTTTTGTCAAAGTAGAAAAGTATGCATAATTAGGCTTCCAGTTCTTGGAAGGCTAATATCCTCCACCATTGCACACACCTATTGCCAAGTGCACATATTTTCTCGACAAAGATGAAATATGTGTATGGTTAAATTACATTTGACCTGAGCAGCTGTGCCCATTCCTTCCTCTGCATTCCATGAGATTGGCCACAATAGATATACTCACCCTTAACACCTGCATTCTCAGAGGCGAATGGCATGACATTTCACTATTAGAAGTCTTTCTGCATTGTGCCTTATGATTACAAAGCAGCATACAGATTCAAATGAAACATGGAGCCCCCACATCAATAGAGCATCCATTAAGGATTAAAAAAAACAGCTGTAGGTCATGGCTCAAGGAATCCTCTAAGCTATCTTTTCTCTTGTTGTTCAGCTCCTCAGATTCATCTGGTGACAGATTTCTGTAAGGCAAGGCAAGTTATATTTCCTTATACAACATACATACCTATCCTTGAGCACAAAGGAACTGCAAGTCACATATGGAAGATCATTGCATGACAACTCATAGAAATACAGAGATCATAATGCTCAGTGTTGATGTCCATCATGATATGCATCAGTGGCTGTACTGGCTGATGTATATACCAGGAACCAAAAAGGCACAAATTGATCTGAAAAGTCCTTTGGCTTTTTTTTTTTTTTTTTGAAGAAGAAGAGGTATTTTATTTATAAGCTCAGGACTGGCATGGGGGGCAGTTGGCATTGTAGGGCACCTGCTAAGGTCGATTTCCCACTTGGGACCCACTGGTATTCTTGGGGCTTCCTGGTTTTGCTGCTTCTGTTCACTCTCTGAATGAGAAAGGAAGGAGGAGCCTGGAGAAGGAGCAGGTTCTCTTCTTCCTTTGGGGAATGGGAACATCAGGCTCAGAAGGAGAGGCAAGTGAATGGGTTGTTGCTGGGTAGTCATATGGCATAAATTTGCCTCTGGCCAAATTAAGATAGTGGGTGGCTGGAGTGATGGCTGCTAACCATTGAGTCTGGTGGGACAGAAGGTGGGGAGAAACCAACAGTGATGGAAGCAGAACCAATGAGAGGCAGAGCGGACTAATGCTAGTTTTGTCTCCATCCTCTTCCCTGCTGGGTTCTATGAGGGTAACACTCAGGCAATGGCCATATCTGCACCATACCTTTAAAGCATGATTACCACTTCAACAGTCATGGCTTCTCCCAAAGAAACTTGGGAACTGTAGCTTCTAAAAGGTGCTAATAATTGTTAAGAAACCCCTACACTCCTCAAAGAGATATGATTTCCTGTGAAGAGGGATTGATTATTAAACCACTCTGACTATTATTAAACCATGACTATTGAAGTGGTATGATACTGCTTTAAATGTATTATGCAGATGCACCCTAAGGAGCAGGAAGCTGCCAGCCAGTGGCACATTCCACAGACTCCGCAGGCAGTTGGGTCAGGCTGGGGGCCGATGGAGGTAGGCAGGTCAGTGCCCCATTAGCCCCAGCAGACCAGCCTCCACTGAGTGGCTGGGGTCACACTGGTACTGCGCTTTGCAGCACATCCAGGGGATGGAAGGGACAGGAGATCCAGGGCCTAGTGCAAAAGACCCAGCCCCCCCAGACAGCTCCCTAATAATACCTATGGGATAGAGGCAGCAATGGGGTGGAGGAGGGTTGTAGAAGGAGGGACCCAGGTGGTGCTGTGGTCTAAACCACTGAGCATCTTGGGCTTGCTGATCAGAAGGTTGGCAGTTCGAATCCCCGTGACAGGGTTAGCTCCCATTGCTCTGTCCCAGCTTCTGCCAACCTAGCCGTTTGAAAGCACACCAGTACAAGTAGATAAATAGGTACCGCTGCAGTGGGAAGGTAAACAGTGTTTCCATCCACTCTGGCACTCATCACAGTGTCCCGTTGCCAGAAGTGGTTTAGTCATGCTGGCCACACAGCACGGAAAGTTGTCTGTGGACAAACGCCGGCTCCCTCAGCCTGAAGCAAGATGGGTGCCACACCCCATAGTCGCCTTTGACTGGAATTAACCATCCACAAGGAGGGGCCCCCATTAAGAGCATCTTGGATGAGGTGTATGAATAGAAGCTTGATTGATTGATTGATTGCATTCTGCAAGAGGGAAATAAAAGACATGTTCACGTCATCCATCCATTATGGTGCAGACACACTTTTACACATTTATGGCTCCTCTGCCTTGTGGCTGAATCTGGATTACTTTTATGACTTCTTAACTTTAGAGCGGAAGAGACATTGAACCCCCACATGTGACTAAAGGTTATGCGCTGAGAGGACCTGAGGCAACATCCATTCTGGTGGCAGCTGTCACATCCAAATGCCTGGCGGTACAGGGCTATTCGCAGAATACTGCATATATTGTCAAGGACTGTCAAATGCTGTGAAAGGTGCTGCAGTCAGAACTGGAGAATTAATGGGGACAAAGGAAAGCCGTTCCAGTATTTCTGCAACTGTTTGCATTTTTTAACAAAACAACCATGGATTATTATTATTCTAGTGTTTTAATGGTCCTTTTGCCAAATATGCACATTTGTAATGCAACTGCCTAATATATACTAATTTTTGCAAGCAATTTCCCTTATTCTGAAGCATTTTGTGTGTTATTTTAGCTTTGCATTTTTATGCACATTCTCCCTCAATAGGCACATTTTTGTACACGTTTTTGGGTTGGAGAACTGCATTGCAAAATTTGGAAATTTGAAGTATATCTGCATTTTTGTTCACATGTTGTTTTCAGAAGTGTGAATTAGGTAGTTTTGCATTAAAATGCAGAATGAACTCCATGTCTTCCCCATCCCTAATGTGCAGGCTTCTCTGTGTCCATAACAGAAGCCAAATACTTACCGGTAACTTTAAAACGTAGTATTTCACAAATTGTATGTTTTCTGATTAATTACTTTTCCTACATTAAAATGTCAGAGCCCATATAAAGGGTATCTTTATCCAAATATCTGCATAACTAAATAAACAACATAGGAAAGCTAAACAGTATAGCCTGGAGGAGATGTG
Organism: Darevskia mixta; assembly: GCA_034641385.1. Classification (NCBI taxonomy): domain Eukaryota; kingdom Metazoa; phylum Chordata; class Lepidosauria; order Squamata; family Lacertidae; genus Darevskia; species Darevskia mixta. Next base: position 2,616,484 of record JAWWNH010000011.1, read on the forward strand.
AGGGGAAATGTGTCTCATGGTTGCCTCTGAGCTCTCTGCTTCAGACCAGGAGTGAGAGACACCTGAGAACAAGGACTCTTGAGTGGGGGGGGGGAGGGGGGAGACTAAGCAACAGAGCTCACTTGATGAAGTATCTTCTGGGACTTTGGATGTGCCTGGACCCGAGGAGGTGGAAGACCCAGGGGCTGCCCCTTCACAGTCTGTGGAGGATGAGTGGGTCTCATGAGCCCACCCTGCTGGGCCAGAGCAGGAGAGTATAGACGAGGAGGGATGCCCAGTAATATTTCCCAGGGAAAGGTGGCACAGCAAAAGAAGGAATGAGACATGTGCCTCACCTCTCAGGAGCAGTGCCCATTATCAGGCCAAGGAAAGAGATTCCCATGACTGAGATTTCTCCATCCCTGGTTAAAAGCTTGGTATGTACTGGTAGGTAGGTAGGAGAACTTGTTGGAGCAATGCCACTGCTTCCATGCAGCCTTTGAGTTCTTGTTATTTGTGAACTCTGTCCCTTGCACCCAAACCAAACTCATTCCTACTAGCCTTTCAGCTTGCAAGAGCTCCTGGATTGTACCTGGATCTTCCATGCCTCGGAGTCTGTATTGTTAAGCTGCTTTGATAAAGTATAGGATTGTGCCTTTAAATCACAAGTACTGGCAGACTTCCCTGGGAAGGTTAGTAAAAGCTGAGGAGGGAGGCCTTATTATATAAATTTCCACAGGCCTATGACACCCAGAGAAGGACCACTTCTGTAGTCTTTACTGGGTAAGGGTATCCATCAATGTCTAACTCAGTTCCTATGTTAATAAAGTCCATCTGATCAAACTACTAGATGTCAAAAAATGCAATGTGAAATACGACTCTTGCTGCAAATGTTTTTGCCCATTTCTCTTGTCACTGAAGTCAAGTTGTGTCCCATATCTGAAAATCATACACTGCAAATCAGAATAGGCATACATTATTGGCTCCTAAGGCAGGCAGAGGTGGGCTAGACATTTTGGTAATGTGGTATCTACACATCTGAAAGGTCTTCTTCAAAGAGACAGCACCACAGCCATACACACATAAACAGCCGATCATTTTTTACGGTGAGATTTCCATCCCTTTCTAGGGTTTCAGAAAGGCACTGGAGTAGAAGCCAGGAGTTGACAGCACAATTTTTTACCAGATTAGAAAAGGCAACAAATATTAACAATCAATGCTTTCTGTTGCCCAGAAGGCACAAGGATATTAAGAGCATCATTGCCCCAGCTATTGATTCCAATAACTTGCAAGCTTACAGCACTAGATATAGGAGCTCTGCCGGATGTTAGGGCTCTCTCTAGATTTAATAATAGCAGAGCTGCAGCTGTAAACAGCAGCTCAGCAGTCAGTTTCAATTAAAGAAAAATGTAATGAGAACTGAAACTTCAGGATTTCCCCTGTTGGTTTTTCAGCGAGAAATAAAAAAAGATATCTAGATAAATCAGGCCTACTCTTACTTTGTTTTTTAATTAATTATTAATTAGGATGCTCAGGTGAAGAACAGTAAATCTTTATTAGGTGAAGCAGAAGCTTGATAGAGGCTGGCATTTTATTTCACATTGATTAAGCAATATTCACAAACTGATCCAGCACCCTCATGTGAAGGATAATATTGTAAGTGAGCACCTAGGGGATTTGTGTGAATTATTGTGTGAATTATTGTGGCAGCTAAGGCCATAGATCTATAAAAGCAGTCCACTGTGAAAAGCAAACAGCAGAGGCTCTGAAAGGCAAGGGCAGCACACTGCCATAAACAGTTACTTTTATCTGAAGGAAAAGGACTAGTGGCTTTTAAAGGTCGACAGTTCCTAACCTTGCAGAAAGCAAACCATCTGCATGTGATTAGTGCAAGATTTGTTTTCTTTTGGACCATACATAGAAGTGTGCATGTCATATGTAGAAGGATACAGTGAGTGCATAGACCAGCTTACAACATGGCTTTCGAATTAATCAAACCTCACTTTAAGTCCTGATCTTACACAGATATTATTATCCTGTGAGCCTAGACAAAATATTCACAAGATCATTTCACCTGGATGATTTTCCCCTTGAGGTTCTTTAATCCATTCTCTACACTTTTAGTTTCCTGGGGGGGGAATTATGCCCCAAGGTGGAGCTTCTGAAAATTATTCCGCAGTAAGGTTGAAAAAGGATGAATTCTGATGGTGTGCATACAGAATTAATTATATGAACTAGTACAAGGATAGGTTTAAGCAATATGATATGGTATCATACTTGCAAGAATATGATGATTTAAAAGAATATATCCTTATATAAGGATTCCTTACATAAGGATTACAACCATTACATAATATTTTCAAGTTTGGCAAAAATATAGGACCAGGTTGAGCCTGTGACTGTTCTGTTTCTGCCGCAAAGCAAATAAATAGAAATGACACGGATGGTGGCGTTTTGCATGGTGGGGAGCAAGGATAACTGTTTTGAAGGAACTTTCTGAAAATGTTGTTGTCTTTACCTTATCACTATATATAAATGAGAATGGATACCAATTTCTGGGAACCACAAGTGGGAAGATGCTGTTATACAGTACTTGGGTCTTTTCCCATTGCTTCAATACACATCCACATTGCACCAGTTGTAATGCTGTCTGTCTTGCATTTTTGCAAAGCTTCAGGAGCTGCATAAAAGGGTGCCAATCCCACAGGAGAGCAGGCGGAGTACCACTGTTAACTGATGCTGGTAGTTCAATACACACACACACACACGCACGCACGCAGTATAGAATTGTTGGGAGAGTGACAGGTCACCTATGGAGAGAAAAGATAAGCAAAGGGAGAATAGTGAGTATTGATTGGCAGCTGCAACATGCAGGTTCCAATGTGAGTTGGGGAGCAAATGACACAGGGAGTATTGTCACTTAGGATCTCTGGCAATCCTTGTGCTTCATCTAGGGTGGGATGAGGATTTCTGGAATTAGTACTCAGATGTTTTCTTGCCGTGGCAGCAGCAAGTGTATGGCTTCTTTTCTTCAGCAGCCCTACCGCCATTTTCTTTCCCATATTCAGTGTTGTCCCAGGATGCTGTGATTGCCCTGACATGGTATCATTCTAGGACATGGTGGAGCTGGAGGAAGTCACATCCTACACCAAGAGACAGCTCCCAGTGGGGACAAGGATGGGCTGGGACTTAATACTGGATTTCATGCTCAGCAGACATCTATTTAACACTTCTATTATAGATAGCTTATGCTATCTGCAAATTTTGCATCTGTGTAATTTTGCTGCATAAATGGAATTAAGCCTTTTGTATGTGTGTGGCGCTGTGGGTTAAACCACAGAGCCTAGGGCTTGCTGATCAGAAGGTCGGCGGTTCGAATCCCCGCGACGGGGTGAGCTCCCGTTGCTTGGTCCCTGCTCCTGCCCACCTAGCAGTTCGAAAGCACTTCAAAGTGCAAGTAGATAAATAGGTACCGCTCCGGCGGGAAGGTAAACGGCGTTTCCATGTGCTGCTCTGGTTTGCCAGAAGCGGCTTTGTCATGCTGGCCACATGACCTGGAAGCTGTACGCCGGCTCCCTCGGCCAGTAATGCGAGATGAGCGCCGCAACCCTAGAGTCGGACATGACTGGACCTAATGGTCAGGGGTACCTTTTAAAAAATTTATCTTCACACGTCAAATGTTCATAACTGCTATAGAAAGAGTCCTTTAAATTCTTAACAGCACAAGCAGCTGAGAGTTTTCAGTGTACATTATTTGAATTGTTTCTGTTTATGAATCTGTGAGCCATCTAGTGGAGTTAATTTTTGTCATTGTCAGACGTTCCTTTGGTACAATATCCTAACAGAACTATTTGAACACAGGAACTGTGCCTCATCTGTTTGTTCAGAAAATCCTGGAGAACATGGCTATCCTCATGTGGACTTCAGAATGGACAGCAAAATTCAGTTGATTACAGCACAATTCTGGTGTATGGTTACTACTTGGAAGTAAGAGTTCAGTGGCTTACTTTGTAACCTAAGACTGCAATCCTGTGAAATTTACCAGGGAGTCAGCCCCTTTGAACACACTGGAACTTAACTTCTAAATTAGCATGCATAAGATTGCAGTATTAGAGAACTATTACATTTGACATTCCAGGTGAAAATGCAAAAAAAGCCACAATGTTCTTTCTCCTGAGGTTAAATGAACATACTCTACAGCTCTACAAGGTATGTAAAGGAAATAAAATTTAACATTATTGTGCTTTCCTAAATATTCCCTTTTCTGTTCCTCACAATATATGTAGAAATGAATTGCAATTGTGGCATATTTTGAGAATTGTTCTAAAAATTGGGGGGGCATATGACTGTTGCTGAGCCTCACCTTTGAAAAAACTTTATTGCTTATTCCCTCCACATTAGTCTTAAGCAACAAGTTTTTCAGATGTTCGCAAAGTACCTGAGCATGCACAGAGTGCAATATTGTGGGTACCTATGATGGCTCTGTCCACTCCTCTAGTCTCTAATTGCTCCCTGATTTTCTCTTTCTGAAGTTCAGTTTTCTCCCTCTGGGTGGGTAGGTAAGTGAAAATTGGATGGCCCATGTAAGGAAGCACAGTTAGACCCACTCAGTGGCAACAGCAGCATTCTGGTTTCTATTATTATTATTATTATTATTATTATTATTATTATTATTTATTACTTATATCCTGCCCATCTGGCTGGGTTTTCCCAGCCACTCTGGGCAGCTTACAGCATATATAAAAATACAACAAAACATCAAACATTAAAAGACACAATATCCTATACAGGCAACAAATTAACCAATAAATCAATAAAAACCCAATAAGAACAATAGGAACATTAACAATAACAATAAAGTTTACAGTTATACCCAAATTAAAATAGCCACTAAACCCAACTAAACATTTAACCAACCTCAATCTGTCAAAAACAAAACAGAGGAATCAAAAATGGAACCGTTTAAAACATTTTTAAACGTTTTAGCCGGTTGCCCCAAACCAAGAGTTGTTCCGGCAATGTCCCAGTGGCTTCCCAGGAGCCTCTTTTAGCTGCTCAGGGTGAGTGTGGGCCCCACCCCCTGGGCCAGGTGGAAATGGGCCTCGCAGCACGGAGCAGTCTTCCTTCCAGCACTCATGGCAGCCCAATATTTGCAAGGGGCACAGTCAGGCCAGGTGATCAGTTCTGCCTACCTGGTTCCTGCTGAGCACAGGATCATCATAGGCTTCTGAATTCTTATGCTCTGAATGTGTTCACTTGGCAGAGAAGACAGACAGAAACGGGTTTCCCTGCTTAGGGAATCACTGACCCCCAATTTGAGGATATGACCCACAACTGATGTTGAAAAATGTGTAATCTTAAAGAGGATTAGTTGTCAGATAATTTTACTATAAAATACCATATGATTTTACTATAAAATATCTGCTGGTATGTATGTTTTGGTCCCTGGTTTTCAAAGAAATAGCAATCACTAGGGAGACAATTCAGTCTGTTTTTTTTGACATAATGATCTAGTAATCTTTTTCTTGGTTGCTCCATGCTCTTCCATCATACAGAAATAGAAAACATTACAGGACTTTGACCTTATGCTTTGGTACAAGCACTTTTGGAATATTGCTATTTTGGAAAAAGTTACACTCCATATTTGAACATTGCAAGACACTGTCATGCCGCAAACTTTTTCTGTTATCTGATATAATTTTATTTTGTACCAAACAGCACTTACAACAACAACAACTTCCCATGAGATCTGGAACTCTCGAGTTAACTTTTCTTTTGCCACAGAATACAATATGTGATTTATGCCATCCATTGTCCCTCTGCTTCCTTATTGTTTTTGTTTTCCTTTCTTTTTCTTTGTGAAATATCGTTGCATCAAAAGAAATGAAAAGATGTGTTTTTTAAATAAATAAAAAAGACTTTCCTTTGTTTGACATTGTGCACTAAAATTCTGTATCTGTTTGGATCCCCTTCTAAATTAATTATGCATTCTCTATCCACAAGCAATGCACTAAAAGTGAAGTCATAGTGTGTTTCTATTTTAAGTCGGTTGAGATATTAGTCAATTACTGTATATCACTAGACCTATAGGATGATCTGCCAGGGCTGGTTTCCCAGTACTTACTTCATATTTGTAATGGGGCTCAAAGCCAGCATTTCAAGGTCATAACACAGGGCTCCTTCAGAGTTAGTTTTTTGAAGATATCATTCCACACGCCTATGCATGCAAGTATAACTGAGAAGAGGTGACCTAGATATCTCCCAGAGAAGAGGTGTTCTCAGCAATGCAGGTTGAAGGAATGTGCATCTTCTCACATTACATTATGCAGTTGGGCATGATCTAACTGAAAAGGTGATTAATGGTGGAGAAATTACAATTGCATCTTTCCATTTGAATGTAAGTTTCCATTTCAACTTGACAAGAGTGCTACATCTCTCTCTCTCTCTCTCTCTCTCTCTCTCTCTCTCTGTGTGTGTGTGTGTGCACCACATCAACTCTCTCTCTCTCTCTCTCTCTCTCTCTCTCTCTCTCTCTCTCTCTCTCTCTGTGTGTGTGTGTGTGTGTGTGTGTGTGTGTGTGTGTACCACATCAACTTAAGTGCAGCTGGGAAATAAGCATTGATAATATTTTCTCATGTTCCTGAGCCATTGTATGTGTACCTAGTAGTACATTTTGCTATATTTTGGAACATGTGAATAGATTTATAATACTGTAGATCGTTATAAAAATTGACTAAACACAAAATTGGTCTTTAATGGGACATAAGTATATTTTAAAAATAGCTCCATTTGCTCATTTACATTACTCAGCAAAAGGTTTTCATCGTCTTCCCAAGGAGTCTAGCATTGTTATTTAAATACTGGGGCAGAAATCGGTAGTTTAAAAGCTGAGCACAGAAGGGACACATTTCCATTTAAAAAAAACAAAAACTAAAAAAACCTCAGCTTTGATTCAGAAATAGTAACAAGGAAATGGAGAAATGTCTTTATCTTAACTTCACAGTCATCATTAATTATCTGCTCTAATGTAGTGTTATTCTGCTGAATTAAATTCTCATCAGGCTGAAAATGCATTCCAATTCATGAACAAAACTGCAAATTCTAAATACCATACTTTCAACAAGGAGTTGATTTTTCCTCACAGGATCCCTCTTCTTAATGACCAATCTTGGCAACCTTTGGCAGAGTAACAACATAAATGGAATATTCTGAGGAAAGACCATTTTAGAATATTATATAGAAGTGCTTTGTAAGATTTTGTGAACCATTGATGGATGATGAAGTAAATGCTTTTTGGCTGCAATCCTATACACACGTTTAACATGGAGTAAGCACAACTGAACTCAATGAGGCTTATGTCGGGGTTGAAATGCATAGGACTGCGCTGTTAGTCTACAAGAAAAATGTGTTGCAGAAATAGCAAATTCTATAAGTCCTTTCCATGATGTGACACTTGCTGTCCATAGTAGATTTAGGAGTCCTGCAAGACACACATTCTAATCATTTATGTGCATGTATGCATGCCATATCTTGCTCTGTGTAAAACAAAATCTCTGACCCGTATTTTCCATCAAAATGAATCCCAACTAGCTATGTGATACTTTTTCCTTGAAGGGTTTTTTTTTTTTGCATTTTAAACTTTTGTTTTATATCTATAAATTGCTTTTATCATATGAAAAGCAGCATGCAAAAATAATAAAACATATAGGATTGTGATCATCTATATTCTTCTCAGAGTAGACACACTGAAATTAATGAACATATGTTAGACATGTCTCTTAACTTCAGTGTGTCTACTCTGAGTAGGCTTAGCTTTGAATACCACCCAATATTCTTCACGAATAAACTGGAATGATGCAAATTCTCAACAAGATTGACAGAAAAGCATTTCCTGTTTTCTGTACATCTGAGACAGACGGATGTGAAAAATAACCTCTGACAAACTGCTAAAAAACCCGATTCATTAATTTATTCAATACCTTTTATGCTGTACCTTTTAAATATATCATACCAATGCTATGCTTTCTAATGTTTCCTCTAGCTCTATCATAAAGTAAGGAAATAAACCCAAGAAACCAATATGATATAATGAGTATAATCTTGTCATTGTCTTTTAAGACAAACCCAATTTTACCTCCATTTTGTGTTGCACCTTCAATGGTCTGTTATGGTGCTATGGGGCATTCTTAGAAGTGGCTGCAAAATAGAAAAGGGGCGGTGGTGGTGTTAGAGTAGCTACTGGGCTCATCCTGGCATCATGATTCATGGCCAACCTTGTGACCATCAGTAAAATAAGTCATCTGGTCTCAATTCAGTTCCCTGAAGCCATTAGTTTGCAGCACGAAAACTATCACATAGAAAGACAGTCACTGCAGAGCAAATGACTAGGACCAAGCAAGCATGAAGACTGAATAATCGGTGGAGATGATGGTTTAGCCAGTTCAAGAAGAAGGTCATCTGTAAGGCAAGCTTGCATTATATAACTGCCTGCTGCTCAATCAGAGAACACATAGAGGCGTTCAATTTCCAGTGTTTCTACTGTCATAAGCAAGGTTTTTTCTCTCTGAAATAGATATGTATGTCCCTCTCTCCAATTTCCAGCATTTCCTATTCATGGAAGAAACTGCTGCATGCTTCCTTAGATATCCAACACTACACTGACCACATGAGTAGGCCACTCATGTAACTACTACTTTGCACTTATTATCTGCTGATTCTAACAGCAGCTGTTCTCAACTGACCACAAATGCATATGGCAATCTCTGCTGGATTGGACCAAAGGGCTATCTAGCCCAGAATTTTATTTCTCACAGTGGCCAACCAGATCTCTGCAGGAAGCTCATAAGCAGACCATGAGTGGAAAATCCCTCTGCTGTTGTACTCTCTCCCCCCCCCCCGCCCTAGGTACTCAGAAGCATGCTGCCTCTGCTCTGGGAGGTATCATATGGTCAGCATGACTACTTAATTCAACTCTTTGTTTAAATATTTGTGTCCTTTCAGAACAAGCGTCACCATAAGGTGGTGTACCAAAAGCCATATAAAGCATTTAAGACCAATGATTGGAAACCTATCATTTTGAAATTTTAAAATCTATAATTTTACAGAGTTTTGTAGTGATCAGGGTGTTGGGACTATGATCTGAGCGATAGGGTTCGAATCTCACCACAGCCATGAAGCCCACAGGATTACCTTGGACCAGTCACTGTGTCTCAGCCTAACCATATTAACAGGCATATTGTCCATACTCACTGTTATGTATTCAGTGGCCTGTGTTGCCTGAGATTGAGTCTGGACTAAGGATTCTGAGCCCCTGGGTTCTGATTCAATACATGATACCCAATCACAGAACATTTCAGGATTTGGGCCTCTGCCATTGGCCCTTAAACTCTGAGTCATGATTCGCAGCTTGGAAGTTTAGACAGCCAATCTTGTTGGGAGTGGGAGTGGCCCAGGCCTTCAGAAATGTATATACCGGTAAGCAGTTGCTTTGCCCCTGTTGTCCAGTTCTGTTAGTTCAATAAAGGTTAATGCTGTTATCACAGTGTCTTGCCTTGTGGGAACCCACCTACACTTCACTCACTGGCAGCAGCTCTCTAAGATTTCAGGTGGGGGGACATTTGCAACCCTAGATGGAGATGTTGGGGATTGAACCTGGTATATTCTGCATGCAAAGCAGATGCTCTGCTGCTGAGCTGTGGCCCTTCTCCTGTCTGTCCTTCCTCTGTTCTGGCCTCTGCTCAGTCATGGCATTCACCGGGTGACCTGGGGCGTCTCCCTCAGTTATCCTTACAGTTGTGATGATAAAATTGGGGGAGATGTTGGAGCCATGAGCTCTTTGGAGGAAGGATGAAATAAAAATAAATAAATACATTTGTTGATGTGGGAGGTTGTATGGTTTAATGCATAGAACATCTCTCCTTAAAACAGTAAGTCATACTAAACCCAAGTCCTTTTCTAGTCTGTAATTCTACATTAGAAAAGTTTATAAGGCATTATTCAAAATCAAGCAATCAGCATTTAAAGTATTTTATAAGCTAAATGAAGGGGGAAACCCCTCTTTGTAATAAGATATTATTTCACCATTGTGGAAACCTTATCTCCAGAATATCCATGTTTGCATTTAATAAGCTTATCCTGCTTTGTTTCCTCTGCCTGCCGGAGCCCACAAAAGAAGCACCACATGGTGGCACTCTGGTTGTGTTCCAATTAATGACCACTTCCTTTCAGAGAAACAAATTCCTTACCGCACAGGCAAAAGCAAACCCATTATCCCTCTAGAGCATCTTGCGAGGTCTTTGGGAAACACTTTACTTAAGCTTGTTTTCTCAGTCTCCCATCGTGCGCCTTCTCAGGGCAGCAGAAGTTCTTTGCTTTGCTGCCAACCGCGGCAGCTGCTGGTGCTGAATGAGAAGCCACAGCAGCATTTCCAACCGTAGTGCCTTTCCAATGTTGAACAACAGGAGATGGCTTTAATGAAGCCCAGAGTCCCTCCCCCTGCGTTTTGATTTCTCTCCTCTGTTTCTCTCCAAACAAAACTAGTCCTGTACCAATGACAGAGGAAGGCCTTCTGGTTCCCTTCTGACATCTCCAGCGGTCCTGAATTCTTCTAGTGGACTCCTGCTGCTAGATTAGAAACAGTAATTAGCTAACAGGGACTTAAAAAGGCAGATGATTACTGGAGATCTGGGATTCAGCTCTCCTGACCTAGAGCTGAGTGACATTTAACTTCCTTCTTTAGGAATAGCTAGACTACAGGGGGGATACACAAGCCTGTGTTCTGTAAATCTTGCCTACTTGTTACTGCTTCAGGGTGCAAAAAGCTTTAAAGACAAATGCATCCAACATTTTGTGTTGAAAAAACTAAACAACCCTGGTGATTCACAAGGTTAGCTTGAGCAATGCAAAATGAGTGAGCTACGTTCATGAGATGCTAATCAAAGCACTGGCAATACATGCAATCCTTTTGCACCTGATTTGCATTTCCCTACAAATCATAAGGCTTTTTTTTGCGTTTAGATGCCATAGACATTAGCTACTTCAAAATTATTAAGATATGCAGAATTTTCAAAATGCCTAACAGACTACCAAAGAAGCAATCTATAATCTCTATATAATTAAAAAAAAAAGGAATGGCATGGTGGGGGCTGTGCTTCTTACCTGACTTCCTTCTGGCCAAGTTGCTACTGCATGCTGGGACAGAGAGGAGGAGGAGGAACAAGGTGGCGGCGAGGTTGATGTTGTACAAATGTGCTGGCAGAGCCAATGCAGTGCTTCTGCTGCCAAGTTTGCACCACACCAACCTCACAGCCACCTTATGCTTCTCTATCCTAGTATGCAGCAACAACTCAGCCAGAGGGAGGTCAGGTGGGTGGCATCCATCACTGGAAATAGGCACCATTGGTAGATGAACTCCAGTATTAGATATAGATTCATTCATACTGGACACTAATAGCCTTGGAAAGCGGGATACAGTGGTACCTCAGGTTACAGACGCTTCAGGTTACAGACGCTTCAGGTTACAGACTCCGCTAACCCAGAAATAGTACCTCGGGTTAAGAACTTTGCTTCAGGATGAGAACATAAATTCTGTGGCGGCGGCGCAGCAGCATCAGGAGGCCCCATTAACAAAAGTGGTACCTCGAGTTCAGAACAGTTTCAGGTTAAGAATGGACCTCCAGGACGAATTAAGTTCTTAACCCGAGGTACCACTGTACCTGTCAACCCCCAGAAATTTCAGGCATAAGAAGGGGTGTGTGGTGGGTGTGTTTCACCCCGGGTGTCATGACTGAAGGGGGATGACAAAATGGCAGGCGAGTGGGCGGCACACCTTGCGCCCAGCGGCAGCAGCTCTTCTGACCCAGCAGCAGAGAGCAGCCCTCCGCAGCCGTGACGAGGCGCACCCGGCGACAGCAGCCCTGTTATGTCTGAACTGGCCATGGAGAGCAGGAGGATAGTGAGCAGCAGCATCCCTGCCCCTCTCCTACCCTGAACTGTGGCGCGTGGGAGGGTACCCTTCGTGCCCCACCCCCCCTGGGGAGCGCACCCATTCTGGGCAGCGCGGGTATATGCTCCGCCCCTGAGCTGGCTTCTGCTCTGGACTCAAGCTTGTTGAAGCTATGAGGGGAGCAACGAGAGAAACTCTTGGGGTGTAATGTTCTGCACTCCCTCCACCGAAACTCAGCTGTAAATATGTGTAAACAAATACTATTTCTTAAAGACACTACAGTCTCCACTCTTCCTCATTCTAAAGAAACACAAATACTGGTTAAGTACCAAGGCCCCTGGAATTTTGCTGCTGTTCGGCAGAGATTGGGGTTGCTGGTAACAATATTTAGTTGAAGGAAATGGGACAGCACAACCACTGGACTGTAACAAAAGCATCAAGTTGTTTGCATAGTTTAACAGTGCGCAACTACATAGCAATGTTTGGTCTGTCACAATTTAGGTTAGAGTTGAACCAGTGGCCTAGAAAAGTGAAAAGGAAAGCAAACTATTCCAAGGCTTCAAACGTGCTAAAAGGCAACACTCCATTCTCAGTACCTCCTGCAGGAGGAAGAACTGTGGTCAGGGGTTATTTGCATGTTTTGATTATCTTAAACAGTTGTAAATTAAAAACTAGGCAAGTGACAAATCCATACATAAATTAAAAGGTTTATTTATTTTAACTGTGAAAAACTGCAAGCAGGGAGAATCACAAATATGAATTCTTAAAGAGTTCCCCCCCCCCAACCACCTTATATACATATATATTTTTCTTAAGATGTGAGAGTAGTTCCAGGTTTAAAATATTTGGAAACTTACCCACCGAAGGCAATTTGTATATTGCATATGTTATTTATTACCTGTGCAAACAATGAATGAAGGGATGATGTTCTGATTCTATGACTTCTGCAACTTCTAAGCAGCTTTGTTATGAAATTTTGCCTTTTCCTTCTGCAAACAGTTATAAGCTATAAGCACTTTAAATCAGATAACTTGCAGAGTTTGATTTTCAATCACAGCTCAATACCCTGAATAATCAATGCCCTCAGAATGAATGGGGCTCATAGTCTCGCACCCTCCAGTTGCTCCCGTTCCCTGGCCTAATGCTTTAGAAACCTGAGTTCTCCAACCTATCAAAGTAGAGTAGAATAAGTGGCACCTGACATTAAGTTAAAAGTTGGTTAATCTAAATCTACACTAAGTGAGTGTACATAAGAAAGCTTGTCAGTGTTGGTCAGTGCAGGTTTTTCATTCACCACACTGGCAAACACACACACCCGCCCCCCAAAAAACACACATCTGAATTAAGTGTCACTTCTGACAATGGACTCTCTCCAGCATTCCCTAGCCTCCTTCATATGATTGTCAATTCTATTCTTAAAGAAGAAAGTGACTGTCAAAGGTAGTCATGTACTGTTATTATTGCTCTGTTGGAACTACATACTGTAACAACCATGTTGTTAGCAACAGCTTTACTAGCACAGAATAATGTTCTTAGATAACTTTGCACCCAGTGCTTTCTTTCTAAAAAAAAGTTTAGGAGTACTCTCATTTTGACTCAAGAAAATCACCATTTTATAGTTCAAATCGGGGGAAATAAATGCAGTAAATGGACAAAAGTACAAAGATTCACAAAATGTTTAGGGGTATGCATCCCCCTGCGTCCCCCCAGAAAAAAAAGCACTGATTGCACCCATATAGCACAGAAAGCCAATGTGGTGTTCAGGACAGAGTGCCAGTCTTGGATCAGGCAGAGCTGGGTTTAAATCCCTGTTCAGTTATGAAGTTCACTGGCTGAACTTGAGAGTTGCTATCTTTCAACTTACTGGTAACTATTTCAGCGGGTGTCATGAGAGGGAACATTGTGGGGAGGGGTGGACCGTGTACACTACCCTGAGATCCTGGAGAAAGGACAATGACGACAATCAACAAAAGAATGATGTGGCAGATAAAAAAAGAACAAAAGTATTGTCTGTATGGCATTAGCTCTCATGGACCAGAACCAGAGTGGTTTATCTGGTGAGGTGGAATCGCAATAATGGTCTCCTAGCAGTGCTGCTGCTGCCATTGATCAGGAAGGGAAAAGGCTAGGCAGTGGCAAGGTTGGGGCCAATCTGGTTCTCCAACTGGTGCACACACAGAGATATAACATGATGGCTGCCTCACCTTTCTGGTATTTATGTACACTAAATTTCTTTGATCAAAAACTGGAAGAAAAACTTAAATAAAAATAACATTATTGGTTTCCAAAAAACACAATTTGAAAGAAGGAATAAATGCTAGTTATTGTGATAGATTTCTCTCTCTCATATTTTTAACAGTTGTTATGTTGGTTCTTGTTTTTTTTTTTTTTTGCAAAAGATTTAAATAAACCAACTATCTAATCTACAACTGTCCAATAAATAACGCTGCTAAATCAAAGGATTTTCAGCCAAATGGGCTTAAATTCTAGTAAAGTAAAGGTAAAGGTACCCCTGACCATTAGGTCCAGTTGCGGACGACTCTGGGGTTGCATGCTGATCTCGCTCTATAGGCCGAGGGAGCCGGCGTTTGCCCACAGACAGCTTCTGGGTCATGTGGCCAGCATGACTAAGCCGCTTCTGGTGAACCAGAGCAGCGCACGGAAACGCCGTTTACCTTCCCGCCAGAGCGGTACCTATTTATCTACTTGCACTTGACGTGCTTTTGAAGTAGTACACTGCCGTAAATGTCTTATGAATCAGGGTATACACATCTCAGAGAAACAAGAGTCCCTAAGTATTCAGTCACCTCAACAAACGATTTCTTTCCTTCCTTCTTTCTCATGGCACTAATTACAACAACACCCTGGAGAAAAAGGTCAATAGCTAATATTTAATTATCCAGCAAATATACTCATAATGTTCTTTTCTTAAAGCTTAGAAGATCTTTTCAGGGACTTAATTGTTTGCTACCTGTAATATAAATTAAGGTTGGTTGTTTTGTGAAACTATCAGTCTTTGGGTAAAAACACTATCCTGAAACAAAAGATAATATCAAATAACTGGATTATTGATTTTTAGAAAAGCAAACGAAAATGAATTTTAAGTGTAAGACAGTAACAACCAATTGAAAAATTACCAAGGGCAAGGAAAGAAAGGGCAAATTAACTAATAAACCAGAGCTAATTAAATATGGCCCAGAGGCTCTTACTACAATCCTGAGGGCCTCCATAATCTTTAATAAAATAACAATTTTACATTTAAAAATATATCCCTACAGCCATAAGGTTTTTAAATCTCATGGCATGATTGGGGGGTAATTTTTTAAAAACCTAGTGCAAGGCTATATATTTGGGACATATTCTGTAGTGCCCCATGTGGTTGGACAGAACTGTGGATTCTGAAGGATAGCTGTGTTTTGTTTCATATATTGCTTTGGGAAGTGTAAATTCAGTAGATTCATATTAAAATGTGAACTGAATGAATTTCTCCCCAATCACAACTACTGGATTCTATCTATCCCTATACACATTAAAAATTTTTGTCATATAATTCTTATATGTGCTGAAAAGCAAAAAGCAATATATCATAAGACTTCTCATTCACTAAACCAGTTTTGGGACATAAATAACTCATTTGCCATTTGAAAGGCACGTTTGATTATCACATGGCATTTGGCTTCTATACTTTCCAGGGGGGGAGATTGATAACATTCTGTGAAACTATTTGTGGCATATGATGCTTTCTAGAAAAAGTCTAGCCAGGAACTGCTCCTTAAATAATAATAAGAAATTATAAGTAGCGAGCCATATTCAAAAGCCCACTCAGATCTGTGCTTTTAATTTGTTCAAGGAGTTATGATGAAAGATAATTTCTTTTAAAGAGCTTAGTGAATGGTTTTGCTAACGCATGATGCAATTAAGAAAAAATAAAGCCCTCTTCACTTTCCCTTTTTATATTAACTGATGTGCTTAGCTTAGCACACCCAAAGCATGGGAATCAAAACACTGAAGCCTATGTTCATTCCTCAAAAGCTCAACTCTGACTGAACTGTATTCATGTGCTATTAGTCCGGTACTATGATGAAGAAACAAAGCTCTGAATATATATTAGGCTTATTCTTGCTAATTTCCTGACACATTGAAACAGAAAGTGTAAATGGTACTGCTGTGAGAGAGAATGTAAATGCACCTAGGGACTAATCTCAAGGACAGCAAACAGGCTCAAGTAGCAGTGAGATTTATGTTAATTAGTCCTGAAGGCTGGTTCACAATCAACTCAGCCCAACCATTCCAAGTAGCCATGGATGCCCTTGGCTCTTATGTCAGTTCAGCACCTGTGAAACAGGGATTAAAACACTCACAGCTCCTAGTCTTACAGGAGTGAAAACATGAAGGAATGTACAGTTCCGAGTACTTTTAGTGCCATTTGAAATGATTAAAAATGAGAGCAGATTCTTATACCAGGAAGATTAAGCAGAAAATAGCGAATTGTTAGGACTTTTGCCTATTATTCATAAACCACAATCACATAGTGTATTACAATTGCCATTTCTAAAGGAGTGTCCCTTGTTAACCTTGGAAGTGTATACTCTAAATTGTATGGTTGAGGCCTTAGAAAGTTTGCATTTTGACAACACAGTCCATGGGTTGAGTGAGCTTAATATTACAAATCAAATCAAATCAAATCAAAGTTCATTGCGTTAGCCATTTGGCCATAGCACAAGTAATAAGTCCCGGCAGTAGCCTGCCATTCTTATACATTTGCAAACATCAGGTATAAAATCATAGTAAATAAAACAGGTATGATAAAAACAATAGCAATAATGTAAACTATTGGAAAGTTTACAAGTCCAGGGCTAAAGGAGGTTAGCATATCGAGGTGGCCCTCCTGCAGGATATAGATGGCCACGCCACGAGTGACTATGGGATTGGCATCCACCAACAGATATTTCAAGTGATCATCTTCCATGGCAATGGTCGGAGGAATTAGTAGCAGGAGCCTCGATCTTATTGAGTCATAGAGAGGGCAGTGGAAGAAAAAGTGAGTAAAGTCCTCTATCTTTCCCCTGTTGCACGGACAAAGGCGGAGGTCGAGAGGGGTGTTGGAGAATATGCCCTGTAGGAATGCTGTGGGAATGGAGTGAAAGCGGGCAAGTGTGAAAGCTCTTCTTTGCATAGGGTTCGTCAAGTCACTCAGGTAGTGAGCCAGGGCTCTCACTGCCTTCACGTGGGGAAACCACGTGGATAGGCTGGCCGAGTT
Source organism: Darevskia mixta (assembly GCA_034641385.1). NCBI lineage: Eukaryota > Metazoa > Chordata > Lepidosauria > Squamata > Lacertidae > Darevskia > Darevskia mixta. The sequence continues at coordinate 2,633,667 of JAWWNH010000011.1, forward strand.
GGATAGTGCCAAATCCAGCGCTTCGTCCCTGTCTAAAATCCAGTTACGGATTTTGTCTTTGTACCATGAGGTCAGAACGGGTTTAATATTACAAAATACCTGGTACCAGTGGATTTCCTCTTACGGGCAGAAAAGCTTGTGGGGTGGTGACTTTGAGTGGAATAATACATAGCAGGTCAAAGGGTAAGCAGCGCACTGTTATACAGTGGTTTCGCTCCTTCCTCCTGGGCCTTGTCCAGAAAGTGTTGCTGGGGGATGAGTGTTCAGACCCCTGGGCTCTCACTTGTGGGGTGCCTCAAGGCTTCATCCTCTCCCCCATGCTTTTTAACATCTATATGAAGCTGCTGGGAGAGATAATCAGGGGGCTTGGGCTGGGGTGTTCATCAGTATGCAGATGATACCCAGCTCTACCTCTCTTTCAAATCAGAGCCAGTGAAGGCAGTGAGGGTCCTGTGTGAGTGCCTGGAGGCGGTTGGAAGATGGATGGCGGCTAACAGATTGAGGTTGAATCCTAGCAAGACAGAAGTACACTTTTTGGGGGGACAGGGGGTGGGCAGGTGTGGAGGACTCCCTGGTCCTGAATGGGGTAACTATGCCCCTGAAGGACAGGTGCGTGCCTGGGAATCATTTTGAACTCATAGCTGTCCATGGAGGTGCAGGTCAATTCTGTGTCCAGGGCAGCAGTCTACCAGCTCCTTCTGGTACACAGGCTGAGACCCTACCTGCCCGAAGTCTGTCTCGCCAGAGTGGTGCATGCTCTAGTTATCCCCCGCTTGGACTACTGCAATGTGCTCTACGTGGGGCTACCTTTGAAGGCAGTGGTGGAGAAACCCTCTCCGGCACCCGGGGTGGCGCATGTGCAGCACCCCGTATGGACTGCACATGTGCAGCATCCCACACATGCGCACTCTGTACGGAATGCCGCACATGCGCAGTCCGTATGGGCTGCTGCTTGCGCGCAGCGGCCATATGGGCTGCCATGCGGGCGGCATCCCGTATGGACGGCGCGCAAGACCGGCAGCCCGTACGGACACCGGGCCCATGGCCGCTCTACACCTGGGGGGAGGCAGGGGCCATCTTGTTGCCCCTCCCAGAGTGGCACCCTGGGTGCTCCACCCCCTCCACCCCCCTTCCTATGCCACTGTTTGAAGGTGACCCGGAAACTTTAACTAATCCAGAATGCGGCAGCTAGACTGGGGACTGGGAGTGGCCGCCGAGACCATATAACACCGGTCCTGAAAGACCTACATTGACTCCCAGTATGTTTCTGAGCACAAGTCAAAGTGTTGGTACTGACCTTTAATGCCCTAAATGGCCTTGGCCCAGTATACCTGAAGGAGAATCTCCACCCCCATCGTTCAACCTGGACACTGGGGTCCAACTCCGAGAGGTGAAGTTACAGGGGAACGGACAGAGGGCCTTCTTGGTAGTGGCTTCCGCGCTGTGAAATGTCCTCCCATCAGATGTCAAGGAAATAAACAACTACCGAGTATCTGACTTTTTGAAGGCAGCCCTGTATTGAGAAGTTTTTAATGTCTGATATTTTACAATTTTTTATGTGCTATAAGCCACCCAGAGTGGCTGGGGAATAAATAATATTAAATAAATGTTGTTGTTGTTGTTTCTTAATCTCACAACTTGTTTTTGTTTAAAAAGAACATCCAAAAAAAGATTGTTGCATACTTTGGCATATAATGACTAGTTTCAGCCTCAGAAATGAATGTCTTCTGTACTCTCATTCATGTTATATTGTTTCTTTATTTTAAAAACATATTTAATACTGCCTTTTGGCCCTAACAAGTGCTCCCAATGTGGTCTACAAGAAATTACAAAAGTAGTATAAACAGCAACAGGTTTAAAACATAACATTGAAAACAAAGATGAGCAGAGTTAAAATATTCAATCTCAAATTGAAATTGAAAGCCAGGCAGAATAAAAATGCTTTTGCTGTCCATTGGTCTAACCTTCCTAAGGAGGGAATTCTGCTACCACAGAAAATGTAATTTTAATGTTGCCCATATGTCACAAGAATACTTCCTTCTTCCCTCAATCACACAGTGGATAAGTGAATGTCTGTCTGAAGACTGAATGTCTGAGAAGACAACATAATGACCATCACAGAATTTAATATCCCTGTTGAGAATGTTTGGCTTTATTATTTATTAGGCTTTCATATATTTGCAATTTAAATCATGGATGTATTCATTTTTATTTTGTAATATTATATATATATTATTGTATACATGTATATATTTATTATTCAGCTCATCATGTTAGGGTTAAATTTAAGGAGCACCTTTGTAATTTTGCACTAAAATAATGGGTGACTTGGTAATACCGGTATGAGTTGGATTTGCCAAATTTGGAATTCTAGTGTTGATTTCATGGGGTTTTCATACAGAGCTGGATGTCACATATTAATAATAATAATAATAATAATAATAATAATAATAATTTATTATTTGTACCCCGCCCATCTGGCCGGGTCCCCCCAGCCACTCTGGGCGGCTTCCAACAAACACTAAAATACATTAAAATATCACACATTAAAAACTTCCCTAAACAGGGCTGCCTTCAGGTGTTTTCTAAATGTCAGGTAGTTATTTATCTCTTTGACATGGGATGGGAGGGTGTTCCACAGGGCGGGCGCCACTACCGAGAAGGCCCTCTGTCTGGTTCCCTGTAGCTTTGCTTCTCGCAGTAAGGGAACCACCAGAAGGCCCTCAGCGCTAGATCTCAGTGTCCGGGCTGAACGGTGGGGGTGGAGACGCTCCTTCAGGTATACAGGACCGAGACCGTTTAGGGCTTTAAAGGTCAGCAGCAACACTTTGAATTGTACTCGGAAACGTACTGGGAGCCAATGTAGATCTCTCAGGACCGGTGTTATGTGGTCATGGCGGCCACTCCCAGTCACCAGTCTAGCTGCCGCATTCTGGATTAATTGCAGTTTCCGGGTCATATTATGATCATCCATCTAAATATATGGGAATGGTTTCAGTACATGGCAATGGTTCATTTGCAGAACTGTAATGTGCAATCTTGCCCTTAATGATAGCAATTAGACTTTGCATTCCTCCTCAAGGCTTGCTGTTTAAGCAGGCTTTCTTTGACTTCTTTTCATCCTGCTGTCCAGTGATCAGCCATTTAAAAAGTGGACATGAATGAACAGTGATATGCAAATTAGCAGGTAGGGCATCTAAGGTTGCTACCTGTTTTTTAGTGTGTGTGTGTGTGTGTGTGTGTGTAGGATCTTAGCTGCTACTCATTAATATATTATATAGCTCATTCAAACATATGTTTATTTAACTGACAACTGAAAGAAAGAAAATGAAGAGATGGGGGGCACCCACAACAGGCTAAACTGCAAAAGAACACTAGTCAGGAACTCTGTCAGAAAAAGATTATAGTCCACTTTGTTTAAAGCAGAGGCAGGAAACATGGTACCCTCCATATGTTTTGGGTGATGGTAGTTGTGTGGGATAACCTCATATAACCAACATCCTTAAGTCTAATTAATGCATGGGGGGTTAAAACCATAGAGTAAGCTGTCCTACCAGGCATAGGTCACCTTGGGAGGATCTAGGTAATCAAGCCTCCTGCCCTCCCCGACCCCAGTCTACCAAAGAAGCTCAATGTGTGAGGAGGTCTGAATTGGTTGCTGCAGCTCAGACCACATGGCACTTACAAGCCACAGTTGAGATCCTATACCAATAATTTAGGAACTTTCACCTCACCACTGTAACTAAGCCAAGTTGCTTCTGCAACTTTTTCTGAATGCTGTATGAAAAAGCGCATAAATCTGACCTTTGGAAAGTTTGCAAGTAAACTATTTTTAACTTACCAAACGTGTGGTCTTTTTCTATGTTGGGTAAGAGGGGAACTTTGGAAGGAATTCAGATGGGCATATTTTAAAGGTCTAACATCCTATATTTCCAAGCTTTACTTTGCTGCATATTTTGTGATTTTAAATCTTTGCTGGGGTTCTCTCACCAAAGAGTACTTGCCTCAGACTTGAATCTTGGCATCCAGGAATTCTCCTTTTTTTACCTATATTCCCCCCCTTGTACCACCACATTGTAGCTCACAACATCTGGAGGGCACCATGTTGCCCACCCCTGCTTTAAAGTGTGGCACAAAGGTTATTTTCTATGGGATAATCACGCAGATTGTTAGGAGACAGATAGGAATAATATTTCAGTATTCTTCAGATATGTAATTCACCTTATGTTTAAAATTGAGAGAAGGTTTGCCGAGAAACAGGGAAAATGTGGTGTGTGGAGTGGCTCACGTGTTCTATAATGTGGATGTGGTGACTTAGCCCTTTTAGCTCTACTTACATAGCCGGAAGTCTAGATGTGTGCATTCTTTTAAGACTGTCTGTAATGAGTTCACTTTCTGTTTTTGAAACAGCATCATGCAAGATTTCCAAGTGCCCCCTGGTGGAAAACTCTAAATCATAGTGTTTCGGTTATCACTTTTAAAGTGATCAGTATTTATGACTATCACCTAAAGCTTATTTAAAATGTTTTCATATTATTCCATAAAATGTCAGTTGTTACTCCAAAAATAGTTTTGTGAGTTTGGGAACGGGTTAGGCTGTATGCCTGAGTCCCTCCTAATTCCTGAATCCAGCAAGGATTCAATTGTTGGAATAGCCAGGCTATCTTCTTGGTAATGGTTGCCTAAGTATGGTTTGTTACAGTGCTTTTTAAAAAAAATGTTTAGGGGTACTCTCATTTTCCTACTCATACTGAAATACTGCCCCCCAGTGAGGTCAAACTTAGATTCACAAAATGTTTAGGGATATGTGTACCGCTGCGTCCCCCCAGAAAAAATGCACTGGTTTGTTAAAAGTAACAAAGGAAGCAGTTCTGTGCTAGATAGCAATTAGCTGGGCCTCCCCTTCTTCAACTAGCTGATAGTTAGGAAGACAAAAGCAAAAGTCAAGTTGTGTGTTTGTGTGAGAGAGCTAGAAGCAGGCTGTAGGCTGAAGCCTGAGAGGAAGAGCCATGCTTGATTTCTGCTGGAATCCAAGGCTGTGGTCATGGGAGAAGAAAGACCTTCTGAGGTGTTAATGCTGTGAGCCCCTCCTCTATCATAGGCTCAGGTTGCATATACTGTAAGTGTAAATAAACCATATATCATAAAGACACCACAGTCTCCACTGTCCCTCATTCTGAACTCTGGGTTAGCACCAGGAATCTCGCACCACTTGGAGATTGGGGTGGCATGCAACAATATGAACAAAAATAAATATAGATATAATTGAACTGAAACAAGCATGAAATGTCTGTCATTGATTGGCATTTGAAGGCAGAAGAACTTTCTAGCTTTAGAAAGCTTTTTAGAAACTTTTGCAAATGAGCTTTCGCTAGTGGAGATTTGGTTTTCGCCCAGTTTGAGGAGAGTGTCTCTGTGCGGTCAGCCACATCTTGCCTATTTCCATCCACAAAACACCTGAAGTGCCTCCTTGCCAATGTACTTGCTGCTGAGAGGGTGAGAGGGAATTGTCTTTCTCCTTGAGTCTGCAATGAAGCAATTGTTCAAGTTCTTTCCCACAGACTGCAACTGGATGTATTCCTTGTGCCACCTACATTATGTGAGTTGTGTGGTCATGCTGAGCAGCACGTTCTGTACTTAGGGTACAGGATGCACCGCTCAGAGGACTTCAGTATGGATTCAAAGGCATCATGAGTAATCAGCCTCCGGCTTGCTGTTCCAAGAGGGTTGTGAAAACTGGCACAATACCTGCTTTCTAATTTTACTAGAAGCTTAACTTCTAAGGTGAGCACCTGTCCTACCTGACATAGGAAGTATTCTATTTGAAATGGTGTCCAGTCCAAGTCCAGTTGAAGATGGGAGGTCAGCGGCCCCAAAGTTGCCCATCAACAGTTAGCACCTGGGCAGCGGATTGATCAGGCACACAGATCATAAAGCTACTAGTCAGGAAGCATACTTTATCTCTAGTGTCAGAGGCAGTGTGTCTCTGAATACCAGTTGCCAGGGATTGAAAGTGGGAGAGGGCTATTACACTCATGTCCTGCTTATATATATATATATATACCAGGGCTTCTTCATCACTTCCTACCCACTTCAACTACCTGGCTACCTCTTGTCCTAACAGGCTTATCCTTTTCCTTTTCTCTTAAAATAATACAATCATAGGACTGTAGAGTTGGAGGGTCATCTAGTCCAACTCCCTGCAATGCTGGAATCTCAGCTAACGCATCCATGACAGATGGCCATCCGAACTCAGCTTTAAAACATCCAAGGAAGAAGAGTTCACCGTTTTCTGAGGTAGTCTCTGTTCCACTGTTGAACTGCTCTTACTGTCAGAAAGTTATTCCTGATGTTTAGTCGAAATCTCCTTTCTTGTAACTTGAAGCCATTGGTTCGGGTCCTGCCCACCAGAGCAGGAGAAAACAAGCTTGCTCCATCTTCCATGTGACAGTCCTTAAGATATTTAAAGATGGCTATCATATCTCCTCTCAGTCTCCTCATTTCCATGCTAATACCCAGTTCCCTCAACCGTTCCTCATAAAGCTTGGTTTCCCAACCCTTGGTCATCTTGGTTGCCCTCCTCTGCACACGTTCCAGCTTGTCAATAACCTTCTTAAATTGTGGTGCCCAGAATTGTGGGACACAGTATTCCAGGTGTGATCTGAACAAGGCAGAATAGAATAGTACTCTTATTTCCCTTGATCTGGACACTATACTTCTGTTGATGCAGCCTAGAATGGTATGTGAAATTATTAAAATACAATTTCTCTTTAACTGTGAAATAGCTTCATATTCATAATTTGCCAAGGAACATGCCTTTTTTTAGTTTTGAAGGAAAACATTGTTGTGAACAAAAATATAGCTAACTCTAAGAATTTTTTTCAGCTGTGTAGCTGCTGTGAATTAAAGAAAAATAAGCTATGTCTATTTCTGTTCCTTTTTGGCATTATCATGTCATTACAATTTGTTTTATAGCATAGATTTTGAGACTGCTATCAATGCACAACATTAACCAAATGCTGCCCAGCAATTCATCATTACTGTAGTGTGATTTTGACCTGCACTACTTATAACATATTTACAACACATTTGTGTCTTGTTTCTTCCACCACACTATTTTTATTGCTGCTTTATTCACATGGAAGTATTTCAAGGTGGAGCAGTATGCTGGTAAATCTATTGTACTGAGAAAGCCATACCTGACCCAAATATTTATCTAGTATATCTATCAGATATTCAGATATATGTGAGAGGTCAGGGTAAAGCTAATCAATTAGGTCTAGTCCTATCAAATATCAGTGGATAAAATGTAGGTACTGGGCATTATCTACTGTTTAGGGAAGTTTTTAATCTGTGATGTGTTAATGTATTTTAATGTTTGCTGGAAGCCGCCCAGAGTGGCTGGGGAGACCCAGCCAGATGGGCGGGGTACAAATAATAAATTATTATTATTATTCTGTGTGTGTGTGTGTGTGTGTGTGTGTGTGAGAGAGAGAGAGAGAGAGAGAGAGAGAGAGAGAGAGAGATGTAGTCCAAACTCTGAGCACTGCCTAGCATGGCCTAACACAGCAGTCGGTCCACCACCACAGCCCAGATGTGCACACCGGCTGGGTGAAATGTGTATGAAAATATCTGTTCCAGCCTGCAACTGGCATGACAATGGGTGCAGATTGGGCCTGATACCAACAAGTATCAGACATTCCTGGTCCCCAGAATGCCCCATTTTCAGACTTTCTGCTGGCTGCTGCAACCAAGGATCCTGCCAGCAGTACTTCTGCCTGCAGGCAAGAAAGAAAGAAAGAAAGAAAGAAAGAAAGAAAGAAAGAAAGAAAGAAAGAAAGAAAGAAAGAGGGAGCTCTGCACTAGCAGTTTCACTGGCATCACTCCCCTGGCATAGCTTGGTGAGGGCTGACAGGGCAGGATGGAGGGACACCTACACCCAATCCAACCCCCTCAACTGAATTGCACTCTAAATAAGGTCCCAGGTGGTCCATGTACAAATTCCTTTTGGATAAAAAGGAACCATGCTGATCAAATTCATCAAGTTTTTCTTAATACCAGCTACAGTATGAATCTGTTGTAGAGTCACCATACCGACTTGAACCACAAGATCCCAACAGCTTTTATCTTGATGACTGGGTGATGGCACTACTACTATCAGGAGGTATTCGTCATGAGCAATTGGTTTGAAAATCTAGACGTAGACTGAGTGGGTTACTAGTTTCTTAAAATCCTCTAGAATACTTTTTGTTCCTACTGGCTAGTTTGATGTGACACAGAACAATAGCTAGTGTTTTTGAATGGACCATCGAGAAAGTATGGTCAAGGGAGAAAAAACAGTTTGCAACTGCTATTGGCTGGGACGCGGGTGGCGCTGTGGGCTAAACCACAGAGCCTAGGGCTTGCCGATCAGAAGGTTGGCGGTTCAAATCCCCATGACGGCGTGAGCTCCCATTGACCCCTGACCATTAGGTCCAGTCGCGGATGACTCTGGGGTTGCGGCGCTCATCTCGCTTTATTGGCCTAGGGAGCCGGCGCACAGCTTCCGGGTCATGTGGCCAGCATGACTAAGCCGCTTCTGGTGAACCAGAGCAGCGCACGGAAACGCCGTTTACCTTCCCACCTGAGTGGTACCTATTTATCTACTTGCACTTTGACGTGCTTTCGAAGTGCTAGGTTGGCAGGAGCAGGGACCAAGCAACGGGAGCTCACCCCCTCGCGGGGATTCGAACCGCCGACCTTCTGATCGGCAAGCCCTAGGCTCTGTGGTTTAACCCACAGCGCCACCCACGTCCCATCCCTTTACCTTTACCTAACTGCTATTGGAGCTGCTGACAAACTTTTCCTTGCAGACCTCTGGAATAAATCAAGATGAAGCAGGAGTAGAAATAATAATTGGTCCTTTCTGGAAGCTGGACAGTATTCTTAGAAAGGAATTGATCAAAGGATTAATAAACTCTTTTGATCACAAGGTATATCAGACATACCAAATACTACAAACAATTAAATTGATTAAACAAAAGTATTTATTGGGGGGGATGATACTTCAGAATAAAAAATACTAAATTGCCCTGAGATTTCTTAAATGACACATACCAATGACTGATATTGCCAAGAGCCCAAAACCAGAAGCATCAGAAAGTCTAGATCTATTAGTATACAATGACATGGCATTCTAATAGCTGCCCTACTCCAGCAGAGTTGTAGATCATTGTGACCCTAAATCTTACTAGGTAACAATTTGTCCAAGGGAAGGGAACCAAGTTAAATTATTTCATACCCAGATCACTGAAACTGATCTACTGTACTGAGATTTTATTATCTACCAGAGACTACAAATCCCTGAGCTGCACCAGAAATCGGTGGTCCCAGCATATAAATTGATTTGGCAGAGTGCTGGACAAGGGAATCTTCAGGGACAACAGCAAACCCCTTCCCTAACTGTTGGGTCTGTGCTTCTATTGCACTGATAAACCTGGTGTATTATATTGTGAAAACTAAATCCCAAGCCTTTTCGTATATCCACGTTTCAGTGATGCATGCCAGGTCAATGTGCTTATCCTATATCAGGGGTAGGCAACCTAAGGCCCGTGGGCCGGATCCGGCCCAATCACCTTCTCAATCTGGCCCACGGACGGTCTGGGAATCAGCGTGTTTTTACATGAGTAGAATGTGTCCTTTTATTTAAAATGCATCTCTGGGTTATTTGTGGGGCCTGCCTGCTGTTTTTATATGAGTAGAATGTGTGCTTTTATTTAAAACACATCTCTGGGTTATTTGTGGGGTATAGGAATTCGTTCATATTTTTTTTTTCAAAATATAGTCCGGCCCACCACATGGTCTGAGGGATGGTGAACCGGCCCACGGATGAAAAAGGTTGCTGACCCCTATCCTATATCATAGCCTGGATGTTTCCCTGTTTTTTTTGCCTGGCTTTCAGCAACAACACCTAGAGAGACCAAATGGGGTGACGACAGGACAATCAAAGGGACCCTGGCTGAAAGACTAGAAGCAGTAATAGCCTTCCAGCCTCTCTTCTCATTACCTGGTGTGTCAATCTCCCACCCCCTCTGCCACTGTCATTCAGGATAACACTTCATTGCATCTGGTGCAGTTCACTGTAGTCCATAATAGTTTATGCATTAATAAACCAAAGTTAGTCTTTAAGGTACCAAATTTCTCTTGGTCTTTGCTGCAACAAACTAACATGGCTACCTCTCTCTGGAAAATCTTAATTGTGGCATCCAAGCACATTACAAACTAGGCAAGAGCGGGGAAACACTGCACCAAATAACCCAAACCCCAAGGGACCAAAACGGAATGAAACTGCTGAATGGTGTTATCTGGAGATTTGGAGTGCAGTGACAGCAATAAGCAGACGACATATAACTACATCTCTCTTTTTATCTCAGTGGATATTTCATAGGGGTGCTGGACGGGTACCTAATTGTAGCAATGAATTGAATGGAAGCTAATAAACTGAGGATTAATCCAGATAATGCAGAGATACTATTTTTGTGCATGGGAGTGGGAGTTCATCAGTTGGAATAAGTGGTGTTGAATCAATAATGGAGGGTATCCATTATGGCTGCAGGTAGGCCCAGCAGGGCATGTTTGCAGCCATGGGAAAGCTTGGCAGAGCCCGTTGTGGCCGCAGGTAGACCTGACAGGGCCCATCATGGCCGTGGGAAGGCCAAATGGGCCACAGAATATTGAGGGGGCTGGCCTGCATGAAAATTGGAGGGGGGCCCTCATACCCTCACCCCCCTAGATGGTGCACCCCTAGATGGTAGCTTACCTAGAAGCTCCGGCACAGGTGACACACACATCTGATAAAATGAAGATACAATAAAGGTCATAATTTTCTGAATATCTGACATTTTCCATGGGCTTCCTAAAACGGCTTTAACACTCATCATGTTTCTGATATTTACTATTCCATAAACAGTGTTCTACCTGTTTTATAATCCTTCCCCATAGTTTATACATGGAATTATCAGATGTCTAGTGCTGTCAGTCTGCTTTTGCAGGCATTACAGGTATTGCAATGAATGGCAAAGCTCATGTATATTTGACCTAACGTTGTTTAAATTCAGCTGCTGAGAAAATGTTACCACAGTGCATTTGATATGCTGCAATTGAATTAGATATGCTGCAATCTTCATACTGAAGAATGCATTTCTTTTTAAACCATACTTCATGTTCTACAGAAGATTGTAAAAAAGGGGGGGAAAGTAAAGGTAAAGGACCCCTGGACAGTTAAGTCCAGTCAAAGGTGACTATGGGGTTGCAACACTTGTCTCTCTTTTCAGGCTGAGGGAGCCGGCATTTGTCCACAGACACCATTCCGGGTCATGTGGCCAGCATGACTAAACCACTTCTGGTGCAATGGGACACTGTGATGGAAACCAGAGCGCACAGAAACACCACTTACCTTCACGCTGCAGTGATACCTATTTATCTACTTGCACTGCTGTGCTTTTGAACTGCTAGGTTGGCAGAAGCTGTGACAGAGCAACCAGAGCTTGCCCCGTCACGCAGATTCGAACCGCCGACCTTCTGATCAGCAAGCTCAAGAGGCTCAGTGGTTTAGACCACAGCGCCACCCACTCCCACACAGAAGATTGTAATGCTAGTCAAAAGGGATAGATGAACTGGACATTAGGAAATGATGTTCAGCAGTAAAACCTAAGTCTAGTGGCTTAATTTCTTATACCTAGAACCTAAACAAGTTTTGTTGGAAGGAAATGCCATTGATTTCAGCAGAATTTTATTTCTAATACTATGTAGTTAGTTATAGCTGTTGTTTTCTTATCTCTTATCTTCTTATTATCTGTAGAAATGGAGGAAAGTAGGTGAAATGATGATGATGATGATGATGATGATGCACTTTCAGGTGTCTTAAGTACTTCACATGTATGATCTAGTTGTACTTCTAAAACAACCTTGTAAGGTAAATCTGTATTATTCCACCTATTGGACATGTGGGGGCAGGGACTGAAGCTGATAATGGATGGCTTGTCTGAAGTTATTGAGTGAGTTCATGGCAGACATGTGATTCAAGCCAAGAACTTCAAGATTTATTTCAGTATTTTAGTCACTAAGTTTTCATAAACAAAAGACATTGAGTAGGAGTAATGCAACTGCATTACAACACCTTTTACCACATTTACTTTTTCTGTGATAAGTTGGAATAACATAGGAATAAGCCTTACAACAAAATCAAGGTAAAAAAAACTTACCTGCTTGTTTTTTCTCACTTGGATTAACTTCTGCCATTGGCAAGTCCTTATCAATAATGAAAACAGCATTCCAGGACAGGCCATATGAAAACTTATATCTGGCTACAATATTCCTCTCCCCTCCAAGTAGCATTGCTCTGCTGTTCAGTTTTGAAATGGATCATAGTGACGATGAATACAGCATCATTCATAGATATGTTCCTGTTTTTCTCCTGCCCGCCCCCCCTGCACTGTTCTGTGACCTCACACCTGTGTCAAACATAAAATGATATCAGTGTAATATAGCAGTGCTGAGAAGCTTCCAGTTAGAAATCATTCTTGGTAACAGTTCCATCAAGACACTGTAGATTGGCAGCCAAATCTATTTTGCAGCTATAAAAATCACATCGTACTAACAGTGGTTGAAATGGTACCTTATTTACAGAGAAATGGGTTCCAAGTGGTGTGTGGCACCACACTTTCTAGAAAACAAAGAAGGATTAACTTTCTGTTTCACTGGAAGGTGCAGGATAGAGAGAATAATTGCTTCAGTTGCATGCAAAAGGATGCAGCTCTTCCAGAGAAATGTGCCACTCAATTGGATGGTGATTATAACTTAATATTTTTTCTTTTGTTGAGTACATTTGCCGTGACTCTGTATTTTCCCTTCTGATTCTTTAGGTTGCTGACTTTGCAGCTGAAATGACAATAAAAGTATTCCCGGATCAATCTAAAATTCATGTAGGCCGACTTTGTATGTTATGTAGTATTTTTCATCTTAGCTGGATATAATTACAGTGGTGTTAGAGGGGAGGAAACACATGGCTCCTATTTTTAGGAGTTTAGCATAACCTCTACTTTGACCTTCAGAATCCACAAGGGGCAGACAACAACAAAATGTTGCAGTGTATTCCTGATGCATGCATGTATAAAATAAAGGATAACACCAAGAACAAAATGCCTTCTCTATCTTGGGTGTTACTTCATATGCAAAATATACTGATCACTCTACATGCAAGTGAATGGAATATGAGACATCCACATAAGGAAATGGGAGAGAAATGGAGCAAAGACAGTGGAGGAAGAGCTACAGATATAATGACCTTCCACTATCACCACCCCTTATGATCCTTGACTTGTCTCTCAGCTAGCTTCTGTGGGACATTCTTACAGTCAAACCAACAATACATGTTTTGCCAAATAGGCAGATGAAGGGGCTGAGGCTCACAGAGCTTACCAGAAAAAATTGCTAGAGAGAACTCTGTGAGATCACTTCGTCTGCCTTGGGATGAAGCTGTAACACTACATACTTCCTTCCTGCCTGAACATCTCTCTTTTTCTTCATCATGCCTCCAAGCTGACCACATGTGCTTGTTTGAGCTCTGCAGCTCAGATACCATTTTGAACTTAGATGTTATACTTTTGTAACTTTGGTAGTAGTTATTAACCTGTGCTAGATTATGTAAGTAAATGCTACTTTTACTTCTTCACAAAACAAAGTGTGTGTGGTTGTTATTTTTAAGAAGGAGAAAAGGGGTAATACCGGAGAAAATCCAGTCTGCCTTAAAGCACCCTGGATTATTGTTTCTAGAAGGGAAAAAACTTCCAAGTTTAAAGCCGCAGAGGATGGTACTCTGCTGATCTCACTCCTGTGAGCAAGGAAGTATAATAACTAAATTATATATCCTCTCCTAGTGCCTACAGCCTCTAGAATATTGCCAGGATTCCACAGTGTAATTGTTGAAGCTCAGATCTTGTCAGATGTAGTTGCAGCACATATATTTAGTTAAAAAACCCCCACAAAAAACCAGGGCCTAAATACTGCATATTTAATTATGTTAAATACCATGCCTCTCCAAAAGGAAGCAATGATAGCTCCAGCAAGCAAGGAGCCCATTTCTTTCCAGCTGGCTTTCCTCAACCAGAATGGGCAAGATTCCATGGCGCAACTGGCCACTCACTTCCTGCCAAATGTGATCTCTGCATTAGCTGATGGCTTAATGATCTATCCTCACTACATCACAGGCTAGCAAAATCTTTTTATAGCATCCCTATGGAGGGAGAGGACCAGTGCAGCTGAAACAGAGGATTGTCAAATCTCTTTCCCTCTTATTGGCCCTAAATACAAGGAGTTGGGGGTGGTACCTCACTATGTGAATGCAACCATGGCTAAACAGCTTTCCTGAATTGGAAATTTCTGTCAATTCTTAATGAGAAACAAAATTTTAAAAAGTTTTTGCCACTCCATTGATAGTCATTCTTCAGTTATCTCTACTCTTCTTTTGCACAAGGCTTCTGTGACTTTCCTGGTTACAGAATGTAGAAGGCAACCACACAGATTAATGGTACTTAAATGAAAAATCAGACTATAATGTTTATTTATAATAGCAACACATTGACTACTGATCCTGAACAGAAATCCTCAAAATTATGAGCTCTCCAAGGTTCCTAGGTTGAATTTAAAGATTAGAATATGAACTGAAACTGTATCAGGTAGGTAGCCGTGTTGGTCTGTCATAGTCAAAACAAAATAAAAAAATTCCTTCCAGTAGCACCTTAGAGACCAACTAAGTTTGTTCTTGGTATGAGCTTTCGTGTGCATCTGTGTGTGTATCTGAAGAAGTGTGCATGCACACGAAAGCTCATACCAAGAACAAACTTAGTTGGTCTCTAAGGTGCTACTGGAAGGATTTTTTTATTTTTTATTTTGTTTTGAAACTGTATCAAACCTTTATTTGTTCCCAAACTGGAAAATAACACAACACACTATTTTTTTTAAAACTTATATTCAAATGTGAGTGCATTTATACCCAGCTTTTCAGCCCTAGAAAAGGGCACCAAAGTGGCTTACAAAAAATACAATTACACAATTGAAATACAAGAATTACCGGTAAGCAAAAAAATACTGTTGAGAGAGTGAGCAAAACAAAACCACTAAAAATACATCCAACCAACAGGAGGACAAAAGTAATGTTGTTTATTTTAAAGTTTTTCTTGAACGCAACTTTTTGAAAAAGTCAAATTACTAGTCCAGAATAAGGTTCAGTAAAGAGAGAGAGAGAGAGAGAGAGAGAGAGAGAGAGAGCGCAATTTTAGTGGTCTGTTCAGTCACAAAGCAGAATGAATCATAAACATACAAAAAGGAAATCTGGAAAGATTTTTGATTAGGCTGTCTGCTAAGTGACTGATTAAATATAAATAAATATACAAAGCCTCCAAGCCCTTTTGATGATGTCTTGAATGAAGTGTGAGCATTTAGGGGGGAAGCTACCACATTGTTAGAATAAAAGGTAATTTTAATTCACTATTCCAGTATAATACCTGCACCAGAAAAATAATAAATAAGTGTGCTTTCATGCTTTACCATGATTAAAAAATATTTCTTAAAAAGCAAGCCGTTACAGAAAGGCTGTATTTATGCTGCAGAATCCCATACAATATAGAATGAAACCATCAAATGTTAAAGTTCTGAAGGAGATAATAGGTCCAGGAAAGCAACAAAGAAATCTTGAAGAGAGGATTGTGTGTGCATGAGCTAGATAATGAGTTTGCTTTCTAAATTTTGTGTGTTTTCACAGCACATTTCATGTTTTAATATCGAGTAATAATTTGGGATCAACAAAACATTTCTCAATGCTCCCTGTTCATTTTACTCCCCACTTCCTATGTACCAACGTCTTGTATAAGTTGTAGGCTTTCCTGACTGATGTGTTTAATAATGTGATAATAAGATAGTAAGGAAGTATCATCATATCCCAAATCAAAATTTTATTTGCTCATTAGCCAATCAGGGCATTCACATACACAAGACAATAAACTTAACAAAATAAATGCATACAAAATACATTAGATCATACTAAAATATAATTAAAATTTATACCACTACAATAACTCTTTTACTTATATTAACATATATTATTATATGAAATGGTAAGTGAATTGGGTATCATAATATTAATCACTGAATCCATATTACCAGTGCATTAAGATAATATTTGGAAGCCCTTTTTCAGGTGTCTCCACCATCACAGGTATGGTGAGACTGTGTCTCTCACCTGGCCTCCAATCAGCTGAGTCACAAGCATGCCAGGATGGAGAGGAACAGAGGTATAATGTTGAGGATGACACAATGCAAAACACACTGACTGAGATGATCTGGCACTCCTGCCAGTGTGTTTGCACCACACTGACCTCACCACCATGCCCCCTCCCCAACTCCATCCTGCTGTGCTGCTGCAGCTCATGTGGATGGAAGTCAGGTGAGGGGTGCAGCCATCTGCTGCTATGGTGAACAGTGAGGTGACTAGGGAAATGAATTTTACTATTCTGGCATCCGAAATATGAAATACTAGTTGAATTTAGCCCGTTAATAACGGGCGCTAGAATATATGCCGGCGCCGCCTCTCCCGGCAGCCAGGGCTGAGGCGAGTCGACAGCGGCCGCCTCAGCCCGCTTTTCCCAGCACCGCCGCCGCCACCTTCACCGCCGCCGCCTCCTCCTCTCCGCCTCAGCGTCCGCGAGGCGAAGTTTAGCCGGCGGGCCATGGAGGCCGCTTCCGAGGGGGCGGTGCGCGAGGACGCGCTGCTGGCGGCGGCGGCCGGGGCTGCGCGGGAGGAGAAGAAGCAGCGGCCGGAGGCGGCGATCCCTGGCTGCAGCCGGGGGAGGAATACCGCGAGAGTTGCAAGCGGCTTCCCTCGGCCCGGCTGCGAAGGTAGGGAGAGGGGGGGAAGCGCGCGGGGGATGGGGGCTTGGTTGTGGTTTTGTGTGTGTGTGTGTGTGTGTGTGTGTGTGCAAGTGTGTGAGTGTGTGAGTGTGCGGGCGACGTGGCGGCGGCAGGTGTGCGGCGACCCTCTTCGGTCTCCGGAGCACCGGCGCTCCGTGAGGCGGGTCGATTCAGGCCGCTGGGGGTAGAGAGGGGCTCCCTCCCCCTTCTTCTCATTTTTTTTCCGGGGGCGGCTGCAGCGGCGGCAGTAGCGGCGGCTGGGATGGGGCGGCCCTCCTTGGCCTCCGGAGCACCGGCGCTCCGCTGGATGGGCCGTCCCAGGCCGCTAGGCCTCGGAGCCCCCCTGTGATGGCCTGGGAGTCAGACTCAGACGCTGAACCTGAGGGATCCCAGCCTGCACAGGATTCACTGCCCTCAGAAACAGCAGAGCCAGGGCTGGGGCCTGGGTCTCAAGGGGACTCACCTGTGCTGGATCCTCAGGTGCAGGCTTCGGCTGAGGTTGATCTGGCTCCTAATGGGATGGAGGACTCACTGCCTACAGGTGCTCCACTCCCCACCCAGTCAGGGGAAGCTGAGGTTGCCTCTGGGTCCGGTAACCCTCCAGCTTCTCCTGAGCTGCAAAGGCTCAGGGCAGAGAGGCGAAGGGAACTAAGTTCTCGCAGGAGGAGTGCTCGCCTCCAAGCCAGGAGAGGCGAGTCACCTGGGGATCGTAGCCGCCCTTCGCCTCGGGACAGATAAAGCCGGCCAGTCCCAGTCCCAAGTCGCAGGAGCAACATCGTTGCTGGAGAGTTCTGCTTGCTCCCTGCCCGGTTGTTCTGCCTGAACTCTTGACCTGCCTTGGTTTCCTGTTTATCCTTCCGTCCCTGACCTTGCCGGACTCCTTGCCCTGACCCTGCTCCTGTTTATTCGGACTGCCTTCACGTACCTCTGACCTCGGACCGGACTTCGACCTCGCTTCCTGGATACCCCACGGGACCAGCACAGTTTGCTCCTGCCTGTGAGTCGCCTATACTCTCTTTCAGAGCCAGAGCGTGAAGCCCTGCAGGACTTCCTTCACAAGAACCTGGAGCGCGGGTTCATTAGGCCCTCTACCTCTCCCACGGCCGCTCCAGTACTCTTCGTTAAGAAGAAGTGTGGGGAGCTTCGCCTTTGCCATGATTACCGAGCCCTGAATAAGATCACCATCCCAGACCGGTATCCCTTGCCCCTTATTGCGGAGCTGCTGGAGCGGGTCCAGGGGGCGCAGATGTTCACCAAACTAGACCTCCGGGGGGCCTACAACTTGATTCGAATCCGTGCCGGGGACGAGTGGAAGACAGCATTCGGGACCCGTTATGGGCAGTTCGAATACCTGGTCATGCCATTCGGATTATGCAACGCGCCCGCCGTGTTCCAACGGTACATCAACCACGTGTTCCAGGACTTGTTAGACAAGTACGTGGTGGTGTACCTAGATGACATTTTGATTTATTCCCGTGACCCGGCTCGCCACGAGAGTCATGTCCGGTCCGTGTTGCAGCGCTTGCGGGAGCACCGCCTGTATGCTAAACTCAGCAAGTGCGAGTTCCACCAGCGGTCAGTGGACTTCCTTGGACACCGACTCTCCCTGGACGGCGTGCAGATGGACCCTGGGAAGGTGTCTGCGGTTCAAGAGTGGGCGGCGCCGCGGAACCGCAAGGACCTACAGCGGTTTTTGGGGTTCGCCAACTATTACCGGACATTCATTGCGGACTATGCTCATCGCACCACCCCGTTGACCCGACTGCTGCGCCCCAAGACGCCCTTCGCCTGGGATGAGGAGGCTGAGGTGGCATTCCAGGGATTGAAAGCCTGTTTCCAGAAGGCGCCAATTTTGCAGCATCCTGATCCCTCTCGTCCCTTCGTGGTGGAGACTGACGCCTCCAGTACGGCTCTCGGTGCCATCTTGTCCCAGCAACACGGACCTGATGCGCCACTGTTACCCTGCGCCTACTACTCCCGGCAGCTCCTTCCAGCGGAGCGTAACTATACCGTGTGGGAGCGGGAACTACTGGCCATCAAGGTGGCCTTTGAGGTCTGGCGCCATCATCTTGAGGGGGCACGACACCCAGTGGAAGTGAGAACTGACCACCGGAATCTGGAGTACCTCCAGACCACCCGCAAGTTGAACCAAAGGCAGATCCGGTGGGCGCTGTTCTTTTCCCGGTTCCAGTTCCGGATCCGCTACATCCCTAGCTCCCAGAACCGGAAGGCGGACGCCTTGTCCCGGAAACCCGAGGACGTCGCAGACACGGTACAGCAGGCAGTACCAACGACGATCTTACCACCAGCCGCATTCCTGGCCACTCGGGAGGCTCAGCCACTGCGGGCTCGGGTGCGGGAACAGCAACGGGTCGATGCTTGGGCGCAAGAACGGCTCCAGGAACTGTCCGATGGGTCATGCCCTCGATATCCAGGGCTGGCCCTGCACCAGGGCCTACTGTTGCACCAGGGTCGTCTGTACATCCCGCCAGGACCATTGCGAGCCGAGGTTCTCCGGATGTCCCATGATGCCCCGGCAGCGGGTCACTTCGGGCGGTACAGGACCACCCATCTGGTAAGCCGTGAGTTTTGGTGGCCCCGCCTGAAAGCTGACGTGGCACGCTACGTTGCTGGTTGTGACGTCTGCCGGCGGGCCAAGGGTCCTACTGGGCGACCCCCTGGCCTGCTCCAGCCGTTGCCAGTCCCACCACGTCCCTGGCACACGGTCTCGCTGGACTTTGTGGTGGACTTACCCTCGTCTCGTAACTGTACCTGCCTCCTGGTTTTCACAGACCATTTCACTAAGATGGTGCACTGTGCCCCCTGCCCATCTGTACCCACAGCTAAGGAAACGGCTCAACTGTACCTTCAGCATGTCTTCCGCCTGCATGGCCTACCCGAGCGTCTGGTATCCGACCGGGGCGTCCAGTTCACATCCCGCTTCTGGCGAGCCTTACACCAGGCCCTCGGGACGGAGGTCTGTCTATCGTCGGCCCACCACCCGCAGACTGACGGCCAGACAGAACGAGCAAATGCAGTTCTGGAGCAGTACCTCCGGTGTTATTGCAGCTTCCAGCAGGACGACTGGGTCGACCACTTGCCGTTGGCGGAGTTCGCGTACAACAATGCGGTGAACGCCTCCACCCAACAGACCCCGTTCCAGGCCACTTACGGTTACCATCCACGTTTGTTCCCGGACGTGCTGCCAGCATCCGCTGTCCCCGCAGTGACCGACTGGCTCCAGGAGCTCCAGTCTCAGCAACAACTATTGATGGAGCAGCTGCGCCAGGCCAAGGACGCTTACAAGGCCCAGGCCGACCGCCACCGCCAGGTGGGACCAGAACTCCGTGTCGGCGACCTGGTATGGCTCTCCACTCGCCACCTGCACCCCTCTCGGCCTTCGCGGAAGCTGGATGCTCGCTTCACCGGCCCATTTCCAATCGTGGACCAGGTCTCGCCAGTGGCATTCCGTCTCCGGTTACCCTCGACCCTGAAGGTCCACCCGGTATTCCACCGGTCCCTCCTCAGTCCGGTCGCCCCGCCCGACGAGTTCCACCCAGACCATCCACGACCGCAGCCAGTTTTGGTTCAGGGGGAGCCCGAGTACGAGGTGGAGCACATTCTTGACTCTCGATACCGCAGGGGGAAGCTCCAATACCTCATTGACTGGAAGGGGTATGGGCCCGAGGATCGTTCGTGGGAACCAGCGGAGAACGTCCACGCACCTGCATGCCTCCGTGATTTCCATGCGTCTTACCCCAGCAAGCCTGGTCCGGCCCCTCGGTTGAGGGGGGGGCCTGGGAGGGGGGATGGTGTGATGGCCTGGGAGTCAGACTCAGACGCTGAACCTGAGGGATTCCAGCCTGCACAGGATTCACTGCCCTCAGAAACAGCAGAGCCAGGGCTGGGGCCTGGGTCTCAAGGGGACTCACCTGTGCTGGATCCTCAGGTGCAGGCTTCGGCTGAGGTTGATCTGGCTCCTAATGGGATGGAGGACTCACTGCCTACAGGTGCTCCACTCCCCACCCAGTCAGGGGAAGCTGAGGTTGCCTCTGGGTCCGGTAACCCTCCAGCTTCTCCTGAGCTGCAAAGGCTCAGGGCAGAGAGGCGAAGGGAACTAAGTTCTCGCAGGAGGAGTGCTCGCCTCCAAGCCAGGAGAGGCGAGTCACCTGGGGATCGTAGCCGCCCTTCGCCTCGGGACAGATAAAGCCGGCCAGTCCCAGTCCCAAGTCGCAGGAGCAACATCGTTGCTGGAGAGTTCTGCTTGCTCCCTGCCCGGTTGTTCTGCCTGAACTCTTGACCTGCCTTGGTTTCCTGTTTATCCTTCCGTCCCTGACCTTGCCGGACTCCTTGCCCTGACCCTGCTCCTGTTTATTCGGACTGCCTTCACGTACCTCTGACCTCGGACCGGACTTCGACCTCGCTTCCTGGATACCCCACGGGACCAGCACACCCCCGTTCTGGCTGGCCCCGGACGGCTCTCTTTTTGCATTGTGGGCCTGCGGGGAGGCCGGTGGCCTCCCGGTCACCTTCCCCGGCAGCCCGCGCTGTTCGTGCGGCGGCGGCTTTGGCGGTGCGAAAGCCGGTGAGGCAGCTCCGGCAGCGCTGGGCGCCCTCAGGGCGGCCTGAGGAGGAGGAGGAGGAGGCGGACACGGCAATGGCGGCCATCGCCTATTGGTCTGTACTATCCAATCCCTGTGTCAGTGGGGTGCATGCGCAGTTGCGAATTCCACTGACACACGGAAAGTACGCACGGACACAGGCACTTTATTATATAGGATTCACCCCATGGAGGTTCACCTAGAGTGTTTATGGGTTTGTTTTGGCACTAAGTGAAGACCTTATTCTCTCGGGCCTTTTAAATGTATGATTTATCTACTATGTCTTATTTGTGGTGTCCTCCTATGCTGATAATTTTTATCAATATTTTAATGTTATGATTATTTTAAAATTTTATTGTAAGTGGCCTCATATTATTTTTTAAAGGACAAGGCATAGTTTAGAGGTGAGCAACCTGCAGCCCTAGCTTTAATAATTTTGAGTAGGTGGTGGGCGGAGCCCAGTAGAAAGGAGGGTATGGGACAAAAAGCACAATGATGATGATGATGATAATGATGACAGTCTATGTGGTCATTTGGGATGCGGATGGCACTGTGGTCTAAACCACTGAGCCTAGGGCTTGCCAATCGGAAGGTCAGCAGTTCACTCGGTCCCAGCTCCTGTCAACCTAGCAGTTCAAAAGCACGTCAAAGTGCAAGTAGATAAATAGGTACCACTCTGGCAGGAAGGTAAACGGCTTTCTATGTGCTGCTCTGGTTTTACCAGAAGCGGCTTAATCATGCTGGCCACATGACCCGGAAAAACTGTCTGCGGACAAACATTGGTTCCCTCGGCCAGTAAAGCGAGATGAGTGCTGCAACCCCAGAGTCATTTGCAACTGGACTTAACTGTCAGGGGTCCTTTACCTTTACCTTTTATGTGGTCATCATCTGAACACTAAGCCAAACGTGTTGTTCTTCTCACACTCCAAAGCATATTGAGCTCTAGGACTTTCCACATCCTTATTGAGTAGCTTTGCCTCACATTTTCTCCCCTACAAAAATAATTTTCATCTTAGGCATAAAGTGTCCCAAACGGATATTGAAGAGTCCCACTGATACCAGAAGAATTTACTTGTGAGGAAAATGTCCATAGTTTTTGGTTGCATGGGGAAGTTCCTTCCTAGTGCAAGAATTGCAGCTCTTTCCTTATGGGAAAGCCAGGAACTGAACTATCTTCGGAGTTCCCTCCCCGCACTTACCAGGTGAGCAACATCCTTGTACCAGAAGGGACATCCTAATGGAGACCTCCCTCCCCACAACACACATCCGATGGCATTTCCCCCGCACTGTCAACAGCACGTGTGCATTGGCTCTTGGAGAGGGATAACTGAGCACGGGTCCATTTGAAGGCAGGACTGGTCCCACGTGCTTTGTTTTGCAAAGGTAACCGCCAGCGGCAACAGCAAAGGATGCCTTGGCTGTACAGTACGGTGGCGGCGGTGGCAGCAGCCCTTCATGCCTGCGGGCCACAGAGGGGTCCACGGGGGCCAGATTCCCGTCAGATGCATCGTCTTGTCCGCCTCTCTCAGACACCAGCGACAACAAAAGTGGCAAGGAGGAGGAGGTGGACGGCGGTTGCTAAGGGGGCGGCTGTGGCTGCGGGAGGAGCCCTGCAAGTTAACAAGAATCCGCTCGGGACTCTTGGCTCACCGGACTGCGTGTGGGGGGAGCTGCCCCCCTACACACACACACACACACACACACACACATACACTCCCTGCCAGTCTCCTGCAGCTGGCCCTCTCGCTCATTTGTTGCTCCAATAAGCAATAATTAGGTTCTAAGCTAATGACGTGTCAGCTGATCTGATGGGAGGGAGGTGGAAGGTGGTGGTGGGACTTAGGGGAGAGAGAGAGAGGGAGGGAGGCTAAGCTAGGCTAGACCAGGAGAAATCTCCATGGAAACGCTCCCCTCGCACGCCCCTCCCCCTTCCCCCCACCTGGCTGTGGTGGAGCGGCCTCCTCCTCCTCCTTCCGCCGGCTCCCCTGCGCCACCTTGCCGCCCGCTGCTCGGGCCAGCCCCGCCTGCCTGCGCGGCGCTCTCCAACCTGCCGCCGCCCGCCCGCAGCATGCGCGCGGCCCGGCATCCCTAAATGGGACAATTCTGTCCGTCACGTCGCCGCTCCGCCGTCTCCACAGAAACTTTTGTCCCGCTGGCCAATCAGCGGAGGGCAGCCAAGGAGCGGGGAGGGGAGGCGGGGAGCCGACGCGGGAGAGAGAGGGCTTCCGCGAGGAGCTTTTGCTAGTGCTCGGCTCGCGCTGCCGGCTGTCAGTCCCGCCGCGAGACCTTCTAGTAGAGCCGCTGAGCAGAGAGAGCGGCTGGCAGAGAGGGAGGCGGGGGAGGGAGAGAGCGGGGTGGGCGGAGGAGGGGGGGGGAAGAGGAGGCAGAGGCGGGAGAGGCAAGCGGGCACTGTCCATTTCGCAAGTGCCTCCCTGGGACAAGGCTGAGGCGCGGCGCGCGCGCAAGGTGCCAGGCGGCCCATTCATTTACCTCGCGGCGCCTTTCGAATGGAGGGAGAGCCGTGGAGAGGGGAGGGGAGAGCCGTTCGGTGCCTTCCCCTCACCCCCCACGGCAACGAGCCATAGGAGGGTCTGAGAAAGGGAGCTGGGATTGGCGTGTGAGGTGACCAGAGAGAGAGAGAGAGAGAGAGGAGCCAGGACTGGACGGGTCCGGGAGCCATGAGAGAGAAGAAGACGCGCGCAGAGAGACAGAGTGGGAGTGTGTCTGGGCTCGCGCGGCGGAGAGGAGGAGGCGGAGGCGGAGGAGGGGAACTCCCTTTCCCGGGCGGCGAATAGGTGTCGGATGGAGCAGCTGCCGCCTGCCTTCGCCAGCTCGGAGGGTCGTCGTCGCGAGGCGCTGGCAACTGGGCTCCCGGGGAGGAGAGGGGGCTCGGCGGCGCGGCCCAGAGGCGGCGCGGGTTTCAAGGGGTAACGGAAACTGGGGCCAAGGCAGGGACAATAATCGAGGCTGCTCCGAGCAGGAAGGGAAAGCAGGCGGCGGCGGCGGCGAGGAAACGGGCGGCGCTGGTTCTCCATCAAGCATCCGGACGCCAAACTTCCTCGAACGCCTCGCAGCCGGGGGAGACCACCAGATACCTTCGGCTGGACGAGTCGCTAAATGGGCGAAAAACCGTTTTTACATGCGCAGCCCCACCGACGGCCGCCATCCGCTGGCCAACATCCTCCCAGGACTCAGCTCGCCCTCCTTGGGTCCCAAGCCTAATTTTTGTACCTTCAGAAGGGTCGAGGTTATTATCATCATTATTCTTTTACTCGGTTTAGTGGGATTTCCCCACCCCCCAAAAAATAGCTAAATAAAGCCTGCGAGGATGATCTGTCAAGATTTCTCTCCGTGATGCACCCTGGATTTGTTAGGCAGGAAAGAACTTTCTATCCCACCAACAGCTTCCCACCCAAAGCATGGAGCCCTAAGATGGAATAAAGGAGAGCAGAAGAAGAGAGACCCGTTTGCCCTTCAGCGTTTTCCTCCATCCTGCGTGGAGAGGCTGCTTGTGGGAGAAGCAGGGTCCTCCCGGACAGACACAGGAAGGCAGCCCAGGGTTGGCTGGCTGGGGTGGAGGGTGGGCTTTTCTCTCTGCCCCCCCTCCCTCCAACCTGCACCATCCAGGCTGAAGCGGATGCCCGGGAGAGAAGAACCCGACTCCATGATCTGTCCTTTCGCTCTCCCTTTCCTTTTTTCTTCGCGGAGCTAGGGTCCATGTCTTCAGGGCCATAAAGGCGCAACCCTCGGGGGTGGGGGGAGAGGCGCTGCTGGAGACGCTGGGATAGTCCTGCCGGCCACAAGATTAAAGGGACGGATCACGTACTGGGGAAGGAAGGGGAAGCAAGACCTGGTCGCCTGGTGGATGTGGGGCGGAGGGTTGGCGGTTGGGATGATCAAGTTGAAAAATGATCAGGACTGCTGAGCCACTCTGGAATTGATCGCCCAGCCCCTCATCCACCCCGATCGCTCTTCCAGCAAAGAAAGGGGGGGGAGGAGACCCCCCCAGCAGACACACACGCACACACCCCAACCACCCCCACCCCTCAGCCCTCTCTAGGGTGTGATTGTCGCGGGACCTCCTTCTCCTGGTTGCATCTTCCTCCTCCATGAGCCCGGGGTGAACAGGTGCCCCGGTCCGCTTTGGGGGTGTGTGTCTCGCCAGGGGACGATGGAGAGCGGCGACCGGGACATGTATCGCCAGTTCCAGGACTGGTGCCTCCGGACTTACGGGGACTCGGGCAAAACCAAGACGGTGACCCGCAAGAAATACGAGCGGATTGTCCAGCTGCTGAACGGCTCCGAGAGCAGCTCCACGGATAACGCCAAATTCAAATTCTGGGTCAAATCCAAAGGCTTCCAGCTCGGCCATCCGGAGGAGGTCAGCGGGGCTGGCGCTGGTGGCGGCGGCGGAGGGAAGCAAGTGCTCTACGTGCCGGTCAAGACCACGGTGAGTCGAGAAATTGCCTGCCTTGTTTGGGAGCCGCACCGGGGAGGGAGAGTGGCTAGCAGCAGCAGCAGCTGCCGCCCCATCGCGGCCACCCGTGGGCTCCGGCTGCTCGCCTCCCTCCGCCCCCTCCTCCTTCCAATCGCCTCCTCCCCCCCCCCCCAATCTCCAGCCAGCGTTGCCTTTGCCTGGCACCTTCTGCACGGCTCTGGGCTTTGTGCGCCTCCCTTCCCTTTCCCTGCACGGCCAACGCACCAAGCACACCCTGAGCGCGATCGCCCTCCTCCTGCCTTTCCCTTGCCATGATCCCCTTTCTGTCGTTGTTGGGGGCGGCCTCTTCCCTTCGCCTCCCGGGGCTGAGAGGGGGCGTCGTGGGGGTGGGGGCTGCGTGTCCTACGCCTCCGCGCTTCCCATCTGAGACGAGTTCCGAGCGAGAAAGCACCGCGGGTCCTTCTTGGCACAAAGCGGGGCGACCCTTGGCTTGGGGCTTTCCCCGGGATAGCAGCTTGTGTTTTCCCCCCTTCATTGTTAGCCCATATCCCTCTGAGCACCGGGGAGATGTGCTCGGCTCACTGCAGAAAGCGGAGGGCAGGGGGGGAATCAACAAAAGAGCTGTAGGCTTTTGCACATGACCAAATGGGGGAATTGGTTGGTCTCTCCTCCCCACCCTCCCCGCTTGTTCAAGTCTCACTTGATGCCAGCCCAGAAGTACCGTATTGTGAGCCTTCCAGAGGTTGGAGGCTGAAAAGCTGTAGCTGCAGATCTCACAGCAGAAGTGCTATTATGCTGGGTTGTGGTAGTAGTGGTGGCGGCAGGAGCAACAGAATTTCCTGGTTCAGAAGATGGGAACTGTTGGTTACAAGTAGGTTTGCATTCTCCTCTCCTTCCTTTAGTTTTTCTTGATTTCCAAGCTTTACCTTTTACTCTGGTTTGTGGAAGTGTGTGCAATAGCAAAAACCTTACCTCTGGCATTCGGAGTTGATGAAATACATTTTTGTTGTTGCACTAAGAAAAAGTGTCCTGGCTCTCCTTTTTTTTTTTTTTTTTGACACAGTGAAATATTTTGTAGAATGTATTTAAGATGTGGCTGTAGAATGCTAGGATTCCATGTGCTTTTTTAATCACCAGCGGCAGATCAAGATACAGTATTTGTATGCCAGTGGCCATGGTTAATGAAATAAGTATGAAATAATACTAAATAACTGTCTTAAAGTAATGGGAAATCATTTATACAGTGTTTATTATTTCATGGTTTCAGGATTTCAGCTACCTGTTGGGATTACTTTGTAAAAGTTTTGTACCTTTGGGACACTCCACTGAGCACTCCTGCATAAATCCATTTATTTCAAAAGTGGATTTTATCCACTATAAACCTGTATCCAAACTATTTACTATGGTTCAAGTACCTAATCCCATAAAAATAAAGTATAATCAAATTTCAAGAAAAGCTCTACTAATATACTTTTGTATCTATGCTGATTAATTCAATTAATGCTGATTAACTGGAATAGGGTTGTGGGAAGCATCCTTTATGTCTCATAGCATCTTTCTTGGAAAGCTACAGATAAACTCATGTTTGAAGGAAGATGGAATTTATGGATAGCCATAGAAGAATTAGCTTCTCTGTAAAGATAAAGCACTATTCTGGGACTTTATGGTTGTATTCCTATGCACACTTATCTGGGAGTAAGTACCACTGAATTCAACAGAGTTTACTTCTGAGTAGGCCTATATAGGATTGCATTGTATAAATGATATACATCTGCATTAACTAAGTCCATATTTGTGCTGTTTCTAAAGGGTTTTGCCACTCTTTTCACTCCTGTTTCTGTCACAATTTGATGCCCATATTTTTCTTGATATACTCACCTACTAAACATAGTTTCACCTAAGCATTTGTCCTCTTGACTCAGAAAAGCACAGAACAATCTTATAATCAATCCTTTACTCAAGAGTTCACTGAAACTTTCTCCCAGGTAAGTGTGTGTAGGTTTGCAGCAACAATGTTGGAAATGATCACCTCTACAACAGTGCAATAATAGGGGAACCAAACTATAAAAAGTCCCATCAAATTTTTATATTACATTAAATGGCCCAAATCCAATGCAGGTTAGAATATGCCCATGCATGTCTGTGCACTGGACTGTGCCCAGTACACACTACTCTGTACTATCAGTGGCACAATGGGTCAGTGTGTCTGGCTGTTACCCAGAAGGTTGGTGGTTTGAACCCACCCAGGGACAGCTGTGGGCAAGATTCCTGCATTGCGGGGGGTTGGGCTAGATGACCCTCAGGGTCCATCCCTTCCAACTCCACAATTCTATGATTCAAATCTAACAGCATTCCTTGCATTGGTAAAATATTCAAACTTGAGTGCATGCAAATATTTAGTTTCCTAAATCTGCTCCATAACAGACAGTTCAAACAGCATGTACAGATGTTACTGAATCATTATCACCTCAAACTTCATATCCCCATTCACAAGGATGCATCAATTGTTTAAGGACAACTTCAGATTTTTTCTAATGTGCACTCAGTGCTCAAAGTGGAAGTGAAGTGAAGTGGAATGGTTTCATTCCAAATTATGCCAGACCCAATAACATCCATTGGAAGAAATGAGGTGGTTTGGAGGCAGTATGAAAAGATGTGGGATAGCATCTTACTCCATGTGAAGCACTGGGCATGCTGGATACATATCAATGGCTGATTTTGGAAGTGTTTTCACTTTCACTTTGCTATTAACATTTATGTGAAGTCATTCAAGTTTACTCACTGGCACCATGGACAGAGGCTTCACTCTGTTTTGTAGCATCTCATTCATCCCAATATATCCAGTGGCCATAGAAGAGTTTAATCACATACTATCACTCCTTGTTAACTCTTCTGTCTGCTGCTGCATACACTTGACAATGTTGCCACATATATATCTGCTGCTACAGTGCACAGAGACAGTAACTTCCATACTATATAATCAAAAAACTTTCCTTACTACCAGAAAAGTCATTGTAGTGTACAGTATTTCATTTAAAAAAATCAAACACTATTGATAATTCTGGCCAGTACAGAATTAACAGATGCACAAAATAACATTTTTAACATCAAAGCAATTGGCTTGATGAAAGATTAATATGCAAACCACCTTCATTGTCCAGAATTATTCTCTCCTTGAAGCTTTAAGGTTTGTTGCTCAGCTTTGCTGTCAGGCAGAGAGATTTGCTCCTGAAGGTTCTGTAATCCACTGCTGCTGGTAATTAGACATCATTACTGCTGCATTAAAGGGAAAGAGAGAAGGGGAGAGGACAGGCTGGGGCTAATTAACTACTTGATTTTAATGAAAGAAAGAGAGACTGATAGCAGGTGGGAGTTTGCACCGGAACAGACCAGACAAGCAACACAGACTTCACTGAAGCAAGAATAACTTGCAGGCTTACAGTAGCAGTGCCCTTATCTGTTTATTAAATGGCATGGACAGCGAATGAAATACAAAGGCCTGAACATATATTGTATCTAGTTTGCTGTTGCATATGGGTGAACACCTCAGGTTCCCAGGGCCTCATTCAATTTAAACAGCATGCAGAGAAAGGGAATATTTAGCTTGTTGAATGCTGATTTAATTTATTTCAGTATCTCAGTCTTCTGGAGAGCAAAAGGAGCAAATCAGTCTCCCTGTTTTCACATCCCTCTGTAGTGTAGGAGATGCACTCTTGGTCACCAGGCAACAACATCCTGCAATACGGCCATTTTAGGTCTACAGTGGGACAACACACAGTGGAGTATTTATATGTGCAGCTCAATGAATAATATACTGTACCTCTGCTAACTCTTCCCACTGTTGTTGTTTTTTTGTCATCTGCTCTCTTTCATTAAGCCCAAACTGCAGTTTATGAGAACAGTGAAATGATGCCTAATCAAGAGGCTTTACTTGAAAGCATAAGACAGAGAAATATGCCAAATGGCTGACAATAATTAGTTTAAAGTTTTTATACTTGATAGTCACAGTCACTTAGCAACACATAACACTATCCTTAATGTGACTGGTCACTGAAATTCTACAGATAATTTTATGAACAGCTTCTATGAGATTTCTGACTAAATTAGTATTTATGTTTGAAAATAAAATTGGAAAGAATGAAAAACATCAGTGATGTTATGTGGTAATGGTACAAATTATAGTATGCAGCTTGAAATCAAATGTTCTCATAGGTACAGAATGATGTGACAAGGATGTGAATTCAGGTCTATGGTCTAGAGCAGGGATCCTCAAACTGCGGCCCTCCAGCTGTTTTGGGACTACAACTCCCATCATCCCTAGCTAACAGGACCAGTGGTCAGGGATGATGGGAATTGTAGTCCCAAAACAGCTGGAGGGACAAGTTTGGCCATGCCTGCTAGAGTTCAAACATTTGTGAATTAGTTAGGGGTGGGGCCAAAAATCAGCAGTTAAGGATAAGCAATGAGGGCCAGGTGAAATACTATACAGTATAAAAGCAGACAGTCCTCTTGATCCCTATTTGAGAGAAATATGTGTATCCTGCTATCTTTTGTGTAAGTAACTATGTGGATGTTATGCCACTAGATCAGAAGTGTGTGCTGATGAAGGTCTAATTAATGGATTCCACAGACCAATATTTTGGTTACCCTAGCATAAAAGTTGTTGGGGTTTAAATTACACTTTAAAAGGGAATTAAGTTGCATATGATTCAGTGGCTCACTCCTGACTTGCTGCATCAGTTTGTAACTGCTTAGGATGTGGGGTGTCAAAAATTATGCCCGTACAACTACACAAGAGTTGTGGTGATATTATGATGCTATTGCAGACACACCATCTGCGCAAATGCATAGAACTGGACTGCTAGCCAGGCTCTTTTAAAAAATGTATATTTATTATAAACTCTCCCCATTAACTTGCAGTGATAACTGTAAAGAGCAAAGAAGTTTGTGAAATACTTATTAAGAAAACTATTAACATACAGGACTTTAACATGCCACAAGTGTCAGCACAACAATACAATTGTGGAAATGTTATTGAAGGTTTGTAAATATGCATCTTGGAGTTCCTATTATTTTTCAACAAAAGATCAGTAGTAGAATAGAGGCAGAGTTCCAGGTCAATTTCTGGCATATCCTGTCAGGGATGGGAAAGACTCCAGTCTGAATCTTTAGAAAGCTGCTATCAGTGTACAAGGCAAGTTCCTAATAATTACCACTCTTTGTTTCTGAGTTCTTAGTTTCTAATGTGTGTTAGAATAATCAATCCTCATGACAAGAGTAAAATGGGTCTATGTGCCACTTGTTAACTAAAAAAGTTAAAGCACTAGGATATAGCTACTCTGTGTTCTGCACACCCTCTATATAAAAGTTATACTTTTATCTTAAAATTCTATGGAATAATAATTTCACTTTGGCTATGCCTTTATACCTCATTTTTATGTCAAACTTGTTCAGTTATGTAAAACTCTTCTAAACATTGACATGGCTTATTATCTGGTAATTTTTAATGTAGATTTTCACAAATAAGAAAAATCCTTCATTACATGGTTGAATTATAGCTACAAAACTATCTCTGGCAGTACCTAAAAAATATGCAAACTGCAATATTATAGGATGTAGCTTTCCAAAGAATGTTAGAAAACAAGGATAGACTTTTGTAAATACCGGTACATGTATATACTAAATTCCTCTTTGAAGGTTAGAAATTAGCAGTGAAAGTGAAAGTGAGTAGGAATGGTCAGAGTACAAACCAATATGAGGATGTGGAAATACAGTCAATATTTGCCACTGAACTTAGAGCTTAAGGGGGTTCTGGACAGAAAACACAATACATTTACCTCATGAAGAATGTGTATGTTGCATTTAGCAATTAAATGACTGGCATGCAGAACAGAAGTGTGCATGCGTGTGTATATATTTTTTTGTTTTTATCTACATGCATTTTTACATGTGTTTTTATTTACATGTGTATTTATTTGCACCCCCCCACACACCACACATTGGGGGTGGTATTTATTCAGCTAAGTTTTACTCAAAGCAGGCCCATTGAAATTAATGAACATGACTAAATTATTGTCACTAAATTTACTCAAAGCAGGCCCATTGAAATTAATGAACATGACTAAATATTAATTTCAATGGGAGTACTCTGAGCAAAACTTAGTTGAGTACCACCTAGACAGTGATGGCTAACCTTGACACTCCAGATGTTTTGGGACTACAACTCCCATCATCCCTGACCACTGGTCCTGTTAGCTAGGGATGATGGGAGTTGTAGTTCCAAAACATCTGGAGTGTCAAGGTTAGCCATCACTGACCTAGTATGTCACTGAATACTAGCTGCACTTGGATCCAGGCTTCCCATAAGCATCTAGTTGGCCATTGTGAGAATAGGATGGACTAGATGGGCCTTTAGCCTGATCCAGCAGCCAGACTCTTCTTATGTTCTTAATAAGAAGCACTTTACTAGTGTATATATTTCAACGTGCAAATCACCATCAAAGCATAACTTCTGGACTATACTTGTGACACTCAGTGGCTCTGGGTCTCCAGTGTAGTGACCAGCAAAGGGAGGGGAAGTACTAGAGGCAGGGCTGTGGTTATACTGGTGGTGGGTGCTCTCAGCTAATCTGCTCTCAGTGCCCATTTGGAATTTCCCATCAATCACAAACCACTGCCTCAAGTGATTCCAGTAATCCCAGACTTTGAGAATCAAGCTGCTCCTGTCTTTGGTTAGAAGTGTGATGAAATGTTGGGAACTGAGGAGTGGAAAACGTAGAGCTATACTCACTGGCGGAGGAACGGGAGTGCGGAGGGAGCGGACTGCCCCCGGCACCACTATTCCAGTAGGGTGCCATCGTGGCAGCCCCCCCCAACACACGCTGCGCAACCGCCCCCCACACGCCAAATGCCACGCCCCCACAGACAGCACACCACGCCCTCATGGGTGGCGTGCCACGCCCCCGGGATGCACACCACACCCCTGTGGGTGCCAGCCACGCCCCCGCCTGCTCTCCGCTCCTGGTAGCAGAGCATGCAGCTTCGCCACTGGCTGTACTTCCCTTGCAGGAGGCAGAGCTGATCCTTGTGGCTCAGCTCATTCCTTCTGCCTCCATTCACATGAGAGAAGAATTGCTGTTGCTATGGAGGGAGGCAAGGAAGATGATATCTGAATGCACACCCTGTGAAACCCACTTCAGATGTTCAAGTTCTCACATGATTACAGCCATGTAAGGGGGGGGGGAGGGAAACAAGATCACACTCACTTGCCTTGCCCCCTCAGCACATCCTCAATGGCCTGACCCTGCTACTGTCCATGTGTTGGGACTAAAGTAGAGTCAGCTATATGCATGTAGATTCCCTGAATTATTTAGAACCTTGATTGCATGGGCTTCTAAATCACATGGGGAGGCTACACATGCACATCAGGCTCTCTACTTGGGACTTTCAGCTTTAGTGTGTGGACAAGCAATGCAGCCAGGCCACTGATGCTACAGGGATAAGGCTAGCAGGCATGCCACCAACATTATGGCCCATGCAATTGTAATCACATTGGAAGAGAGCTTCCTTTCACTTTGGCTCAGCTGTGTGTAAGGATGTGCTCCACACCCAAAGCACCATAAACCACCAGTTCCTGTTCTCTCCCCTGTAGACAGAGACAGTCCTTACTATTCCAGGATTCCCTTTCACTTTCTCACTGAAAAATAAGGCAGTGGCATTCCTAGGATCATTTACCACACTTTTCTTCCCAAGGGACACAGGCCTAAGCAATATGGCTTGAGGGAGTGAGCAACAAGTTGGTGACCAGTGAAAAAGTTAAGCAGAAGGAAAACAGCATAGAGACAGGGGTCCTGTACTACTGATGACATCATCACCAGAACAAACAAGTGAAATTATTCATCTTTGTGCTTTGGTTTACCTTTTTTCCTTCTCCTTGTATTCATTTTCCCATACCTAGTTACTTGTAAAACTTGTTAAAATAAGCAGATTTGTGCAAGAACACCACACATCTACAGTGGTTACTCTTCCAAATGAAAGGAACTTTATCAAAAACAGTATTCCTATTGCTCAAGGAAGAGGAAGTGAGTGTGGAGTTTTATCTCTTCTACATAAACTGAACTAGTGCAAAAAGTTGTGCTTTTTTGTCTATATTATGGCCCCAAATTAATCAATTGTGCAAACTGAGTTCTTATGGGTCCTGTTCTCTGTGATCATCCATTAATTCTGTTCATTGACTTACTGACCCAAATATTTATTCTCTCCACCCATGCTTTTCTACATACTGCCACCAAAGAAAGCCAATATTTAATGTATTCTACAGAACATCCACAAACTATTATCCACAAATCACTTGTTCTAGATCACCATCAAAGAGTGTTTACAGATGTTTAGTGATACTGTAGGCCAGGAATGACTAACTTATGGCCCCCAGGCCATATCCAGCCCCCGAAGCCTTTTGTCACTCCCTGCTTCACAATTTGGTGGTGGTAGCAATGACAGGTCCACCACCTGATTCTCTGCTGCTTCCTCATTGTGGAGCACCTCTGCAGCATTCAGCAAGCACTTCCTGGAGGGCTTGAGAGAGATTGGGATACAGATCTCTCCCTCCCTGCTCACCAGATTCATCCATTGTATGTAATGTGCCTCTCTCTGTATGTACATGTGTGTTCCCTAGTATGTATGCAATATACATGTGATTATCCTGCTGGGATAGTTCAGTTGGTAGAGCATGAGACTCTTAATCTCAGGGTTGTGGGTTTGAGCCCCATGTTGGGCAAGAGATTCCTGCATTGCAGTGGGTTGGACTAGATGAACTTTGTGGTCCCTTCCTACTCTACAATTCTATGATTCTATTATTCTATGTGCGCTTGATCTGCTGTTTATGTGATGTGTATGCAAAATGTGTGGGGGGTATGTATGGCATGCCAACTGTGAGGTGGCCACACTCAATTTTTGACCATCCATCAAGTTAGAAGGTAGCAATGTAGCCACTTCTCCTGTAGGTGGAGGTGAGGTAGGGAAATGCAGGTGCTTGAGTACCTAGAAAATTGATGATAGATAGTACAAGAATGTTGTAATACTTACTTGATCTTTCTTAAAACTTGAGGCTGAGTTTCTAAAATATTATGCTGGTTCCTGGGACTTTGAATGACATTTGTAGCTCTCTTTTTAGAGTTGATTCCACACTACAGCCCTTGAGCACTGTTGAAGGGCTCCTGTTCTACAACTGGTGTTTGCTGGGCTCATCTGCCTCCACCGCTGCTTCACCTACTTGCTGCAGAGTGCCAATTTCCCTCCCCACTGTTAGGAATGTATAAGCTGCCTTATACCAAGGTAGACCAAAGGGACATCTAGCCAGTATTGTCCATGCTGACTGGCATTGGCTTTACAGGGTTTGAAAACAAAGTCAAGATGGCTCATGAATAAAATCCATACTTACTGCAAGGCCATTTTGCACAGGGACTGGCTGCACGAGCTATCCAGCGTACATGGCCCTGGCACCAAAATTTGTGGGTGCTTGACCCTTTCATGGGGAATTTTGTGGGTGCTAGGGCTCCCAGGGAGTTGGCACTTGTGTTCCCAGTCAGGAACTCCATAGCACAGCAAATCTCAACTAGGGTTGGTGTCACCATTGATCAGCTGATCAGTGCTGACAGCAAGACTTGCTTGCCAAGAAACAATTAGAGCACACTTCAAGGTTCCCAATTTTCTGTGGAAGCCATGTGTCTACCTGCCTCACACCTGATATCACAAATGATGTCAGACATGGAGGAGATGACTGTGGTTTGGGGAAAATGGCTTCATTGTCAAACTGGGGCCTGTATCAGGTCCAATTTGGCCCAGAGGCTGGAGGTTCCCCACCTCTGGTATAAATGTCTACGGTGAGAGGTATCTGCAACCTAGATGCATGCCACATCACAGAAAGGGCTACTAGATGCAGACCTATTCCTTGTTCACATGCTGTTCAACACTAGAGTGATGAATGCCAGAATATGGCTAAAGTATTCAAGTCTTCAATGGGCTCCCACTCTGTGTGCTAATGCAGTGCTGTGAAGGTTGGCGCCGCATATATCTTTAGGTGCCAGGCAAAAACTTTCCTCCGTAACCTGTGGCCTTTTAGAAGTGAGTGGGCTATTTTATATGTACAGTATTTCTTCTTCCTCTTGGTTTTAAAGTATCTATGTGGGGTTTATTGTCTGGTTGTAAGTTGCTTTGGGTTACCCGTGACAAGATAAGCTGACTGACTAACTAACTAACTAACTAAATAACTAACTAAATAAATAAGATTAAAAGCAAGCTATCAGGGTTGGCCCAAGATATTATGCTACCTGAGGCAAAGGACAAAATGGCACACACATGCATCCATGCCACATACAGCAGTAAATCTTACTTCAGTATTAGTAATGGAGCACTGCACTGCCCCTGAAGGTAATTATAAAGGTGGAGGGCAAGAGGCATGACACACACAGCTCTCTTCTCCCAACAGGAGGGTATGGTCAGGGAGCTCAGGAGGAAGAGCTGAGGGGCACCACTGCCTCCCAGCACACACCACACAAGGCAGTTCCCTCACTCTGCCAAATAACAGGACAAGCCCTGTAAGCTAGTGGAGACAGAAATAAATGTTGAAATTTCAGAAAGAGCTTTTACAACTTGAATAAAGTCCTCCGTTCTCAATACACCCATGCAGTAGCACAGCAGTTAAGAGAATGAGCTGAGAACTGCATGCCCTTGATTCACTTTAACTCAACTGATTTCGACTGGTTGGAAAATAGTAGTCCATCATCCTCACACCTAGATTATGAAACCTACTGTACAGGAGCATTGCAGTGATTACTGGGCATGTACTGATGTTTAAAAAGAAAAAAAAATCCATATAAACACAAATGGGCCTCCTGCCATCTATCTATCACTGCATTTAATTGTTATTACTGTGGATTTAGGTGCTTAATGTTTGGAAGTTAGTAATAAAATGTGTCTGCCATTACAGAATAAGAATATCTATTTGGGACACCAAAACAAAATTTTGCGTAATTTGCTTCGCATTTAGAGAGACATATTAAATCTAATCATAGAACATGACTGTGAATCAGGAATACATGACCAAAGAAGAGCCTGGGGAAATAGCCCAAAGACACTGAACCCTGCACAGCTACTGGCTGTTAAGAGTTCTAGCTTCAGCATACTGAAACAAGATCTTCCTAGAAATTAGTTTAGCTATTTAAACGCTATATAACAG
The DNA here is from genome assembly GCA_034641385.1 of Darevskia mixta. NCBI lineage: Eukaryota > Metazoa > Chordata > Lepidosauria > Squamata > Lacertidae > Darevskia > Darevskia mixta. The sequence continues at coordinate 2,670,886 of JAWWNH010000011.1, forward strand.
GCATGTCCAACAGGTAGATTGTGATCTACCGGTTGATCACTGGACGTCTGTGGTAAATCACTGGTAGATCACTGGCTCCCCCCACAGATGCTCAACAACTTTGAGCCGAACCCTTAAAAAATGGGGCTTTCCTTCTCCCTAAAAAAGCTCAACAACTCTGAGCTGAACCCCCCTCCCTGTCAGATTTTAATTCAGAAAGTAGATCACAGCCTCTTGGGAGTTGGCCACCCCTGCTATATAAAATGCTTGTGAACATTACAACTTCTCACTAAGTTTCGAACCAGATTGAACTGTTGGTGGAAAGGGGTGCAGAGAAGGCTAGAGACAGCCCCAACACAATGATACTCAAACGAATGTGTGGGTGCTATAGATTAGACAGAGTGGGACATGAATGGAGTGTGTGAATAGTGTGAAATGGTTTGTGAGTAAGAGAATGAATAGTGAATGGACCCAATAGATGTTACAAACAAAAGCCTTATCTGCAGATGTCTATAGGTTCACATCTCTTCTGCCTTTAGCTTCAGACAATGTAGTCCAAACCATGCCAACTCAGAAGTCAGTCCTAATGATTTCAATGAGCCTACTCTAAGACAAGGGGTGTTATATATATTATCATACATGTGCACACACAGTAATAATAGTTGTTCATTAATACAAAGCAAATGCCAGGATACAAATCAACAGGCAGTAAGACCAGTCTTTCAATAGTGCTAGCTGAATTCTAATTTTTAAATCATTGCCTGGGGGGACATATTAAGTTGCAACTAACGAGATGTAATCTAAACTTTCTATGAGGGATTTTTTTTAAAAAAAATTCTAAATCTAGAATACAGTAAAATAAAAACACCACTTATCATATGATCCCATAAGGTCCAGTCCGCCCACAGCAATCTGTAGCAGTATTTCATCTTTCTCTTAGCAAAACTTTAGATGACTTAAGAAAACTGTAACAGAGTATTCAAATTATTTTATTTCTGGGTTATTATTGAAGGCTGGGGCCAGAGAATAGTGAGGATGAGAAGAGAGGGAGCTGAAAGTGGTAGGACAGAGCCATGATTGTTCATAGTATGTAGACAATTTATTTTATTCTGATCAAGCTGGGTATTCATGTTTTTTATAGTGCTTCAAAAACCTGCAAACCTCTTTGACAACTGACGATAGCAAAGCAAGAGATATGCTGTGTATACCAGAGGCAGATTTAGGGTTCCGCCACACTGGGTGCTAAGCGTAGTGGGTGCCACAGGGCATCATAATTATGACATGGTGAATTGAGCCAAACAGAAGGTGAGAGGCGAGAGGGCACCAAATTTTGGCCTTGCACAGAGCGCCACTGAAATTAGAAAAACCAAATACTGAATAAAGAAATAACTATTCTGGTCAAATCATAGACATGCTGATCCCAAAGCGGAATCTTGAATGAAGCAAAATATTTAATCCCAAACATAACCCACCAGTGTAGGCATTTACATGGATTGAGGCAAGATCAAATGCTTCCTCATCAAACTTAGGGGTCAGGCAAAGCTTGCATAGTGCTCAGGACCACAATACCTCAAGAACTGTCTCTCGCCATATAAACCAACCTGGACTCGGTGATCATCATTTGAGGCCCTTCTTCCTCCATCACAGGTCTGGAGGGTGGCCACACAAGAACAGACCTTTTCTGCAGTGGCTCCCTGTTTGTGAAACGCTCTCCCAAGGGGGGCTTGTCTGGCACCTTCATAATACATCTTTAGGCACCACGCAGAAATGTTTCTCTTCAACCAGGCCTTTGGCTGACTAATATTCTAATATTCTACGGCCTTTTAAATGTATTTGTGGTAGGCGAGGGTTATTGCTTTGTTTTAGCTATTTATTTTGTGCTTCTATCCTGTTTCTTTGTTTTTTATCTTCTGAGCTGCCCTGAGTTCTTCAGATGAAGGGCGGAATATAAAATTAATTAATTAATTGTCTGGTCTGGTCTGGTCTGGATGTAATGGTAATCTAGGGTTCAGGAACCTGCGGCCCTCCAAACATTGTTTGACTTCAACTCCCATGAGCCTCAGTCAGCATGGGCAATAGGGATGATTGGAGTTGGAGTCCAATAACATCTGGAGGGCCACAGGTTCCCTGCCCCCTATATTAAATCAGAGTTAATATGCATAGACCCGATCCCCTCTCCTCCTCTGGTGCTCTGTGCTGGTGCAGCTGGGACTGTGAGAAGGAAATCAGAAGCAGCCACTTCCATTTTCAACCAACCAGTTTGTCACTTTGTCTGAACCAGGAAGTGTGGGTAGTTTTCATCATCAGCCACTGTTTGATTTATGTTTGTTTCGACAAACATTATAACTAACCATAGTTTGTCTGAATCTGGATGAAGCAACAAACTGCAGTTAGTTGAAAACAGTATTGGATGTGGCATCAAGATGGCAGCTCCCTGCACTGCAGATTGTATGCCTGGGAAATGTGAGAAGTCTTATCTGCCCACCTCTACCCAACACATAGAGATTAGTGTCATATTGGGCAACAATCCACAGTTTAGACTGTGCCCCTTGCAATGATAGTGCTGACATCTCAGATCTACTCTTTGGACTACCAGGTAACAGCACAAGGAATGACACAAATGACTTTTCTCAAATTATCCTTCTGGAATTGTTCATACAGGCACACATAAGTAATACTTCCCTCCTCCTTCATCAGTACCAGCTTGATTAGGGACTGTGTGGAACAACTCCAATAATATATTCGCTGCAGAGACTGGAGGCAAGAACAGATTTCCCATTTTTTTTTTTTTGTTATTTCTCCCCTAGAAACTAAATACTTCTTGTCTTGTATCTTGCCCAGGTCTTCCAGTTATATTCCCACAGAAATGGGAGTGGGGCCAGATCAAAAACCGAGTGGGGGCATATTAATTAAGGCTGTGAAGGAGTTGCCACAGGCCAAGTGGAAATAGATGGAGGGGCACATTTAGCTCAGTAACAAAAGTTCTATAACCCTGATTTTAATTAGCACTTGACACTGCTTTCCTCCTTCAATAAATACACAATCTGCATACATTCTAACAGAAACAAGATTCAAATAAAAATTCTGAGGGCCATCCAAAATTCTGTAAATTAAGGGGGGGAGGAGATAAAGTAATAGATACTTGGACTTTAGTGCTGCTTTGGAAACCAGACTTTTATGTTTGTCTAATATGTTTACTGCAGCCTTTTATACTGTGGTGCTAGTCTTATATAAGAACTGAATCTTATAGTCAAAAACACCACAAAACCCCTGTGCTGGCTAAAATATGTGGTGTGTGCATGTGTGTGCAAACTCACACACACTTCATATTTAACTTCAGCTTATTATTTTAGAGAAATCTGCCTGCCTGCCTGCCTGCCTGCTATTGGTTTAGCAAGTGGCAGACAATTCTCTCTCCACCCTCAGTCAATAAGCCATATGCTGTAACAACAACAAAACAACAACAACAACAACCCCAAAGGGCTTTCAACACTATAGTTCAGATAATTTGTTGGACCTCCAATTTCTATATGATTTCTCTTGCAAAAAAATGCCTGTCTCCCACATCTCACCTGTTTTGCCTAAAACGTTAAAATAAAAATATAGAAAAATATCCCACACACCCTGAGCTTAGCATACACCTTGGGGGAGATGCACAACAGGATGAATCAAAGGGCTTATTGCTGGCAGCTTAGAAGGGGGCCATATGCTGTGCTTGGCTGCTCTAGTAGTTTCCCTAGGCCAGCCTGACCCACTGCAAGCCTCCCAGGGGCCTTGGCAAAACAAAAGGAAAAACGATGGCAAAAATGAGACCTGGAATACTCTCCTATATGAAGTGTGCAGCGGAGTGAACGAGAACGAAAGCAGCCTTAGTGGCGCTTGGGGGCACAAATTGACACAAACCTGGCCAGGCATCGTTTCAGCCACGAGGAATTAGGGCCGGCTTGCGATCCTGTGCAGCACACTGACTCGGGAGTAAGTCCCGTTGGCCGGAGATACTACAGGAAAGAAAGAAAGAAAGAAAGAAAGAAAGAAAGAAAGAAAGAAAGAAAGAAAGAAAGAAAGAAAGAAAAACACTCTGCACAGGATCGGGCTGTAGGGAGTTGGCATACCGCAGGGCGGGTGTGTGTGTGTGTGTGTGTGTGTGTGTGTGTGGAAGCTGCCCACATGCCACCGGGACCGGGTGCGCGTGTCTCTCTGTGTGACACCACTGTGTGCCTTTGCCCCCTTCGCACCCAAAATGCCACCTCGATGCCCTTTTTATTCGATGCGACTGCCCCTTCTTCCTGCCCGACGCTCCCTTTCCCCTCAAAGCCGAGCTGCAGCAGCTCTGGCATCCGCAGGGTCCGTGGCGTTGCCAGGCTCCTCTCGCCCAACTGTAGCATCTTCCCCGGCACGATGAACAGAAGCACCCTGGGCGGAGAGGGAGGGAGGGTGGAAGAAGGGCCGAGAACAGACGCTCCTCATCCCCCTCCCACCGCCACCGCACCCCCTCCCGCCCTCCCGCCGCCTCCTCCTCTTCCTCCGCGTGTGCGTGTGGCGCGGCAGCGGGTCTGCGAGGAGGAGTCCCCAGCCGCGTGCAGGGCAGGCGAAGGCGGCAGCAGCAGCGAGGCTCTGGGTCTGGGACGGCGCGAGGAGGATGGCGGAGGACAGGCGCTGGCCCAGCTGCCTCCTCCCCTCCCCCTGATTCCGGGCATGGAATGGCACCTGACTCGGGGCATTGGGAGAAGGGGCGGCATGGGAAGGATCGGGGTGGGGGTGGGGGTTAGTGGCGGGGTGTGCGTGTACACGCGCTGGCGAGGGGGGGGCAGCTTTCTCCCCCTTGCCTTGGTTCTCTCCCTCTCCCTTCCCGTTCCTATAGTAACCCTGAAATACCTCCAGGACACACATAGCTGGGCTCCGAGGCTCCTCTCCGGATTGGTGGAGGCGAGGGGGGGAGGGGGAGGGGAGCCGAAGCGAGGCGAGCAGGAAGAAGCGCGCGCGGCGCTGGGGCAGGCCCGGCAGCAGAAGGCAGAGCGCGCCCCCTCCCCCTCCGCCCGCCGAGTTCCCATGGCGACTGGGTCGGCGAGCTGCAGGAGCCAGCTGAGCGGCACCTGGATGGGCAGCGAGCGAGCCGGAGCCAAGCCGCCACAGGCGCTGGCTGACAGGAAACACGCCCACGTGCCGACCCAAAACACCGAACAGAACAGGCCAGCACGCGGTCGCCCCCTCCTCCTCAATTTTTCGCTCTCTCTCGTGCTCCCCGCCCCGAGAACTGGTGATGTTGACACATCTCAAACCAGAGAATGGCTCTGAAACTGGATGAACTGACTCAGCCAGGGATTGTGGCACAAACAGAGCGCAAGCCGACAGAATCTGCGCTGCGTCACAATGCATGCTTTGGCAGCATGGAACGCTCTGACAATCGTTGCGTTGGGGGGGGGGGGGAGGCGGGACCACGAATCAGAACTGTAGAGTTGGAAGGGAGCACGAGCGTCATCTAGTTCAACCCCCTGCAATGCAGGGATCTTTACCCCAACGTGCAGCTCGAACCCACGACCCTGAGATCAACTGCCTCATGCCCTACCAACTGAGCCATCCCACGTGTTCCTTGTCCCATGTGCTGGTTGTACGTGTGTGGAATTCACACACATCTGTATGCCCAGCAAAACACAAACACCTAATGGGATAACCTGCTTGTGGAGTCCTGCATGGAAAGGCAGGTATGGACATGGACATTTGGTGCTCAGAGGCAATGATGTACCAGAGTACCAGATGCTGAGAGCAAACAGCGGGAATTGCACGTCATCTTCATGTACCGCTTGTGAGCTTCTAGGCATCTGGCAGGTTGCTGTTGGAAACGGAATGCTGAAGGAAACTGTTTCACATGTTATCCTCATAAACAGAGATTGACACACTGCTGGTTCCTCCACCCTTGATGTGCACCCCAACCCCCAACATTGACATATGGAGAGTATCTGAGCAGGGAATCTGACACATGTAGAATTCTGTGTGCATGCACTCTGGAACCATGTGGCATTAGAGTTCCAGATTGTGTAGAAGCTCTATGTCAGGAGTGAAGAACTGGCAGGCCTCCAGATGTTGGACTACAACTCATCAATCCTGATCATTGGTCATGTTTGCTGGAGCCACAGGGCATAGGAGTTTGACAGCGTTTAAAAGACTGCAGGTTCCCCACAATTGTTCTCCATGCATTTGCTTCCTTCAGGTGCTCATGCTCAGTGTGTGAACCTTGGGGTTTGGAGCATGTGGATAACTTGGGAAGGGGTTAGGGTTGGAGGGTCTGTGGTCTAATTCAGCAAAGTGCAATATGTGAAATTGCTCTTATACTAACACAAAATGATGCTGGTACAGACTGTGATGGGCATACACATATCTATTGATGCGTAAAGATATAAACTACATGTGTCAGGGGGAAATCCCCTAAATATGCTCTCATATGCAATTGACCCTGACATGTCACCACCCAGAAAGACACTGGAACACAAACACAGAGAGAAAACATGCCCATTTTTTCCTTGGAGTCCACTCTATCTTACTAATGTGATACAAACAAACATGACTTGGTACTACTACTCTCATTCTTTTGCACACTGAGAATTCTAACAGCAACCCTTCCTCACAGCTGTCGGTTAAGGCTCCAAGCTACTGTTAAACTGACTTTCTCCAGACCAGGCACACACGATCCAATACATTACCAATGTATGTCACAATACAAAATGTAATAACACATTACACGATACCTATTAAAACTTAATTCAAATAAACAGGATTTCTTCCCAGACCCAAACTAATGCCTTCAAATTACGATAAACAGAACTTCAACTAAATGTTAGGAAGACCATCCTGATGTTGAGCTATTTGATAATGGAACAGGTTGCCCTGAAAAGTGGTGGACTCTTCTTCTTCATAGGAGGTTTCTAAGCAGAGGCTGGATGGGCTACTGATTAGCAGTAAAGTTCTTGCATCAGCAATGGATTGGACCAGATGGTCTTTGAGGTCCCTTCTAAAACTACGATTCTGTAATCACAGAAGAGACTTGATACTATTCACACCAAAGCTTTCTCACTGTCTTAGTGTTGTTAATTTTTCTTATGTAGATGTACACACATTAAAAATGCAGATCTATATGTTGGTACTGCTGATACATAGACAAACACACAGAATACTGAACAAAGTGGAATATATTCTCAGTCAAAGTTAAAGAATTTAGAACTAATAAAAAATGTGTTTTGGTCACTTCTGTTGCACTGGAAGTGTTTAATTTGTGACATAAAAAGTGCTAGGGCAAGTTTGCTTTTAATTTTAGCCTGTGAACTGGAAGACCCCACCAAACTAAGATGTGTGTGGGCAGTTGTGGTTAATCAATAGTAAGGAAATAGCATTTTGCACCTGCACAAACTACTATTCCTTATTAGATCATCTGCTGAAAACAGCTCCAAGACTCAATCTTAGCGTAGCATGACTCAAATTCAGTTTATAGTCTGAGCACAACCTCGGACACTAGCCACAAAACTGCCAATTTATTTATTTTTACTGGGAGTAGTTGTAAAGTGCAATGTTATTATGAAGGCAAGTGCCAGATCTCTCTATTAATTCAGAATCTACCATGCTCTGACAGAAGAGCTGAACTATAGAAGCGCATACCAGAAAAAGATGGCCCCAAGTACCATAGCAACATCTACTTCAATAATTATTAGTCATCTTAATATCGCAACTATTCTATACATGCCTATACAAAAGTAAGTTCCACTGAGTTTAGTGGGGCTCACTCTCAGGTTAAGTGGGTATAGGATTGTACCCTAAGTCATTATTATGATTATGATTATGATTATGATTATTATTCCCATCTGGTATGTCAGAATCTCAGTGTCATACTACTTTTACTGCTACTCTCACTATCACCACCGATTTAATACTTTTACTCTAAAGTGCTATTTGTATAAGCCTAATCGCTTCAGTTAGAATTGCACTAAAGGATAAGGCTTCCCACCAGCAATGGTTCTGATAGAGATTGTTCCTATCTCTCAGATTTCAGTGTCCATCCCATAATTTCATCAATTACATACCTAATAGCTAGAGGAACAAGATTTGTTCCGATAGTTCTTAGAAGTTTCAACAACATGTGCTTTTAAAGTTTGGCTGGAAACAGGTGAGACTGACATTACTATGACTATTCTGATATCACTGGACTGCTTGTTAACCTATACCTATTGAGATTCCAACCATATTTTCGTTTGTTTGTTTATATATAAAAAAATCAATTTTATGACACATTTGAGCCCTCAAAAGAGTTTCCAAGTTGATTTTACAGTGTTAAAATAAGGGTATTAAAGCATGAGATTCTTTATCACATGATTGTGGGTTCGTACCCCACATTGGACAAAGGATTCCTGCAATGCAGAGGGTTGAACTAGATGACCCCCGAGGTCCCTTCCAGCTCTACAGTTCTATGATTCTTTTCTATGTCAGTAACCCCCACCCAAAAAGGCCCACAAGTAGGTATGTGTTAAAACAGGGGGATGACGACTTCTGACTTGTGGGTCCCAGTTTGACCCATGAAGCTGTTTTCCACAAGCCCACACACACCACACACCTGATATCCTAAATGATGTCAACTGCAGAACAGGCAAAGAGGCAGCTGCAAAGGAACAGCTGGAAGCATGAAACGTACCTCTGATTGTCCCTTGGCAAACAGGGCTTTTATTTGGAACATTTTAAATTTGGCACCAAATGCAAGCTCCACTGGGATTGGTTTCACTCTGGAGCACCCAGCCAGAGCTCCTGAAGAGTAGCTGATCCCTTCTGAAAGCAGAACATGAAGACAGTGCCAGTCAGCTGGGACCACAGAGGGCAGTCCCTACTATTTCCTCCCTATATGTGGGAGGAGACTGGCAGCACCTCCTATTCACTGAGAGGCCACTGGGGGCTGCTGAGGAGGAGGTAGATCCGGCTCCAAGGAACACACTGCAGTCATTGCTGCTGCTGCTGCTGCAGCAGCAGCAGCAGCAGCAGCAGCAGCAGCAGGAGGAGCAGGAGCAAGCAAGCAATGCATTCCTTGGAGGCTGGATCTGCTGCCCCTGTGGATCTTGCCACCTGAGGCAGTTTCCCCACATTGCTTCATGGGTGGGCTGCCCTGTCCTTCGGATAACCAGGTCCCAAGCCACATAGAACTTTAAAGATAAGTACAGTATAAGGACTATGAATTGTTCTTAGAAATTGTTTGGAAGCCAGTGCAGCTTCTTAAGCACATGCAAGCTGTGTCCCCTATGTTACATCCCAGTTAGTATCCCAGCAAAAGGAGAGAGACAGCAAAAATTGACAGCTGAAAGTCAAACTAGGCATTCCACTATTCAAAGAACCAATAATTGCATGAATTATGTATTCCCTCCAAAAAAGTAAATTGCAGGTGTGAGAGGTTGGGGGAAGCAATCCCAGGATTCTGGAAGAGCTGGCAGCTTTAATCCTTTGCCCTCCTGCTATAATCCCAATATGGATTGGGTCCTCTAAATCAATTTACATTGAAAGGAATGCTTCCATGGGTACAACTGGAGCTTTTCATCCAATGCAAGGAGCAGGTGCAGGAGGCCAGCTCTGGCTTGGGACCACAGCAAAAGGAGGAAAGGCTAAAAAAACAGAAAACAAAACTCAGCCTCCATCAGGGTCCCTAAGAAAGTATTTTCCCATCTTCCCTCCACATAAGCATTGCAACTTTCTCATGCTGATGACAAGGACTTGGGGGCCTGCCAGGTGACAGCAATCAATGAAGGCAGGAGTGTGATAATCCAGTTCAATAGCTGTAGAGTGATAAACAGTATCTGGAAGAACAGACCATTGATGTCATAATCACATCAGCCAACAGGAAGATGTTTTCAATATGCTTAGCCAAAAAGAACAAATCCCCCTATGAGTAATCAAGGGGCCAAGCTAGGGAAGTAGATTCACCTGAAAAACTTTCTTTTAAAGGTACTTCTAGATGTAGTCCCTTAGAGCCTTCAGTTCTGGTACTTTATATCCCAGATCCTGTCCACTGGGAGAATAATAGGATCTGTTGGGAGATAAGGGTCCTGGGTTTGAAATCTTGATGTTTCATTGATAAAATGTCAGCTTATGCATAGCCAAAAAAGATGGCAAAAGAGGACACAGATTTGTGTAATGTTTGCATACATATTTGTATGGTTCAAATAGAATTACATTGTATTTCACCATTGTAGGGAAGACTATGACCTATGTGCCTGCTCTTCAGGTGTTAACTGCTGATGGCCAACTTCAAGGCCCCTGCTCTGCTTATAGTTCTTTATCTTTAAACTAGAGTTGAACCAGACACCCCTTCAAACAGAGGACTTCTTCAGGCAGAGAACTGTCATCTACCGTATAAAGTAAACCACATGGCCACACTAGCAGAGGCAGTTTTAGGGTAGTGCAACCGGTTTGGCCACACTGGGTGCTGTGCTGCATGGGGAGCCACAACAATGCTGTAGAACAGAGTGTGAGAGGCGGGCGTGCCAAATTTTAGCAGTATACTGAAATTCGAGAGCCCCCAGTCTGCCACTGACACTAGGCAAACACAGACTAATGGGTGTTAAAGTGGTCCTGAGTGTGGAGACAAGCTTTAGGGCAAAGGCTATGAGATGGCATCTTCCAGAAGTTCAGGGTGTGTGGCTGGGCAGCATTTCATTGTATGGGTTCTGAAGCAGGGGTAAGCACTTGGGCAGGTGGGGTTTGTCCATAGACCAGGATGTACAGCTGTCAGCCACTCATTTTATTCAATGCATCATTCTAAGAATCACAGTGCCCTGGACCATATTGATGCCCTCACCCAGCATACTGACGCCCCATTAACACTGGACTTGTCCCTATTACAGAAGCACATTGTGTCCCACTTGTGACTGCCACCCTTGCTTCAATCAAGTCTATACATGAAATAAGGATTAAATATCAGCAAAGACTGTGTGGCAAGTTTAAAGTAGTAATGCTAGCTCAAGGAAATTACAGGTCCCTAGGGGAGAGATGAGCACTGTTGCATCCTCCCTTCATGTAAAAATGATTTGCTCTCTTCCCATAGAGAGTATTCCACTCATTCACTTCCACAGTCCTTAATCCCTCTAATGTGCTGGTCCAGGGTTTAGATCAGTTAGCCCTTCAAACATCCATTGATCTCATTGATGATTAGGTGTTAAAGAATCATGCTATTGACCTACTCTGGTTCCTGGATCGAAACATTAACAAAGTGGTGTGGAGGAAATTGCAAGGAACTGGCTCCCACATCGCAGTGGTTAATGCATCCATTTGCCTTACGTCGCAATCTCATGCAGTTACTTAGGAAAGAAGCCTCACAGAAGAGAATTAGGCATACTCCCAAGTAAGCATGCAGAGGACTGGGTGGTTGATAGACTGCAAAACATTCAAAGCAAGCTGTAGGTTGGAATATATATGGTTTACCTTGCATGTGTTTTATCTTGTGACACTGTATTTAAATAGCATTCAGAAAAGCATTACACTTCCACACCCATTCCCTTGCTGATCTCTGGATCTTCATCACAGTGACAGGAAAACTCCCTCAAAGAAATTTCAGTAGAAATGTCCAACTCCCTCTACTGGAAGTTTCTTGTAGGATAACAGAGAAAAGGTAAACTCTGCTGTTATGCATCTTGTAATAAGATCAACTGAGTGCTCCAGTGCAAAATCAGATAAAACAGCCCTATGAAGCCCTTTCTTGTACACTACTTAAAATTACTTTTCTTTGGTAGAACATTTTCTTACATTTCCTTATCACCAATGCAGCTAGGGTAAACTAATAAAACAGTGTTTGGGCAAATATTTTTTAAGCGAACATACACATTGACAAACTAAGTTGCACATTGTATTAACAGTAATGCTGCCGGTTAGTTAACTGCCTACTTACAAACACACCCCTTTGTTTATTCAATCAGCTTAATTTTTTGTTTGTTTGAATAAATATCTGTATCGCTTTATTTAAAAGAGACTTCTTCTGAAGCTGGCCTAATGTGGCATCATTCAGAACTGGAGGTCACAAAGTTACCAACTTTCAACACCATCTATTGAAAATATTTAATTATTTCCTTGTGAAAGTGGTGTCTTTCTTTGCCATTACATATACCACCTGCTTAGTGCCACCTGCCCAGGGTCTAAAGTGTTATTTTGGGTGGCAGGTGTGGGTCATTAAAAAGATGCAGTATTTTCACACTGTGCAGACAATGTGTTCAAAGAGATAAACAGTGGAAGTCTGGTCTATTAGAATGACTGGGGCTCTGCCCCAGCAATCTCAGGCTGCCCTCAGTCAGTCCCACCTGCCTGCTTTCTCTTATAGTCAGTCCAGTGTGTGGAACTGTTTGCCAGCTTTCTCATTTTTAGTCTTAGTGTTACCCTTGTACAACTCAATAGGGAGGAGAATGGGGACAAAACTAGACTAAGTTTGCTCTGCCTGTCATTGGTTGTGGTTGCATCAGTCAGTGGCTTTGACTGCACTCATTGTTGACTTGCTGCCTTATGCCCCACCAGTCCCAATGGACAGCACCCACCATTGTAAACAGCATTTGCTAATATTGATGGTTTGTTATGAGTTTGAGTTACAACTGATGGCCTTCAACTTTTCAAGAGCTAGCACCCATTTGGAAACCCAAAATGTTATCTCCAAACTGGGCAGGGTTCTGAGCTCCTCTTCCCCTGATGAGCACATGCTGTTCAGCTCTTCCTCCTCTGCTTCCAGGTCAATAGGGGGGGTTGAAAGTGCACACTAGCAGTGTGCACTGAGTACTCAGGTAAGAAGAGGATATTGCATGTTTTCAGGGTTGCCTCCTTGAAAATGTATGGACTGAGGTGTGGCATGAGGACTCAGAATCCTGGACAATACTTTTGGTGGTACTAGTTTGCCCTGCAACAAGTGAAAGAAAACACAGGACAAACAAAAGTGTGGATATGCCCCCAGTCGTGCCAAAGCTTTGAAACTACATTGTCCTCAGAGAGGTCTTTCCCAGCCCAACTTGGAGATGCCAAGGATTCAACTTGGGACATTTTGCATGCAGAGCATATGCTCTATCACTAAGTTATGCTCATTCCCCAGTTTAGCATCCAGTTTTGGCTCCCGCTACTTTAATTTGTTTTATATAATATTTTAATCTTGGACAGTTGTTTGCATTGTTTTCATTTATCTTCTTAGCTGCTTTGGATACTGAGTGTAGAAAGGTGGGAAATTAAAAAATGAAATTCAAATTATAAACAGTCAGATTCAGTCACTTCTGGAGCAGGGTGGCTCTAGCCAGTATCAGCCTGCAACTGGAACACTGGCAGGGCTTTGTTTGACAAAGGAGTTCTATGAACCTTTACTTTTTAACATCCACCAGAAACTACTTCTTAAAGCCTCACATACATATGATGCATAGTGCACACTGTATAAATCATATCAGATATGTGAGGGGTGTCTAGCTTCAGAGTTCCTGACAACATGTGTTAGAGAAGGACAGCACCAAAGTTCCTAATAGCATCTTCGTTAGCAACATATATCAATATATATCAATATTGATTACATTAACTATGAAAAACCATACTCAGCTTTTCCATGCTAAATGCCCAAGGTGACTAGCAATAATAAAATTATGAAATTACAGCTTCACTCACTCTCACACAAAACACTAGCCAGTTAAGAATGAAAGCCAGTAGTCAATGCAGCATGGTTTCTGTTGGCATCCACCTGTCTCGGGAGGCAATGGAAGAGTGTGCCTTTGGGGGGGGGGGGGTGAAGTCAATGCAGCAGGATACAGAATATTTAACTGAACAGGCCAAAGGCCTGCTGAAATAATGTCTGCTCATGTAAGTGGACTGCCATCAAAGAGGGACAGAGATGGCAGAGCCTGTGCACAGCCACAGAGAAGGTTCTCTCTAGCATCTATACCAAATGCACATCTGATGTGGGCAGAATGCAGAAGAGAGCTTCTCCTGAACTTTTTAATAGGCGGGTTGGTTCATACTGGAGAGAATGGTCCGTCAGGTAACCTGTCCTAAAGTATTTAGGCTTTGCTTTTTATTGCTTGCTAATGTGTCTAAATATGCTGTGGGCAAGAGGGGAAAGATTTGAGATTCCATGTCTTTTCAAAAATGGCTATTGGGGTGCCTACTTTGATGCTCTATTTTTTCCTTCCGCACCATACAATTAGGATTATATCCAGGATGTGCTGTGATTTGCCAGTGATTCCTGTTTGTCAGCATAGTCCCATTCAATTTGCAGCTGAGTGCAAATTACCACAACTAATCCATGTTGTAGCAATGGCAAAAAAAGTGTGTTGGGGGTGGGCTTGAGAGGGCCAGGATCAAAGATGTACAAAGTAGACAAAAGGTCATCAAGGGCTTTTTGCTTGCCTAGAGCTTCAACTGCCATTGGTACAGAACTGCTGGACCTAATGAACTGCCCTTTGCTTTCTTTGAGACTGCTAGCATAGGTGCCAATTAAGAGTTTGTTACTGCAATGGTTTTGGGAAAGAGACGGTTGTCCACTGGGAACAGAATGGAGACAATGAACCTGTTTACAACAAACTGCTGTACAGCTGCTGCATTTCAGAATCATAGATGTAGACGATTAGGTCATCTAGTGCTGACATTACAAGATTGATGCCTCCAGCACAGTCACAAGCTGGAAGAGAAAGAGAATCAGCTCAAACCTGTCATGTAGAAGTTTGAGACCCGATTTGCTATTGCCACAATCTGGTTCAGAAAGTTCAAGTTATTTAGCTATGGAACTGGATCAGAGGAGAGAATCTGATACCAGTAACAGAGAGTCAGTGCCAACGCATTAATTTAAAATGTAATTTATTGTCTATGATAGGAGACAAGAGGACCAGTGCCTCAGTCAAAGGTCTTCTCCGCTGCCAATTTGACAAGCAGCTATATCCCTCTCTCAAACTTCTGATGACTTTTGAATAAAGAATGAACTAGCTGAATTAAGGGTGTGCACATCTTGGTGGGTTTTGTTGTTGTTGTTTTGGCAGTTTGTATATTTTGTTCCTACTTTTGGTGTGGCCATCTTCTCACCCTTTTTCTTTTAATAAAACATTTCAATATTACTTTAAACTTTTATTTATATTGATTACTTTGTGCAAAACTTTTATGTATTTTAAATTCCTTTTTCACATTGTTATTTTTCTAAATTGTTAACCGCTTTTCTGGAATGTTTGTCACTGCTTTCTTTTTAGCTCACATGGTTCCTGTGTTTTCGCTTTCAAAAATTTCATTTTTCATTTCTCCTTATTTAAGTGCCTATATTTGTTTTATTACATTTGTAATTATAACCGTTACTTTTCTAACTTATCATCCTATATATATATGGTTTTCTACCTGCCAGTGGTTGTGAGCTGCTGGTTTTTAAGTTAAAGTATTCTCACAATCTGAGAAAGAAATCCTGACTAGTGTGACCAGTTTTCTAGCATTCCTCTCCATAATCGTATACTGTATCTGCTTTTATTGAGGCATGATATGCAGAGAAAACTGCAAGGCAAACAGTGTTGTCATAACAAGGAAACAAGGTCTGTACTCTGAAAAATAAAATATATTATTTCCCCTAATTCTGTCAGGTCATCAAGTCAAGTCCCATTTTAGAAGGTCTCTGATTGAACCAAGGATGAAAACAGGTGATGCTATCTAACTGGAGGACTTCAAGGCTGCAATCTGGATGTACAGGTCTAGTTTATCTAACTGCCACAGGCGAAGAGACAGATCATGAGTTGTCAAACTCCATTGATTTCCCAGGATACTTTGATTCATACCTACTGAAGATCTAACAGTAAATGCATAGTTCTATCTATGTGTTATCTTTGGGGATGGGTTATACTAATATAAATCTGATAAAATCCCAGACTTATCACATTTATTATACAGTTCTGATTCCTGTGGAGAGTTATTGCTTCACAAGTTTCTCACCTCATTCAGCACATATAGGAGAAATAAAATCCTAGTTAATGATGGTTTGATGTTTTGTATTCCCAGCTGGATCAGCTTTGGTATCAATACAGAGGCAGACAAACAGATCCTTTGGCAAACCCGCTTGACTTTTAAAAACTGCAAGAAGCGATAATTTATATTTTTAATTTTAGTTTTGTGCACTATGTTACCTATGCCTTGAGAGTTCAGTCCATCAAAGTGCAAATAATTTTAAATGACTCTTTGATTGAGATTGTTAATTCTGCAGATCAGTGTAATGATTTTGTGTGTCAATATGCTTAACTGCACAATGCTATGGTTGTTTATTCAGAAGTAAGTCCCACTATATTCAATGGTGCATACTCCGGGAAATTGTGACTAGGATTACAACCTCAATAAAGTTATTAAATGCACATTCGAGTATAAACAAACAAACAAACAATTTCCTTCCAATAGCACCTTAGAGACCAACTAAGTTTGTTCTTGGTATGAGCTTTCGTGTGCATGCACACTTCTTCAGATACCTATACTTCATTCGAGTATAGATATTCAAAAATAGATTTCAGTCATGTATGTTGCATATGCATGTGTGAACATATTAGATTGGAGTTATACTTAGGGTAGATATCAATACTTGTACTTTAAGTAAGACTAAGTGTGGATCAAACCTTTCTCTAGAAGTGTGCAAATACAATAGATATAGAATTTTCAACAAGTTCCATTTTTAATGCTTTATCTAATAACAAATACATCATCTTTTCATGCTCAGTGCAATAATAATAATATATAATAATAATAATTTATTATTTGTACCCTGCCCATCTGGCCGGGTCCCCCCAGCCACTCTGGGCGGCTTCCAACAAACACTAAAATACATTAAAATATCACACATTAAAAACTTCCCTAAACAGGGCTGCCTTCAGGTGTTTTCTAAATGTCAGGTAGTTATTTATCTCTTTGACATGGGATGGGAGGGTGTTCCACAGGGCGGGCGCCACTACCGAGAAGGCCCTCTGCCTGGTTCCCTGTAGCTTTGCTTCTCACAGTAAGGTAACCACCAGAAGGTTCTTGATGATCCTGCCATGATTTTGCAGTGTTAAATAGTGGGAAACGTAAAAATAACCAAGTGGGTCGGCACTGAACATTGCCTGATATTTCCATTGCTATGAATTTATTATCTTCTAATATAGAGAAAACATGCTTGCCATTTATATTTTGCAGTGTAAACATTATAAGGATAGATTAGTGAGCTTTCTGATGCTCTTATGCTGCAGCTGACTATTTTTTTAATATGTAACGTCAGACCTAAAAATATTATGGCACATAAGTCTGAAATTAACAGTCCAATTTAACCCTTTAAAGTAATACATGATTTTTTTTTAAGAATATAATTTGAAACCCTACAAAGGTTTCCAAAATGACATTTATGCATGATGAAAGAGAATTTTGAATAACCTATTTTCAAACAGACACGTAAGCAGTAGATAGCATTATTACTTCTTCTTTTTTTTATATATATTTTTTGAAGCAAGGGAAAATGAATACACTTTATTTTCACAACTTTTTTGGTTCCAACACTTTACTGAAAATGCTGATGGGTTGCAAAATCAAGATGGCATACTGAAAATTTTCACTTCCATAGTTAGACTTGGTTTTTGTCTACTCTGGATGGAATAACACAGAATCATAAAAACTCAGAGCTGGGAGAGACTTCATAGGTTATCAGATCCAGCTTGTAGTAGGATATTGTAATTAAGAATGAGCAGATCCCCTTCCCCCATTCACTGGTGGAGGAAGAGGAGTGCGAGGGGAGCGCACCGCCCCTGGCAGCACAATCCCGGCAGGGTGCCATCGCGGCTGCCTCCCTGCCTGCGCCCACCCCCAGGACGCATGTCACACCCCTGCGGGCGGTGCGCCCGGCCCCTTGATGCACACCAGCCCGCGCCCACCCCCAGGACGCATGTCAGACCCCTGTGGGCGGCGCGCCCGGCCCCTTGATGTGCACCAGCCCCGCCTCCACCTGCTCTCCGCCTCCCAGTGCTGGAGCATGAAGCTCCGACACTGCCCCCATTTCCATTTAGTTGGGTTGGCTCTGCTCTATAAATGTCACTCTGCCTGCCTTTTGGTTTAGCTGGTAAAATTTCAAAAATTAATTTCAGATTTGACACATGGGTAATATGCTGTAGTTTTCCATTGTTGGATAAGTGACCAAAAGTAATGGTAAGATGTCCTCCAATTCATCTTTTTGTCTCAGGGAATAATCCACCTAACTATACAACCAGTTGTTTTTTTTCTGGGGGGACTCAGGGGGTACGCATACCCCTAAACATTTTGTGAATCTAAGTTTGGCCTCATTGCCTCCTGCACTTTTCATCAAATTCATGTTGGTAGTTAAGGACTGTCTACTGAATAGTTCTATTACTGCTACTACTACTACTACTACACTATTAAAGATGTTTAAACTGGCCTGCTTCACACCTCAAGTTTAATGGGGTGTATGGGGTGTTAGGGGAGGGGTATATGTCATTCTCCTTCTGGGGTAGTTTGTCCACCTTTGGTCCCCACCCTGCACTCAGCTCTCAGCTGTGGCTCCTAGAAGCTGTTAGCATGTGACAGTGGCCACACCCTGGGAAATGGATTTGACTGGATGGCTAAAGTAGGCGAGGGTAGTCGATGGGTCTCAAACCCTTGGGGAGTTATGAACTTCTCCTGCATGCAGACAGGGTCCAGTGGATTGAGCAGACAAGACCCAGAGTGGGTCCACTGGCCAATATGGTGGTTTCTGCATGTGCTGCAGAGGGAAGTGAGGCACAGATGGGGCTCGTCAACCTGGGAAGGTAGTCCATCTAGGAGAAGGAAAACTCTGGCCCTAAACCTCTGCTACCTTGCAGGACATCTTCAGGATAAGAAAAGGCTAAGGAGTAAACCCTACTCAAATCTGGAGTGGATTGCTAAAGTGGTTAGCTGATGTCTTGTACGCCTCCTTCAGGCAACTCCCGCAGCCAAGCTGGCACCAAACGTATTTCACTGCTTTCCTTTGGACCCCATCAGCAAGGCCGAGATGGGGGGTGCTATTGTTTGGGCAGCCCAGGACCTCCATACACACTGCCCAGGCTTGCACCCTGGGGACGTCACTTTGGTGCTGCTAATGCAGCAGTTTGACTTCATTGGAGGTGCACGCCATTGTCTCTTGAGACAGAAGGATGCCAACAACAATGTTTAAGGGTATACACAGCCATTGTGTATTATCAATAGATGTTATCTTCTCTTTGTAGTGTATGAATGGATTTTTAAATTAATTTTAGATCAGTCCAGCATATGGTTATACAGGTTTATGAGACCCAGTGGCCCGATTTTAAATTCATATGCTTTGAAGTAAATCCAACTGACTTTGATGGATCATATTTTGTAGTACATAAACCATACCAGGCACAAGGGTAGCCCCACATACAGTAGTCTAATTGGGAGGTTATTGATGTATGGATCCCTACAGCAAGGCTATCCCTGTCTAGGAACAGTCAAAGTTGTCACACCAGCCAGTTAGCAATGGGCACTCCAAGCCACTGAAGTCACCTGGGTCTCTAGTGATAGTGGTGGATCTAGGAATAACACCAAACCATACACTCGCTCCTTTGGAAAGAGTGCAATGCCATACAGGGCAAGTATGCAATCCAATTCCTCTACCTGGGAACCACTGATTCATAGGGTGTGTCTGTATTGTCAAGATTTAGTTACAGTTGATTAGCCCTTATCTAGCCCATGATTACATCCAGGTACTGATAATGGATTAGATAAAGGCAGTGCTTTTTTTCTGGGGGTACGCAGGGGTATGCATACCCTTAAACATTTTGTGAATCTAAGTTTGGCCTCATTAAGGGGCAGTATTTCAATATGAGTAGGAAAATGAGAGTACCCTTAAACATATTTTTTTAAAGAAAAAAAGCACTGGATAAAGGACAATGGTTTGGAAAAGATACTTGTTCCATTTCTTTAATGAAGTAAGTACATGCATTTGTTTGTGTGGGGGGGGGGGGCAGGGAGCACAAACTTTGCTCACCTTCTGTACATGTATTAGCAGCGAAACACATAAAAAATTCCTTATCTGGAACCGTCCTTAGGGCTGGACAGCTAGAATTTAGCATGTATGTGTAAGGAATGACTGAATAAGAGAGCATCCACAAAGAATATTGTCAAATGGGACCATTGTTTGAAGGTATGCACCTTCATCCTTGCATGTTAGCCAGTGCTGTGAAATATGGATGGGATCTGCACAAGAGTACTCAAGTCACAGAAAAACAAGTTGATTCAGAGGTGTCTTTGCTGGTTGGTTAGCAATGATGTGAACATCAGTTGCAAGGTTTTGAGATGTAGGTGGCACTGTTAACTATGGAATCTATAAAGTCAAATTCTCTCACACAGTAAAAGCAACTAGTGGATACTTATAAACACTGCTTTAGTGACACTACTCAGTGGAAAAAGTAGGCTAGATGGGTACTGTAAATGTACATCAACAGTCTGTTCAAAATGAGAGTATGTGAAAGAGGTGTGC
This sequence comes from Darevskia mixta, assembly GCA_034641385.1. NCBI lineage: Eukaryota > Metazoa > Chordata > Lepidosauria > Squamata > Lacertidae > Darevskia > Darevskia mixta. Next base: position 2,691,344 of record JAWWNH010000011.1, read on the forward strand.
TGAACATTGTGTTTATGCATTTATGAGCTTGATTTTTAAGGAAGATTAAGCCAGGGCTTAATTTGTGATTAATGACAAAGAGTCCTTCCACACCAAGGATTTGGGAAGAGGGCTTCCAGATCAGAGGGTGGTGTTTCCATATAGATCTAAGCTCCAGTATCTACCTGAGAGTTATCTACCTGGGATTCCAGGTTCCCTCTGGCTCATTTTGTATAAACACAGATTCATGTATCTGTACTTCTTTAACTTTCCACTGCCATCAACTCAGAATGCTTTCAAAACCTAGCAACATGAATTTCAAGCATAGGCATAAAATAGACAGGATGAAGATTGCTGGTTTATTAAAGGGATACCATGTACATAAGGGAATACTGATACATTGGGATCTTAAAAGGTACTTGTTGACAGTTTCTGAAGACTCAAGAGACATTGTTGCTGACAGCAGCCTCTAAGTGGCTTTCATCTCAAGCCAAATTCCCTAAACTTCCATCCCACAACCCAGTCCTGCTACAGCGGACAATCTGTCTAGGGTTTTGTATGTATGGCTAGGGTTGCCATACATCTGGATTTTCCTGGATATATCTGGAATACCGCAGTTGACAGTAGTGTCCGGACAGGAATGTAGAAAATGGCAGGGAAAAACCGGATGTATGGTAGCCTGTGTCGGCAGTGCAATTGTGTCCAAAAAGCTCAACAATTCTGGGCAAAACTGAAAAAAGCTCAACAAACGGTATTGATATCCATACCTCAATTATTTCCCTCAGCTATTCCTCACAACTTCCCCCCTCCAGCCCCTCAGCCATCAAAATCCCAACTGCCTCCCTCTCACTGACAGTTAACTCTCAATTGACTGGAACCTCCAACCAATCAGGGACAGGCCCAGAATTACAAAAGCCATCCTGGCTTCTGCTTTGATCCCAGAATGTCCTGGGAATATTTCCCCTGCCACCCATGCCACTGCCAAGCTTGGGGAGGAGGATGAGCCTCTCTGTGGCAGCTGCTACCAGCCTCCTCCTTTGGGCAGCTCGTAGTGGCTGCTGGAGAGCAGGCAAGGAGGGGAGGCTGCTGCCACTGAGGCCCAGCCCCTCATGACGTACCAGCTCTGAGGGGCAGGCACAGGGCTGGGTTGCCCTGGGCAGGAAGAAAGGGGGAGCAGAACGGAGTACAAGGAGTTTTGATAGTCTAAAAAAATATTATTGGTGTGTGTTTTTCTTTTTGTAAATCTACCAAAAAAATCAAATCAAATTGAGATTAAGGGGTTTTTCTCAGGACGGTGGGGGCGTGTGTGCTGTGTCCCATTGGTGACGTGGTGGTGACACTCACCCTTCTTCTGATAGGAAATCCTCTTCCAGTAGGGGACAAAAAAAAAAGGGGGGGGGGTTGAGGAGGGTCAGTTGTGGAGGGAGTGAGAAATGTCCCTATTTTCATCTGAGGAATGTTGGAGGGTATGAGACCACATAATGATTTATTATTATTATTATTTATTATTTTTTTATTATTCTTCTTCTTATTATTATTATTTCAAACATAAATATATGTGCAGCATTTCTGCATACAAATGCTAGATGAAACCTTCTAACTCCTCTTCCTTGTGAGAATGTGGTTATACATAGGCATACTTTATATTTATTCTGGTCTGAAGTTAAGATGCAGTCTCTTTTCTTTAACTATATCTTTTCATAACCAGAATGATATTACAAATAGGGTACTGTTGTTTTTTACAAATTTGTGGCCAGACCTCATTGTAACTGAAGCAATTATTTATCCACTTAAGAATTAGTGGACATGTTTATAACATAGTTTATAAAATGCTTTTTTGATTTTGCATCAACTTCATGCAAGTTTGAAGTGCTTAAAATGACATGGAAATCACCATCAGTGAAAAGCTAAGATAACCCAAATTATCCATTTTTGAAGGTTTTCCTCCCCACTTAGAACCGTATTCAGAGAATTCTTTATTTATTGTGCAATTATAATGTTGCTGTCATTGATTGAGCTGCTAAGTATTACTCTTGGATAGGGATCTTTAGATGTCAGTGCCAAGGGTCTTTATCTAATCAACTCTAAGTAACAGGATGTGTTTTCCTGGTAGTTTTATCTATTCATCTTGTGCTCCCTATCATTTTTCCCCCTAGGATGGAGTTGGCGTAGATGAGAAACTGTCTTTAAGACGGGTAGCTGTTGTTGAAGATTTCTTTGACATAATCTACTCCATGCATGTGGAAACAGGGCCCAATGGAGAACAAATCAGAAAACATGCAGGACAAAAAAGAACTTATAAAGCAGTAAGTAAACAACCTTACAAAACAAAAGCACTTGTGCAACTCTAATCTGTTATCAATATTACCTTGCTAGAACTGTAATTTGTCTTCTACTCTTAGCAAACCATGTATTCCTAATAACATATGTTTCTATTAAAACATTTTACAAAAGCTATAGATATGCTCTAATATCTCTGGCTACTTACCAATTTGTGTTGTTTGTGGGCAAACACTGGTTCCCTCGGCCTGAAGTGAGATGAGCGCTGCAACCCATAGTCACCTTTGACTGGACTTAGCCGTACAGGGGTCCTTTACCTTTACCTACTTACCAATTTTAAGGGGAAATTATATAGGCTACATTATGTTATGTCCAAATAGTGTGTGAGTTACCTGACTTTGTTTCTGTGGTGGAAATTATGAGGACATACCAGGATCAAAGCAGATTAAAAATCATTGGCTAAATATATTTCAGTATTGTTTCTTATAAATTCTCATGTGTTCAGGAAGGCATTATATGTCATGTCGGTATACTGTAAGTGATTGAGAAATAAATATATATGATGCTCATACAAGCCTATGTACTTACATCTAACTGATTCCTATGGGTTTTAAACTTTATTTTTATTGAAGTTTTTGAAACAAAACTCATTTGTGGTAGCAGTTAACCAAGAATATGTATGGCAAAATCCCTTTTCCTTTACTGATGAAGTACTCTCTCAAATCTCCCTTGTTTTAAATAATATAGAGGAAAACAATATTAAGTTAAGATAATGGGGTTACATTTTCAGTGCATGGTTATTTCATTTTCCAACTAGCAAAGGACCTGTTCAGAAGGTGACCTGCAACCCTTACTGAACTTCATTCCTGATGGTCTAGCTTTAATGCTTTGCTTTCCTCTTCCCAATATCACAGTCTCTTTCTTGAACTCTGTTCTCCCTACCTACTTCACCCCCACACTCTGATGCCTCTGAATGATGCCTGAATGAAGGCAAGGGTGAATAATAGGCTCTCCTTTGGCTGCCGTTGGCTTAAAAGCTGTCTAGAGTCTGACCAGCCTGAGGCCAAACAAGCTAACTGCTTAGGCAAAATACTAGGCTCTGAACATCAATCCTCCCCAATTCCCCATCATCAGCTGTCAAACAAACAAAGGAGGAACAGCAAACAGCAGCAGAACAATATGGCAGCAGTTGTGCTGGAGAGGAACAGGCAGGAATTGGTCAGAAGACCTGAATCCAGAAGAGCAGAGGGAGACCAGAGCCATGAAGCAAGGTAGAGAGTAGCCTTTTTAATCTTAACCACCTGAACTGGAGCTCCCCAGTAATGATGTGCTGATCACCAGGTCTTGTGGAGACTTGTGGATACATGGGACTTTTCAAGACCCAACGATCAGTTCATCAATGGTACTTGGGAAGCCCCCTTCACAAGACCTGATGATGATTGAGTGCATAAGCCTCAGACATGCTCATGTAATGCCACACCATGATTTGGTTTCAATTGTGAACAAGCTCAGCATGAATTCTAGTTCTCCTATAAGTGTCACAAGGCAAATAGAGCAGTTGTTCCACATTATGTTGTACACACTTTCCTGCCCATGGATACCAATATAGGTGCTGGCCTTTAGTCTCAGCCCCTCAGTACCTTCTGATGTGATTCTGTGCTTACAACTATTGTGTAAAATAGGGAAACTACTTGGGAGAGGAATCTACCGGTATATGTTGTAAGAGTACAGTCACTTCAAAGGTGTTACTCCTGTAGGGCAGTTTGCGGTCAAAGAGATGATTCATAGTGGATGCTGCTTGTGACAGGTAAGTTGTTGTATGCCATCTTTCCTGGCATCTAGCAATTTACCCGCTCTATTCAACAGCATAGCTTTTCTGTTTGTGCAGCCACAGTATGAGTAACCTGCCTTCTTTTTCACAATACCATCTAAAGCACTTTTGTAAAAATTGTATTTGACAGGTTCAAAATTGTTTCATATGAAAACCCAGTTCTTAAGAAAACAAAAAAGCTTCAGTTTTGTGGATACAGTCTTTTGCATAATCCTTACAGAGTCATGCAAAGCTAAAACCTCATTTAATACCAACCTACATGCTTTATTCTGGTTACCTGCTAATTCTGGTTACCTGTTTAGTCATTTAGTCGTGTCCAACTCTTCGTGACCCCATGGACCAGAACACGACAGGCACTCCTGTCTTCCACTGCCTCCCGCAGTTTGGTCAGACCCATGTTGGTAGCTTCGAGAACACTGTCCAACCATCTTGTCCTCTGTCATCCCCTTCTCCTTGTGCCCTCAATCTTTCCCAACATCAGGGTCTTTTCCAGGGAGTCTTCTCTTCTCATGAGGTGGCCAAAGTATTGGAGCCTCAGCTTCAGGATCTGTCCTTCCAGTGAGCACTCAGGGCTGATTTCCTTAAGAATGGATAGGTTTGATCTTCTTGCAGTCCATGGAACTCTCAAGAGTCTCCTCCAGCACCTCTTGTGAGTCCCATGGACTACAAGAAGATCAAACCTATCCACATCTCTTTAGCCACATCCTTTCCAACCTAGGTCTGAGCCCTTTTGAAATGTGTATGAGAGCCTGTAGGTTATAAAATACCACCGCTCACACCTTTTAATGACACTTCTCTAAAGATTAGACAAAAAAATTAGAAGGCTTAGCCATCCAAATGCATTTCCATGGGTCTTGCATAATTTCTGCCATAATATCATTTCCCCAATGCTGTAAATAAACCACTGTATCTTTCAGCAATGAGTGAAGATTGTATATATGCTAAAAACCAAACAGCTTGAGGGCTGCATACCTGTATGAAGGGATATAGTCAGACTGGAGAGGATTTTGAAGACAGCAGTAAAAATGACACCAGAACTGAGAAGCATGGCACAAAAGAATAGAATAAAAAGAGTGCACATGCTTTAAACACCACACTATAGAAGATAGACAAACACAAGTTTACTGAAGGCAGTATGAGTAGTAGGACAATAAGCAATGGGTTCAAGTTGCAGCAGAGCAAATTTAAAGCAGCTATCAGGAGCTATTTGTCCAATTTTTATAATGGCTTGATAGTGGTTCAAGTTGCCCTGTGGAGCTGTGGAATTCCTTCCTCCTCTTCATTTTTTTTGGTTGCTGAATCAAGTGAAAACATTTTCAACATGATTGTCCTTTATATGTACAACATACACACCTCTTTCAGAACACCATGAAAGATATACACCCTCTTATTTTCTCCAGGTCAACAGTATTATAAATAAAATATTGTAGCAGCCTTGGTTATGGATAAGAAAAGGCTTAATTTGAAAGTATGTTAGTGCAGTCTACAATGTATCCAAATAAACCACTTGAAGCCAGCTGAGGACACAAAGGACACTGCTGTTCTTAGTACAGTTGTAGACTACAGAATGCATTCAGGGAAGCATCATGCTTTTCTAAGGAAAAGCACAACATGTCTTTACAGGCATCCACTTCCAAAGGTATGCTAGCCTCCTGCAGTGGAATCCCTGTATGCTTGGAGAGGGCAGAGAGAGAGAGAGAGAGAGAGAGAGAGAGAGAGATGGATGCAGGCATGACCTTGCCTCTGCTCCCATTTTCCTCCCACCACTCTCTTATCTGGTGACTAGCACTGCTAGCAAGACTCAACAAGCATATCTTGTACAACTGTACCTGCTGTGTTGAGTGTGGGTGGAGAGTTGAGAAATGTCACTTCAGTTCTTCTTGTTACATATCCATAGCAGAATGAACCAGGGTTTGTTAGGTTGGTTGAAACAAAGCAGGTTGTGGCCAGACAGTTCTGAAGACATACTCAAATTCCACTGGCTGCGTCTGCAGCAAGAGAATATGCTATGCTATGGAGAGAGTAGTAAGTGAAGGATAGCAAAACAGCCTCTCTTTGTACCATTCTCAGAGAATCAGGTGTAATTGTTCTGCCATGGAGGCAAATTTAATGTGCATTTGTGAAATGTGAGATCACATTTCAATGAATTGGACGAGAATCAATTCAGAGACTTAGTTCTATTGTTTCCCATGCAAGATTGCTATCCTACTTGTGTGGATTGAGAATCCAACAGGAATTTTCCATTAAAATAAATGAAGCATTCTCTCCCAAAATCCAGACTGTTAATGAATCCAAAGGTATGCTCTATTAATTTCAGTGCAGCCAAATTCTGAAAAGTGTTGCTAAAGAATGTATAAGGGTTCTAATTATTTTCAATCTCTATTTTAAATATTCACTCATTTAGTCTTCCTGGCAGCAGCTTGGCAGCATCTAGTGTAATTGTTACTTGCTGCAAAGTGTGGAACTGGCAGAGTGAATGGGTGCATGACTTCTACCTGCCTTCCTTCTGTCTGAGTGCCACAGCATCAGGATGGCAATTGCTTGCTTGATGGGTGGCAGGGGCAGGGGGGGTTCTCTGCTGGAGTGGGGTCCAACCATGGTGGATGGGTGCCTACCTGGCTGCTATCTCCCCATTGCTATGTCAACAACAGCTTCAAGAATGGTGAATGAGATTGTCAATGTTGCTGGGTGAAAAGTGACAGTCTCCAGTTTAGAACTTTTACAGTGGAATATATAAAGAGAGGTTTGTGTAACACTCTTATTTTATGAGAAAAAGCATTCCCTCCAACAGGGGCATTATAAGGTACTTAAAAAGACACTGCATGAGTTTGCATAATATTTGCATAGTTTAAATTATATGTCTAGATGAAAATTTAGGCTGGCTTTCAGAAAGGAAAAAAGGGATAGAGATGTGGGATAAATTTGACTCAGTTAATATTTAAAGCCAAGCCTACTTAATTCATACTTTCTGGAACAATATGGAAACTGAAACATAGCCTTTCTTTGAAATTCACATTTCCCTGAATTTTGCAATGCAGTTTTCCGATCAACTAATGTGTACAAAAATGAATATACTAGGGTAAATGTATATGTTATGCATTTAAATGTATGTGTTAGCTAAAACAGCACACAAAAATGCATTACATTGGGCAAAAAGCTTTGCAAAAATGTGTATATCAGGAAAAAAATGCATAAAACAAGTCTATTACAAGAAATTCACACTAAAATACAGATTAATTTTCATGAGGATATTATTATTATTATTATTATTATTATTATTGACAAACAAATGTGGAAATGTGGAGAATCCTAGATTGGAAAAATGAGAAACCGAGAGAATCTGAAATTGACATCTTTGTCCATCGCTAGTCAAGCCCTACTTTGAGCTATGGTGTACCAACATGACTTTCTGGTTCTGGTACACTGTACGTTTATTGAGCCCTCCACCCAAAACACAATTGACAAGAACTGCTGTTTTTGAATATATTAAAAGTAAAATAAAGGCCTCTGGGAAAATTAAGATGATGGATGGGTGTGGGATTTCAGTGGCAGTATGTTGTGTGACATGCTCAGTTATAATGTTTTCTTAATAATCATTTTAAGTAGATGTTTTAAAAAGAGGGAAAGGGCCAGGAGTTCTGGGGCCTGGCACAAAGATGCAGGCCTGGGGCCCACTAGGTCATCCTCTAACAATGCCCCTGCCCTCCAGTATTTCACAGGTGAAAATCTATGCATCCTGTTCACACTCTATTCTCATACCAAAGATCACTTTGCAAGCCCCACACCTTTCCCCATTACACACTGTGAAGATCTGTGCTTCACCTGCTATATTCTTTATCAAACTGTCCATCTCATTGCTTTAAAAGCCATGGTGGTGAGGGTTCCCTTGGTTAAAGAGTCAACTTACTAACTATGAACTGCTTCTGCAATCATGGATCCTTATATAACCAAACAACACCATCCACTCACAAGATGAAGGTATCTGAAGGCTTGGAAGACCCCCAAATTTTGCTTAAGTACAAAAACATTTTTTTAGGAAAACAAAACTTTTAAAGGTATCAACTCCAAAGGTAGCCCCATGAGGAATGAGCACAAATAATGCTGTTTATTGGGGTGCAAAATGGTAGGAAGGGGGAATGGATTGGCCTATGCTAGAAGAAGGCATTGATGCTTTTGAATTATGGTGCTGGAGGAGACTCTTGAGAGTCCCAGGGACTGCAAGAAGATGAAACCTATCCATTCTGAAGGAAATCAGCCCTGAGTGCTCACTGGAAGGACAGATCCTGAAGCTGAGGCTCCAATACTTTGGCTACCTCATGAGAAGGGAAGACTCCCCGGAAAAGACCCTGATGTTGGGAAAGATTGAGGGCACAAGGAGAAGGGGACGACAGAGGACGAGATGGTTGGACAGTGTTCTCGAAGCTACCAACATGAGTCTGACCAAACTGCGGGAGGCAGTGAAAGACAGGAGTGCCTGGTGTGCTCTGGTCCATGGGGTCACGAAGAGTCGGACACGACTAAACGACTAAATAACAACAGAAGAAGGCATGGCTGGCTGCAATTCAGAACAGGAGTACTCCACATGCCAATATTCTTTTGAAGATCCGCATGTAGGCTATAAAACATAATTGCCCGGCATTATGCTATTAAAAGTTCAAAATATGCTGAGTGAAATCACACTGTGCATTGCAAGATGGCACGTTAGTGTTCATACAAATCCATTTAAATGAATGTGTGCTAGAGACTCCCACATGAGAGTTTTAACTTTAGAAACTTGTACGTGTGTGTGTGTGTGTGTGTGTGTGTTCTTGTTCTGAACCCTAAAGAATGATACCACTAGCAAGTCATTTCCCCAAGATCTGAACAAGGGGCCCTTGCAGATTGGTGTTTTATTGCGGGTATATTCTGCCGCATGCTCTTGCCACAATAATAGTGCATCAGTGGTGGACTTATTCTGCTTTATTAGTTATTAACCTCCCCAGGGACACTACATTATTGCTGTCTGGAGGGGCTATAGCACAAAAAGTTGGACAAAATTAAAGTGGAACGTTTGTGCTATTAAAAGTTACAGTATTTCAGCAGAAAGTTACGGGATATGCAATAAATGAAAAAGAAGCAGTGTGACTACCCCAAAAACCTTTACAGGTGCAGACAGTATTGAAAGTATATGGCACTCTGACCCCATAGCATCATGATCACAGATCACCACGAATGCTCACTAAAGAAGACGTCTGGAAGGGTCCAAGGTATCCCCAGTGGTTTTCTAGGGGTAGCTTCCAGAAAGCCCCCTATTAAACTGAAATAATTCAACCAAAACTGAAGGCTTTGTGAACAGCCAGTTTATAAACATATCCTTATTTGATAAGCAGACAGATTAAATTGCTGGTTGTTGTTTTTTTAAAAAATTGTGTAGCGCATGCTTTTATTGTACTTCCAGCAATTATGATATGTACGCTTTATTCAGAAATACAATGATGAGTTCTGTTAAACCGTGTTCAGTCAACTTATATGATGCCTATATTTTGCTATTCATTTCAGATTTCAGAAACCTATGCCTTTCTACCAAGAGAAGCGGTGACACGATTTCTAATGAGCTGCTCAGAGTGCCAGAAAAGAATGCATTTAAACCCAGATGGAGCAGATCACAAAGGTAACTTTGGTGTCAAATAGTGGGATGTAAAGTAATTTTATTCATAATGCCCATTTATATTTCCTTGGTTTAAATGAAGACTCATAAAACATTGTACACTAGAACGGTTCAACAAGTCATATTGTCTCATTCACTTAAGTCAGAATATAGTAGTCTTCTGCATTCTCTCAAAGGATTATGTGCAATACCATGTTCCTGCTAAAAAGGTAATTTTACCTGAGGGAAACGTTCTCCCCCCTCTTCCTTTTTGTGTGTCCACTTTTGTGTGTCCAAGGAGGAGATAGCGGTATGAATAGTCACAATGTTTTGGATTTATAAACTCAAAATATTTATCTAAAAAGATGCATGCACCTTCTGTTAGGGTGGCATGATGGAGCAACTTAAAATACCAAAGATAATAAGGCGGGAAGGTAAACGGCGTTTCCGTGCGCTGCTCTGGTTCACCAGAAGCGGCTTTGTCATGCTGGCCACATGACCCGGAAGCTGTACGCCGGCTCTCGGCCAATAAAGCGAGATGAGCGCCACAACCCCAGAGTCGGACACGACTGGACCTAATGGTCAGGGGTCCCTTTATCTTTACCTTACAGGAACCTGAGATGCCAGCAAATGAAGCTTGCATCACCCCTAATGTAAAGGCCTTCACGTGCTCGCATGAATGTTGATGCCCTCGGCAGGGTGAAGATCAGACTAATGTAGTTTCTTGCTCATTTTTATTTGCTGCTGCTCATTTAACAGAGGGATTGTTCCATAAATTGTTTATGTGACTTCATGGACTTTTTTTTTGTAAAGCAACTTGTGGTGTGTGTGTGTGTGTGTGTGTGTGTGTGTGTGTGTGTGTGTGTGTGGAATGTCCAGGAAGGCAAGTTAGAAATTATTTTAATAAACAAATAAATAAAAGTAAAAATAAGGGCTCATTTAAGGTACCAAGGAGCCCTATACTGAATGTATATCTTAGTCATACACACACACACACATATAAATATATAATAATAATAATAATAATAATTATTATTATTATTCACACACAAACCTATACATAGTACTACTGCCATTAGAATTCCAACTAAAGTAAACATTTTAGAGCAATGAGGCAATTCCTCCTCAGGAGAAATTTTGAGGGAAGCCCAAAGAGATTTGATAAATGAGCAAATTTTCTCAGAAGCCTTTTCTCATCCTTGAACGACACAGGAAGCATTCCTTGCCCCTATCCATTCCATCCAGTCTTACCCCTTGCTGGACTTATTCTCTAGCACAGTTAGAATGCTAGTTAAATCAGGCCATTCTGTTATTCTGGCACATAATATGGTGACCTTGCAGATGCTAAAGATATCTGGATTGACTTGTAGCTGGATGAAATCATGCCTGAAAACCCTGTGCTTGCTGCTTTGAGTGTCATCATGGAAGAAAGGGGGAATATAAATATAATAAGTAAGTGCTAAAATCCACCAAAACATTGTCACATACCGTGTTTCCCCTATTTTAAGACACCGTCTTATATTTTTTCCCCTCAAGAAAACGCACTATAGCTTATTTTGAGGAGATGTCTTATTTTTATTACGTAAGCCCAGCCCCGCGTTTTCCTTGGCGCCCTCCTATCACTATGGCTTATTTTCGGGGTACGGCTTATATTTCGCAAATGCGAAAAAATCGTGCTATGGCTTATTTTATGACTACGTCTTAAAATAGGGGAAACAGGGTAGGACTCACTTTTGCAGGAGTCCTATGTCCACACACCCAGTTCACACATCATGACGGCTGTAAAACAGTGTTCCTTGATGAAACACACCCAGAATAGAAAGTACTATATACTTTTATGGGCTTATAGCCGCAATAAATTTGAATTTGAATTTGAATTTGTACTATATACCATTTATTTGTAATTATTTTGTTTATAGGAAACTCCATAACCATAAAAGCATACATAATCTATGTTTATTCTTACAGATAATGGGAAGCCCCCAACTTTGGTTACCAGCATGATTGATTACAACATGCCAATCACAATGGCCTACATGAAGCACATGAAGCTACAGTTATTAAATTCCCAGCAAGATGAGGTAAATATTTAAGACTAATTCACAGTAACAGTAGTGGTGGGCTATGTTCATCTACGGTTACCTTATTACATTAGCAATTTGTTTAGTCTACTATTAAGAGTAATTTTTAAATCTACAACTTCATTTGCTCTAATGACACAGGAGGAATAGAAAACATTCACTTAATCATAGGTTTGAAATCATACCTTGCTATTTATAGTTTATGATTCAACATAGAGTATGTGACATATTCAATCTTGAGAGCTGATCATATGGGGTTTTCTATGGTTCTGTTTCCCCATGTTCAAATGATGAGAGAGAAGGGAAAAGGTAGTTTTGGATCCCTTCCAATCGGGATTCAGACCTCATCATGGGACTGAAACTGCCTTGGTCGCGCTGGTCGATGATCTCCGGCGGGCTAGGGACAAAGGTGAGAGCTGTTTCCTGGTTCTGCTGGATCTCTCAGCGGCCTTTGACACCATCGACCATAACATCCTTCTGGACCGTCTAGAGCAGTGTTTCCCAACCAGTGTGCCTCCAGATGTTTTGGGACTACAATTCCCATCATCCCTGACCACTGGTATCGAGGGATGATGGGAGTTGTAGTCCCAAAACATCTGGAGGCACACTGGTTGAGAAACACTGGTCTAGAGGGTTTGGGAGCTGGGGGCACTGTTATACAGTGGTTCCACTCCTTCCTCCTGGGCCGTGTTCAGAAAGTGGTGGTGGGGGATGAGTGTTCAGACCCCTGGGCTCTCACTTGTGGGGTACCTCAGGGTTCTGTCCTCTCCCCCATGCTTTTTAACATCTATATGCAGCCGCTGGGAGAGATCATCAGGGGGTTTGGACTGGGTGTTCATCAGTATGCAGATGATACCCAGCTCTACCTCTCTTTCAAATCAGAACCAGTGAAGGCGGTGAAGGTCCTGTGTGAGTGTCTGGAGGCGGTTGGAGGATGGATGGCGGCTAACAGATTGAGGTTGAATCCTGACAAGACAGAAGTGCTGTTTTGGGGGGACAGGAGGCGGGCAGGTATGGAGGACTCCCTGGTCCTGAATGGGGTAACTGTGCCCCTGAAGGACCAGGTGCGCAGCCTGGGAGTCATTTTGGACTCACAGCTGTCCATGGAGGCACAGATTAATTCTGTATCCAGGGCAGCTGTCTACCAGCTCCATCTGGTACGCAGGCTGAGACCCTACCTGCCCGCGGACTGTCTCACCAGAGTGGTACATGCTCTAGTTATCTCTCGCTTGGACTACTGCAATGCGCTCTACGTGGGGCTACCTTTGAAGGTGACCCGGAAACTACAACTAATCCAGAATGTGGCAGCTAGACTGGTGACTGGGAGCGGCCGCCGAGACCACATAACACCGGTCTTGAAAGACCTACACTGGCTCCCAGTACGTTTCCGAGCACAATTCAAAGTGTTGGTGCTGACCTTTAAAGCCCTAAATGGCTTTGGTCCTGTATACCTGAAGGAGCGTCTCCACCCCCATCGGTCAGCCCGGACACTGAGGTCCAGTGCTGAGGGCCTTCTGGCGGTTCCCTCGCTGCGTGAAGCCAAGTTACAGGGAACCAGGCAGAGGGCCTTCTCGGTAGTGGCGCCCGCCCTGTGGAACGCCCTCCCTTCAGATGTCAAAGAAAACAACAACTACCAGACCTTTAGAAGACATCTGAAGGCAGCCCTGTTTAGGGAGGCTTTTAATGTTTTATAGATTATTGTATTTTAATGCTCTGTTGAAAGCCGCCCAGAGTGGCTGGGGAAACCCAGCCAGATGGGCGGGGTATAAATAATAAATTATTATTATTATTATTATTATTATAGTTGGGAAGGACATTCTTCTGGATTGTGAACTTCACTCCCTTCTTGGGCTTGACTCTTGACCTGCTTTTTCTTAACAATACTCAAGTATGGAAGAGCTACTTTGTTGGCTCATGTTAATGGTTATTCCTCAAATATTTTAGATGACAGGTTTTCAAGAGTTCAGTTTTAAGGCAGAAGTGGGAGGTCAGGAAGGCAATTGTGGCCCTTCAGGACTCTCCATCTGATCCTTGGGATTCTCAGCATGTCTTCTGAACATGGGGCTTAGCTCTCTCCGGACAAACCATGACCTCTAGCCAAGATTTGTCCAACTTTGGCATTTCTGGGAGAGCTAAACCACAAGCCCATATTCAGATGACTAACTAGCCAAACCATGACTTAACTCAGCACAGTGCAGCAGCAGCAGCAGAACTAGAACAGATACAAAGCAGCTGTGACCTCCTCTCCAAGCATACATATTTGCTCATTCATGCTAAGTCATGGTTTGGCTTAATATTATGTATAGTGAAACTGTAAAAGCTATTTCTGGAGGCAGTACTGAAGCCTGGGAAGGGTATGAGAGAGCATGTACATTTGGGAGTTATTATCAACCAAGTTCATCAGAAATTTCTGTAGATGTCGTAAGAACTAGCATGCTTAGGTCTTGAACCTAGTTTGTTCAATTCACATGGTTTGTTAGTGTGTATGTTAGTGTGCATGTGTTTAAATGATCCCTGCCAAATAAAACACTTTAGCGCTGCTTCAAAAGTGAGTCGCTACTTAAATTTACAACAAAACCCTTGAGTCTGGGCTTATGCAAGTGGGATTTCAGAATATGCTTGAAGCTAAGCATACTTAATAGCTTTTCTGAGTAGGGGTTTTCTGAGTGGGATAAGCAGAAATATAACGAAGAGTTGATCTGGTTATCTGGGAGAATTAAAGGAAAACTGATCTAGTATTTTTGCCTTTTCTCTGTTTTACATTAAACCATCTGACAATTTAGTAGAATAATTAGATGGATAGGGTCACTTGCAGCTTAGACAGGGTCTCAAAGGTCATGTAAGATATTTGCAGATATTAAGATCATATTGAATTATGTAATGTTTTCTGTTCACCTTCATGTTTGCAAGCTAGTTGATGAAAGGCTTAAGCTGAAATCCTGTACCTGCTTACCTAAGAATAAGTCCCATTGAACTTAATAAGTCCCATTGAACAGCTTCAGTGTAGATGTGTCTGGGATTGTGCTACATGTGAAAGAAAGGCAAAGTAGACTGGCATCTTCTAATACCACCACCATTCCTTCTATTTAATATGTTCAGGCTTTGAGTGCCATTGCTTATGTAGTTAAAATGGCACCTTTCACAGACAACAGGGAGGTATCAGCAGCTTCCCAGGGTGTGGGAGAATGCAGAAGTACAGTAAACAAAAATATCTGAAGTAAAAACTTGAATGGGGAGATCTCAAGAATAGCCACAAAATACTGATGGTCAGAAACCTAGGTGGATTGATCCACACTGACTTTGCACTGCCTTGCCCCCCACTCCTTTCCATCCTCAAATGCTGGAATTCTCCATCCTGGAATCCATCCTGGAACTCAGCCAGAGGGAGGTCAGGTGAGCAGCACAGGCCAACCATACTGGCTACCCCTGCTCTATTTCCTTCCCTTCCTACCAGTAGCAGACAATGTGATGCCCTCCAGATGCTGGACTCCAGGTCTCATCAGCCAAAGCAAGCATAGTGATTCATCAGAGAGAGCACCCTGTTGGCGACCCCTGCGGTAGATCATTGTGGAAGAGTGCTGCCTAACTGAACCAGTAAACAGGAACAGAATAATAACAACAAGACTGTGATGGCCTGGGATTTGGGCTCGGACTCGGAACCAGAGGAGTCTCAGTCTGTACAGGATCCTCTGCCCCAGACATCATCTGAACCAAGTCTGGGGCCTGATCCTGAGGAGCCCCAGTCTGCACAGGTTCCCTTGCATCAAGCACCAGCTGAACCAGGTCAGGGGCCTGAGCCTGTCCTGGCTCCAGGTGCGGAGAATACCTCATTGTCATAAGCTGGGCCATCACTGTCAGCTGCTCCACTACCGGCTGGGTCAGGAGAGGCTGAGGTGGCCCCTGGGTCTAGTAACCCACCGGCGTCTCCCGAGCTGCAGGGAGCAACATTGCTGTTTGCCTGATCCTGCCTGTGTCCCTGTACCTGACCTTGCCTGATTCCCTGCTCCGTTCCCTGCCTTGACTCTTCTGGACTGACTCCTCACCGTCTCTTCGAATCCCGGACCAGACCTGGACCTCACTTCCTGGATACCCTCAGGCCAGCACAAAGACTCCATACTGCCACTGTTAGCTGCAGGTCCTATTTATCAATTCTACTGGCTTTGCTCCTGAATCCTATCATCATAGAGCACATTTAACAACTGAATGCTGCTGGTGGAAGAGGGGCGTATCAGAGAAATGTGACTCTGAGTAGAATACAGTTGACTGAACATCAGTAGCCAGTAGCTGTTTTATGCAAGAGCTTCTGACCTTACTCACTGTCTAGCAGGAACAATCTATGTGAAGAGAAAAAAAGTCAACTCTTTATTTAAAAATATGCCGCCATTCTTTACAAGGCTAGTTTCAGGTTTGAAGGGGCCTCTGGTAAACTGTGCTCTGGTAGGTTGCCTCCAATATTAGTGGGTCTCCAGATATGGGTTTACCTGAAAACAGCTACAAGCCGCTTCCCTCTGTGAGTGAGTACAGTAGTGGCCGATGTAGGTGTCTTTTTCATTGATGGAGTGATTGGGGGTGGAGCATGGCCACACCATTTTGTGATCCTTTCTCTTTTTTTGCTCTTTAGATGTGGCAGCCATTACACCAGCTCCCAAAGTAGTCATTTTGTCTCATGCTATGCCCCAATAGCAGCCATTCCCTCCTCCCAAGAGTGCACACTGGCCCAGAAGCCTTTGTGTGTACAGAGCCTATTAACAGCTCAGTGTAAATTAGGCTAATCTTTAGGAATTTTGTCCCCTTTGCCAGGTTGCAAACATCTGTAATCATGTAAAATACTGGTACTGATGAATGAGTTTCCTTGGGCTTGATTCAGAAAGGGCATACTTAAAATGAATAAACTTGTCCTTGGTTCAAATTGGACTCAAAAAATTGTTCCTTTGAATTGGGGGGCTCCGGGTTTGGCATGCTCCCAAGAGTGTTATTGGGGATTCACACCCCGGAAGAATATAACAAGAACTGCAGGCCTCCACGAGCTCCAGATGAGTCCCAATCCACTCCCTTCCTTTCTTCCCCACCCACCACAATTTACTTGGTAGATGCAAGAAAGGTCTAATGTTGTGACCTTGATTGCAGCAATAGCATTGTTGGCTCCATGATCCCTGGAGTAACACCTTTCTGGGGTTTCTGGGTCCCTAGTAAGGAGTCATTAGTTTAAAGAAACTTTGGCCTCCAGGAATCTTGTGGAACATGTTTTGGACACCAGTTTTCTTGGGTCCAGAACATTTCCCTGTGCTGCTGCAGAGCCTAAGAAAGGCAGCAGCAGCAGCACTGTTGATACTGCCACAACATAGGTTTCAGAGGGAAAGGGAAGAGGACTGCGGCAATGGGCAGGGCTGGTGCCGGGAGCCAAGCCTTCACTAACTATGAGCAGAGCCCAACTTTTTTAGAGGTTTAAGTTCAGCTCATAATTAGCCTGGAAGTTCTTAACAAGGGAAATTTGGACTCCAAACTTTGCCGTTATGATTTTTGGGTGTGATAAGCATCTTGATAACCACATTAATTTTGGAAGGACTTATTTTACATGGGGAAGCAGAATTCCTCTTGGAAGCTCTCATATACTGAAAGAGTGCAACATGTCATTATGCAATGCAAAGAGAGTTGTTCAGTACAGAGACATCAAACCTTTAGAGTATCTTGTTTCATATTATGGAAATAGGAAAAAAGCTGTGATGAGGGTACCTGAGCTATCTGGAACTGTTCTATTTTGCCTTTTTAAACTCAGTGATTATCAATCATAGTATCTCAGTTATAAAAATTCTGCTTCTCTTCACTCAAATTCCCATGTCCTTCTCTGCAGTAGCTGTAATCCTGAGTCTATTTACACTTATCAATTGGATTTAAGCACATGTAACTGGACACAACAGTCAGTTAATTACTCTTGTATAGATCTTTTAGTTAAATAACAAAGAATCAAAGCATTCTAGGTTGTCAGTTCTAGGCTGAACAACACCAACTAATTGCTTGGTAAGCCCTAATCTATATGAACACTGTGCCTGAAAATTATCTTGACATTTGTTAATATGCTTGTGATGCAGAATTTTATATTTTCAGGATGAAAGCTCTATAGAAAGTGATGAATTTGATCTGAGTGACTCCACCAGGATGTCTGCTGTGAACTCTGACCTCAGTTCAAATCTCGAAGAAAGAATTCAAAGTCCGCAGAATCTCCAGGGCCAGCAAGATGGTAAGCTTACTTTTCAGCAAATGAAGCTGAGTTTTGTTGATCAGTTCCTTTTTTCTTTTGTTCATTGTCAATGATGTGGGGTTGTTGTTGTTCAGTCGTTCAGTCATGTCCGACTCTTCGTGACCCCATGAACCAGAGCACGCCAGGCACATGTGGGGTATAGGGTAGTAAACAAAGCCATTTCTGCTACTATTCATTCATTATGATGCTTCTGATCTGTGCACATTTACTTTGTAGACAACTTTAAGTACTGTTTTGTGTCTAAATGACTCACTTGGCTCACTTTTGTGCCACTTCCCAAAGATGCAAAAATATTCAGCCTTATATATAACATATATTATGAAGAGACAATGGCATCTCCAAATGTGCACGCCTTTAGTTTCTTTCACAAAAGTAAATTACCATTCATTTTTATGGGAAAATATGAAGTACTGCACATGGAGACATTGCAGTACATGGAGGCAAAACTAGCCATACGTAGAGGCACTGAATGTACATCAAGGACTCTGTGGTTTTCCAGATGTTGTTGAACTACAACACCCGTCAGCCCCAACCAGCATGGCCAATGGTCAGGGGTGATGGGAGTGATGGTCCAACAAAATAAGGAGGGCCACAGATTCCCCACAGTCTGTTGCATATACCCAGGAATCCTCAAGGTCACTGAAAAACACTAGCGAAAAATAAAGAAGTAGTACTTCAGCCCCCCCCCCAAAAAGCTTGTAGTAGCAGAGATGTCAGACAGAGGACTTTCAGTCTTGCTTCTGACATAGAGTCTGCCTTAGTAGCGACGGTATCCACAATATACTGACAACAATTTTATTAGTCTTTTTTGTGTAAGATTGAGGTTGGCATGGAGTGGATTAGGATTCATTTTAAGTACAGTCATACCTCGGGTTATAATAATATATCAAAATGACGCAAACCGTGAAGAATATTCAATCATATATATATGCATATGCAACCGGAGGAAGTCTACTCCATACAACGTACAAACGTCTCAAAAAGTGCAAAGAGATTCAAAAGTGCAATGTCCGATGTGCAACAAGTCCAATGTCATAAAGTGCTAAAGTCTCTCAGGAGTCCACGTCTGCTTCTCCCGACGGGCGGCTAGCTTGTATTATCCACGTTTCACTATTTTCGTTTATTCAGGGACGGACATCGTCAAATTGTTCATACATAAACACTTAACTAGGCTGAAACGCTCACAACCTCGGGTTATGGCCGCTTCAGGCTGCGCAATTTCGGGTTGTGCACCGCGCCGAACCCGGAAGTAACGGAACAGGTTACTTCTGGGTCCGGTGCTCGCGCATGCGCAGAAGCGCTAAATGCACTTTGCGCATGTGCAGAAGCGCCGAATTGCATCACGCGTGTGCACAGATGCAGCAGCGCGGGTTGTGGACGCTGAGGGTTGCAGACGCCTCCAGCACGGATCGCGTTCGCAACCCGAGCGTCCACTGTAAATGGAAGCAATTGTGATTCCAAGTCTGTGATCTAAGGGAGATGAGTGTCCAATTGGAGGCAAGATCTTGTCCCCCCCAGTACTAAAATATAGCAGTCCAGCATCTGATTGCCATGCTGCCCTTGACTACATCTATTACCCTATTGAACTTTATTTATCCTGCATTCTAGTAACATCCCATATTACAGATAGGCCAAGACCTGAGAACTATATGAATGAATGGGAAGCTAGTATATGTGTGCCCCCTTCACCTGTCACACTGAATGTGTAGGGAGGGAAACAAGTGAGGTCACTTGTGTTTCAGGTTCTCTGTAATGCAAAAAAAGCCCTACATGCAAATTGTTTTATGAATGTAGCATCCATGCAGAAATTCAGCTGAATACATGAAGGTTGGGAAGGATAACAGCATGTGCCATCCCACTCCCCAACTCAATGTACTTAATGCAATGCATGGGAATGGCTACTAGAATACTTCCTTCCATTTTCTAGTGTTCACTTAAAGCTGCCATCAATTTTTTTCAGTGTAATAGCTCTGTTAGTGCACCCTTCTATACTTCTGCCCCTCTAGGTGGCAGGCACACAATATGCCCACTTCAAGAATCTACTTAAATCTGTGACTATTCTTTGACACAGGTGGCGCTGTGGTCTAAGCCACAGAGCCTAGGGCTTGCTGATCAGAAGGTCGGTGGTTCAAATCCCCGCAATGGGGTGAGGTCCTGTTGTTCAGTCCCAGCTCCTGCCCACCTAGCAGTTTGAAAGCACGTCAAGTGCAAGTAGATAAATAGGCACCGCTCCAGCGGAAGGTAAACGGCGTTTCCGTGCGCTGCTCTGGTTCTCCAGAAGCGGCTTAGTCATGCTGGCCACATGACCCGGAAGCTGCCTGCAGACAAACGCCGGCTCCCTCAGCCTATAGAGCGAGATGAGCGCCACAACCCTAGAGTCGTCTGCGACTGGGCCTAATGGTCAGGGGTACCTTTACCTTTATTCTCCTTGTGGCTTCCTATCCTGCTGCCCTAAACTAATTCATTCTGATAGAATTCTATGTTACTTACTCACAAGCTGCATTCCATCCTAGCAGCTGGGGCTCTGTTTCTCATTCCATCCTAGCA
Source organism: Darevskia mixta (assembly GCA_034641385.1). Lineage (NCBI taxonomy): Eukaryota > Metazoa > Chordata > Lepidosauria > Squamata > Lacertidae > Darevskia > Darevskia mixta. The sequence continues at coordinate 2,711,947 of JAWWNH010000011.1, forward strand.
GCTGGGATTTCAGCTCACAATATTAGTGTGTCAGAGCCACTTGGGCTACCTGAAAGTAAAAGCTAAAAGTAGGTTCAGTAAAATTCCTTGTCTGAAAACCAAGTTCTTTACTATATTGTTTTTAAATGGAAAGTTACTAGACTTGCTATATAAGGTTTTTTGTTTTTGTTTTTTTTAAACAAAAATTAAAAAAAACTGTGCTTTGAGAGGACAATTCCCTATCCAAGGGCTCATTTCTGAAAATATAACACTTTCTGAGAGGGTTAAGATTAAGAAGTGGGACCTAGCTGTGCTTGCAAGAATAACAATTGTGCATCTCTTCCTAGTGATGCAGATATTTTTGTTGTTGTTGACTCACCTGGTCTATGGGGGCGGCGGCAGTGGGAGGCCCCATTAGCTCAAGTGGTACCTCAGGTTAAGAACAGTTTCAGGTTAAGAACGGACCTCCAGAACGAATTAAGTTCTTAACCCAAGGTACCACTGTACTTCTGACTAGTTATGGCAGGCACAGCTTATTAACTCCTCAGAACCCACAAAAGAGGTTGGGATGATTCTTAAATTCAGGGGATGAACAAAGGGCAGTAGCCCTGAGAATAACTAGAAGTAGAAAATTCAGTCAGAGGTTCCTATTGTTATCTGAATTCCAAAGAAAGCCATAAAATTGAAAAGTGATCATACTGGATTCTAGACCTTTCAGGAGAAATCCTAATGGTACTGAAGTCCCCAGTAGCATGAGACCTGTGATGCACCTATGATTAGAGCAGAATGGTAACATGTGTTGCTCGCTATAAAGAATCACTAATACCCCAAATCTAAACATATCTGTGCGCATGAAAATGCTATTAGATGTATGAAAGCGTGTTTAAGGCTGGGTATATGCAGTTCCTAGATACATAGTTTTAGGAAGTAAGCCAATTGTAATAAATGAATGAGTGCCATATGAATTGTGATATAACAGTTTGATCAGAACAAAGCACCATTCTTACACAGCTTTGGGGGTTCTTATGCATCAGATAAAAACTATTCTCCATTGAACTGAAGAAAACCTTCTCAAAACCTGAGATCTACACAAGTGTTTTATACAAATCAGGTACATTTCAGATTTCCTATTATCTGCTGCAGTTTGTGACTGCATAAGTAGTGCAAGCACTAAAAATTGAACGTGGGAGGGAGGAATCTACCTAAATAACATGTCTTATGCTGACAACAAACTATGGTGTGTGTCAGAATTTAAGATAGTTACTTAGGCTTTCTGCTACTTCTGTTGCATTAAAATTTGCAGACCAGACAATCTAGTTTATGAGGTGCCTTAGCTAAAGTAAGCTGGCAGAATAATGTAGAGAATCTGCCTGCTTCTATTGTGCAGCACCAGCTCTGAGAATAAAAATACATTCTCTGCCTCCATGATTGTCAGTCTGCCACCTTTCACAAGCACTGAATTCTTTTGTCAATAAAGAAAAAGAAATTGAACTTTTACATCTGCATGTTTCAGAATAAGCCTTAGGGCTCAACTGAAAATTAATTGAAGTGTTATCTTTTTCATGGCAACATCACAAAAGTTTCTTCATACTGGGAGTAAATAATATCACTGTGTCGAAGAAAATTAATGCCTTTGTCACCTGTGAATAATTTAAGTGAAGCTGGCATATATCATTACTTCACTGACTTAAATTATATTCAGTTTCTTCAAAGAAATGAGTAGTGTCCATTGAGCTTTCTGAAGTGGAGTGTGAGTTTCACAAATTAATATCAACTGTAAAAGAAAACATTAAAGAACTATCGCCTACCAACACAATTGTAGCACATGTTGCAGACACTTTAACTATTTCTTTGTGGCTAATATAAGGGAGTTTCAGTGACAGTGGAATGATTGTTCAGCTGAAGACAGATAAAGTATTACTGATAAAGCATTAGATATTGAAGTCATCAGATAACCTGCAACATTTCTAGCTGGTGACAAAACACTAAGGATTGTCTGTAAGGAAGAGTGAATTGCTCTTTGAATCAGGTCAGTTGCCATAGCAGGAATAGATGCTTGTCCTTAGAGGACTCCTGAGATGCAGTTTGCTATCCTCTGGCCTTTAATATATAGAAATTCACTCCAACCTCAACAGAAAAGCTTATGGTAGAAAGGAGATCTGCTGATACTTCCTTTCTTTTGAGGTTCCCATATTCTTACAAGTCTTCCTTCTTACATTTCTTACCTTTTCACTTTTATGCCATTATTTCCAATTATTATTTAGTGAATTTAAACCCTGCCCTTTCTTCTGAAAGAGCCAAGGGTTGCATTCCCCAGCTATTCCAAGTTTGCAAGGATGGTACTTTCAAGGCCAATAAATAAGTTACAAACAAGTACTTTGACTGCCACTTGAAACAGCAAGTTGAAGTTCTTATTCACAAGAAAAATGTCCCTTGCAATCTATAAACATAAAGTATAAGAAGCACTGCTTGGATGTTTTAACCACTTTAACAAAGTACTGACTTCCCCAGAACAAAATCAGAAGTGCATCCCTCATCAGGGACACCGCATAAGCAGACTGGTAGAGTCAACCAAACAGGCAGCACCAGCTTGCTCTAGTATATCCTGGAACATATCCTAAGAAAAACAGACAGCAGAGTCAGATACTCTGGATAGGGATTTAATTCAGCCTGCACCTAGCCTGTTGTGGGAAGTGAATTACCAAAATGGGTATTGTGATAGATGGCATTATGTGACACCGCTCAGATATTGTTATCATGTTAATTTCTAACATTTTCGTTTGTCTACACATTATCTTGCCCAGATTTGGAAATTTCTGTTCTTGGGCAGGTTTTCATGCTGCTTCCGGTCCCCTACTGTTATAGCTCCCAAGTTGCTAGATTCTGCTCAGAGGTTATACAGCCAAGTGTGCATAGCCTTGGGGCTCAGGGAACCTGCCCATTCACTCTCCATACAATCAGTATACGTGGAAAAAATAAGCTGGATAGAAAAGCAGAAGACCATGTGTCAAGATCCTAGTAGCTAATGAGTTTTGGACAAAAACTGAAGAGACCTGAGATCAAAGGTCTATCTAGTTGATCATGAAGCTTACGGACAGACCATTGAGAATCCACTTTCAGTCTAGCCTGCCCCACAGAGATTTTGTGATGCTGCAATTGGCATGGGGAGCACTGCCCTTCCCTTCTTGAAGAAATGGTGGTGTAAAAGTATAATAAAACAAATAAATGTAGGGTAATTTTTAAGATGATCTTCTTGATATTATCAATACCTAGATTGGCTGCTGCTCCAAGCAGTTTGAAAAGTCATTAAAAATAAATAAAACATACACAGAAAAAGCTAATAATCATACACTTTCTAAATGCACATGCTTTTTGATCCCTTTCCCAATTGGTCTGGGGGTTTTTTGGTGGGGAGGAGGGAGGTGTGCTTGTTTATGTTTTCCTTTCCTCTGTAATTTGCTTTCAGTAAATGAAAATGTTATTAGACATGAATTATGTATTTAGCAAATGCAATGCTGAGTTGTGACTGGTCCAACGTGATGAGGGAACAATCACATTTTCCACACCGCTATCCCAGCTGCACAACTGTCACTTTCTATTACTCCTGCCCTGAACAATTGAATGTGGCTTATAATGACAATAATTGCTTCAAAATTGTTTGTCATGTTTGACTTGTTAGCAACAATCTACCAACGGTTGGTTACAATCAACTTCTTCGTTATTACTGCATAATTACATAAGTGAATATTTTAACCAATAATACCCCAGAATGAAAATTATCTTCCCCTCTGTAAACACAGAAATATTTTTGACACTCCAGCGCAATCACTTTCCTCTTTTTACATTAGCCAGACTTAAATGAGTGACTTTATCCCTATGTCCAGATCTAATGCATGTATTACTAAAGCTAGCAAAATGCAGCTAAAAGAAGGATTTGTGTTCATACTCTCATCAATTTCATTCACTGCAGATCCAGAACCAACAGTTTGGTGAGTCAAGGGCTCCAGGAGCTTGGAAGGCACCTTCACTAGTCTAACCCATTTGTGGCTGCAACCTGTTAAACACATGCAGACACAGAGGGCTGAAGACTGGGGAGGGGAGAAATCTAAGGCAATGTAATTACTTAATATTTAGAGACTCTCTACCTTTGAAGAAAGGGACCCAGGTGGCACTGTGGGTTAAACCACAGAACCTAGGGCTTGCTGATCAGAAGGTCGGCGGTTCGAATCCCTGCGATGGGGTGAGCTCCCGTTGCTCGGTCCCAGCTCCTGCCCACCTAGCAGTTCGAAAGCATGTCAAAGTGCAAGTAGATCAATAGGTACCACTGCAGCGGGAAGGTAAACGGCGTTTCCGTGCGCTGCTCTGGTTCACCAGAAGCGGCTTAGTCATGCTGGCCACATGACCTGGAAGCTGTACGCTGGCTCTCGGCCAATAAAGCGAGATGAGCGCCGCAACCCCAGAGTCGGACACGACTGGACCTAATGGTCAGGGGTCCCTTTACCTTTACCTTTGAAGAAAAAATAGCAGGCAGTCACAGTGACCCACCACCACCAAGCCAAAAAACTACCAGTAGCTGTGCATCAAACTTCTCTCATGTTGCTGAGGAATATCCTTGGCTGCAGAGGACATTTCCACAAGAAATACAGATTGTTCTAAGCAACTGTAGCCATATCCCTGGAATGTGAAGTCATAAAAATCCATTCTCAAGTCATAGTTTGAGTGTAGCTCTCACCTGCTTGTCTTATAGTTGAAGTTTAAGGAGCTGTGAACAGTTTTAGCAATACACTTCTCCAGTTCAAAGGGAGGAATTCAACCTTGCACTGTTCTGACCGGTCCATCTGCATAAGCATTTCTACTTGCCAGACTGAATGGCTCCACTCTCCTACCCCTGTGCAGTTCTGAGAGTTCATCTGGCCCACCAGAGTGGGTTTGAGGGAGGCATAGGGGCATGCAGAGGGAGGAGGATGCTAGCAGGAGCCCTAAGCTGTTTAATGCAAACAAGGACACTACAGGGAAAGCAAAAAGGGAAATGTGGCACCATCAAGCTTCAGTAGCTTTAAAAACAAAACAATGCAAATGGCACTGAAATAGCATAAATGTTTGCTAAAATGAGTATTTTGTGAAGAACTTGCTGGACTCTTGAATGTGCTACTTTTGAGGTGAACATTGAAATTAGAGGATATTCTGCATAATGCTAGAGGAATGTCAGGAGGTGATAAGCTGTGATCTCACTGACTATCCATGAAACATTTAAATGTACATCTTGCTGCTGCAAAATTTTCACTGTATAAAAATTATACACAAGTCAGCTGTGGTGTCTTTTATCCTGCATGGAACAGCTTGTACAAACTTCCCTATGTTCTACAGAGGAGTTCACTCATGGGTGCACGCGTTCCTGCAGGGACCTTTCCTGCTGCCTGGAGTTGTCCCATCCCTTTCTCCCTTCCCCTGCTGAAATTAAGCTTGAAAGAAGTGCTCTATTTTAGCCAATAGAATACGTTGTGATGTGTGTTTCATTGTGGTGTGTGTGCTCATGATAGTTCCTCTGGTTTGCAAATGAGAACATCAGAGGTCTCATTCTCTATATGTAATGTCCACTCAGAGTCATGCCTAGGATGAAATCATGTTTGCCTCCACAGAAAAGAGCAACAGAACACTGAAATCAAGGATGTGATTGACATGGGTGCAAGAATTTCCTTCATGGAAAACCACACACAACATTCAGGGGCACTAGCCACCCTCTTCAGAACTGACTCAAAGTCACCTACTGAAAGTGACTGGCAGTAGAATCTACAAAATGCAATAGCAAGTAGTTTAGATAGCTTTTTAGAAATAGATGACCCATCTATAATCATGACCTATAGATTTTTAAAAACAATTAAATTATGACATCAAAATGGATCTAGTAAATGGTTCAGTGCTACATTCCACAGAATTTTCTGTCTTGACTATGGATTCTATAACAGGAATGCTGGCGCAGCTTTATCTACCACACTGGAGACAATGCTATAATGCCATTATTAGAAACGACAGGTCATTTTTTAAAAAAATTGAACTCTCTTGTGTTTTATTTCCACTGTGCAAACTTGAAGAGTATGACCCAAACTGACAGGCTGCATGTTGACCACTGATCTATGCAATCCACAATCATTACATTTCAAATCTGTCTAAATTGAAAGTGAGAAAATAAGTTGACTGCACTTGTCTTGAGTAGGAAGAGGCTTCTGTAGGTTGTTTCCATGGAGCTATCTGCTTCTTGTTTTCATCTCTGTATGAAGGACTGTTACTCACCTGCCATTTTCTACCGTAGAAACCCAGGAAAAAAACACACAAATGCACACCATTCAGAACAGATGTGAGGCATGTGCTTTTTGAAAGCTCCGATGAATAGTTGTGTTCAATGATATCACAGGGAAATAGGTATATTTTTGTCAGATATACTAATGTTTATATAAAATTATGGAACAGGACAATCACTTGCAAAACAGCTGGGAAACATGGCCCCTGATCCACACCTACAGCTCTATGTATGTGCTGTGTGCACCTACCAGCCCAGCCAGTTCTTGCCAATGTCAGCTTGGGCAGGTGCTTGGAGAATCAAGGCCTGAAGCCTTTTACCCCTCATCCCAGCCAGCTTGACTTAATTCTCCACTCCAGAAGGCTATTATTGCTGCCAAAGCTGAAAAATTGAGGGTATCGCTTCACCAAATATTCTCCATTAGCCTGTGTGGGAGCAGGAATTCTTCAATATTTTATTGGGGAAGGGCAGCACAACAACAATGGCACAGCTTCTTTCCTTTAGCAGCCTGACCACCATTTTGCACCCCTCACAATGCCCGAGGCCTTGCATTATTAAGAGGCATTGTGTATTAGAGGCAGAGACTATTCAAATAATAGCCCCCCAAAAAATTGTCCTCCATTTCAGGAAGGGGCAAAAAATATTCTCAGATTTTCACTCCAGAAAAATCTCCTTTGAGAAATTTTGGGTCAGTTCTGAATTCTCATTTTTCACATCTGTAGCTTTGGTGATGTTCTAGAAATTTGGTTCTTAGGAAATGACTTTATGACTACTAATGCTAGTGTAGAGCTATTTCAGAAGAGATATATTGTGAGTAATGATTGAAATGATCTTTCGATATGATATTTCTGAATGAGTTCTTCCTTTTCTTTGTAAACTTAGCAGCCTTTCCTACATAAAATAGTAAAAAGATAGAAATCAACATTTATATTAATAGCCACTAGAGGTCTGCTGATATCAAAACTCAGGCAATGTGAATTTATTTCTGCAAAGTGAACTCTGTCTAAAGTATTTTTATACATACCGGTATTTTTGTTCCACCCCCCCCCCCCAGCACTACTCATAATCAGAGGTGTTAACAAGGATTTGTGTTTTTTTTATGTTGACTAATTTGTGGTGTAGACTTTTGTTTCAACTTTTGCTTCTCTGTGAATTGGAACCTATGGGTGCTTTCCCTTTCTCACACTGATGTTTGTGGCAATGCTTATATTCCATCACTAGGTGCCATTATAATGCTATTTGATTTGGTTCAAAATTTGCCTCCTCAAACACAAGCCCTGTGCAGACATTATGATGAATGTGTGTGTAGATGGGGGTGGAAGAGATAGCACAGACTGTTTCTGCTTAAGACATTCACACATACAGTTTAATGTCTGCCTACAACCTACATGTGTACAAGTACACGTGCATAGGACTCTTTCCTAACAGACACACCATCCGGTGTTTTCAAAATTCCTGATCATGTGGATAAAACCCTGTTTGCAAACAGGTGCATGAGATATAATTCTGAAGGCTGAGTACTCTTCTCCAGCTTGCATTTTCAGGGCTTTTAAAGTTCATTTCTTCTTTGAGACAGTTTTTACATGCCCCTGAAGTTATTATACCAGCATCTCTACTTTTATGCAAGTGTTAGAACGAACCTGTAAAGAGATCTGACAGGCTTCTACACTAGGCACACTTCATAGGCTAGATACACTAGATACACTTTGTGCTTTATGTGCACATAAAAGGTAAAGGTAAAGGACCCCTGACAGTTAAGTCCAGTCGCGAACGACTCCGGGGTTGCGGCACTCATCTCGCTTTACTGGCCAAGGGAGCCGATGTTTGTCCGCAGACAGTTTTTCCAGGTCATGTGGCCAGCATGACTAAGCCACTTCTGGCGAAACCAGAGCAGTGCCCGGAAATGCCGTTTACCTTCCCGTTGGAGCAGTACCTATTTATCTACTTGCACTTTGACGTGCTTTCGAACTGCTAGGTTGGCAGGAGCTGGGACGGAACAACGGGAGCTCACCCCGTTGCGGGGATTCGAACCGCCGACCTTCTGATCAGCAAGCCCAAGGCTCAGTGGTTTATACCACAGCGCCACCTGAGTCCCCTTATGTGCACATACATGCAGCAAAAAATTTATGCCCACTCAGATTTGTAGGTTTTGAGGCAGCCCTCACTCCTATATAATTGTGAAACACAGGGAGAGGGAGAGAGAGAGAGAGAAGGGGGGGGTCAGCTCTATCATTAGACAAAATGAGGTAACCACCACAGGTGGCAGGTGCTAAGGGGCAGCTGTGGCAGTGCTCTGACTGTTCCTCCTATGTCCATTTCCTCCTACAGTCGTACCTTAGTTGCCGAAAGTGAGTGTTCCAGTTTTCGAACGATTTTTTGAAACCGAACGTCCGGTGCGGCTTCCCTGGCTTCCGATTGGCTGCAGGACGCTCCTGCAGCTAATCAGAAGCCATGCCTTGGTTTTCGAATGGTTCCAGGAGCTGAACGGACTCCCAGAACGCATTATTTTCGAGGACTGTGTATGTTGCATGCCTGTCCTATTACCAGCACAAACTGTAATATATATTTAGGACCCACTCTATTCTTCTGATTATAACTGGTTTTAACAGATTTTAATATTGGATTTTTCATTTTTGTAGCCCAGCCTGATATGCTATGGTGAAGGGTCAGTAAGGAATCTAAACAACAACAACTGTCAGCCCAGACACATTCTGTACCTGTAAAGGGGCACCATTGTGTCCTTAGTCCCAAATGTCTTCCACTTGCCCCAGGGTCAACAAATGGAGCTAAATACCATTGCCATCCTGTGAACTCAAGAAGAAAACCAATGGTCCTGGATTCTTGGGTTAGCTAGACTGCAGGTTAGCAGGTCTCAAGGAATTATGCAGAAATCTCTGTTGGTTTTGTTTGCACTAAGTTCCTGGAGAAACCAAGAGAAAGAAACATTAGGGCTATAAAAGAAGTGACAACACAGTTATCACACTTTGCTGTAATACTGAGTATTGGCCATAGCCTATTAACATAATTTTATTTAAAACATTTCCCCACCACTATGATAGCCTAATAACATGTTTGTAGAACTGTGGAGTATTCCAACTTGATTGAGTGCCCCACATTATATTGTTCCTATTATGCTAAAGGATGGCAAGGTTAAGACGGTATGATTACTGTCCTCCAGGACGTTAATGAAGAGAGGGAATATTTCCACTCAACAGCCAATTTCAGAGAGTGATATATTACCTAAACGTATTTTCATGTAGATTCTTGAGAACACCAGCTATTACACTATTACATACTTTTACTATACCATTAAATAGCAATTTTCATGTAAAATTTTGGACAAGTTTGATGTAAAATTTTGGATAATTGATAGCATATTTTCTGTAAATCAAAATTGCACTGGTTTCCTCACTTTTAGTTCCGTTTGAGGTGCCATTCAGCTTTCATATGACAATTTTCTTTATCTGAAGCAAAGGCCAGATGGAACACTTCCACTGATGTTACTTTATAAAACAGTGAAAGTGAGCTATATCCAGAAGATTATATCTAGCTACATCTTTTTCTATTATATTTGTGAAAACAGCACCACACCTGACTTCTTCTATAATTTCAACTATTTATTGCTTTCACCTTACTGATAAAAACCCATAGCAGAATACCTGGCTGAAGGGTCCAGCTTAATGCAGAACTGACCTGGCTAGTAGTCCATCTTGGCCCATGATTTTTTTGCCCCATGAGGGGATAATGCTACAAAAATAAAACTGTTTCTTGCTGTTCACTCACATGGCCTATAGCAACCCGGGGACTCTTAGGATTGGCTCTTAAAGAGTCTGTACACATTTTCCTTCTATAGATATTATACTGAAGTAAAAATTCAAAGGAGCTGAGGGCATGCTGCAACTTTAACTGTTGTTCAGTTGTAAGCAGAAGTGGGCAGGCTGTGTTTTTCCACATCATGTTGTTCTCCAGCTCCCATCAGTCCTAGCCAACATGGCCAGTGGTCAGGAATGATTTTCATGCAGTGTTAAAAAACTGCCAACTCATACTGTCTTTCATTATTCCAATATTACTATTGCCTCAAATCCTTATTTTAATATACTTACATTCAAGGGCAGGTGATTGGCAGGTGCATTTGCTAAATTTTGCTTATTATGCCCTCTAACACCACACAGATTTATTTTTTTTACACAGCCAGGTGTTCAGAAAGCTGCTGTGTTATTCCAAGGCCTGCACTCCCCCCCCCCCCACACACAGAGAGGGCTTTATTCCAAGTAACATTTTTAGAGATCAGTTTCATTTGTTGAGACATTAGTGTTACATTAGGAAGAAAAGGGGGAGAGAGATGGAGGGGGGAAAGGCGAGTGGGGGTGGGGTCGGATGGTGATGCTTCTATTTTACTTAATATATGTGTGTGGTTTCCTGTCAGCGTCACTTGTGCAGGTTCTCTGCTATTTGTTTGTGTTCCTTTGGTGATGAGAGAGGTTGCAGGTGGCCTAGGGTGTGGTTGTTAGTTTGTTATTGGCTGTAGTGAGCTTTGTTTTCATGTGTGAGTGGGGTAGGTGGGTGTTTTGGATCAGGTTAGCCATATTGATTTGTATGCTGTTGGTGGGTTCTTGTCGTCTTCTTGGGCTGTGTATGTGATAAAGGGGAGTCATACCGGGGTGAAGGCATCTTCTTCTATTTGTCTCCGTGTCAGTTTCAGTTTATTGGTTAATTTTTCTAGTAGGGCTGTTTCCCATACTATTTTTCTTCCAGTAGCACCTTAGAGACCAACTAAGTTTGTTCTTGGTATGAGCTTTCGTGTGCATGCACACTTCTTCAAGTGTGCATGCACACGAAAGCTCATACCTAGAACAAACTTAGTTGGTCTCTAAGGTGCTACTGGAAGGGAAAAAATTTATTTTTTATTTTGTTTTGACTATGGCAGACCAACACAGCTACCTTCCCATACTATTTGGTACTATTGGTCCATGCTTACTCCTGACAGGTCTCTCCAATGTCTGGTTATGATGTTTCTGGCTGCTGAAAGTAGGTGGGTTATGAGTTCTTTGTGATGTAAATGGGCGTTATTGTCTTGGAAGATGTTTAGGAGGGCCAATTCTGGGGTGATTTCTAATACTTGCTTAGTTATTTTACATAGGCTTGCACTTTTTCCTCACTTAATTTTTTCACCATCTTTCTTCCCATTTTCCTGTTCACTCAGTGGGAAAGTCTCTGAAGTATTCTCATGCTGGCTAGGCAATTTACTGCAAAGTTTGAGATAGGATACAAAATTGAAGCTCTCAGCAAATGTTTCCTTCTGTTCCAGGTAGCTACATTCTGAGGATTTGCTGAGCTAGGATTAATAGTTGCCTCCATCTTGCCAATATTCTTTCTGGGTATTTAATCATTTGTACCGGTAAAAACAAAAGCAACTTTCGGATTTATATTAATTATACAGTATCGTATCGGGATAAATAATCTAATCCAATGGATAATGTTAGTTAGGAGATTCACTCAAGTGATTTCATCTTCTCTCAAGTTGAATAAAACCATCTATTTCCCCCAGCTATCTACAGTCAAGCTTGAAATGTCAAGCATTAGACAAATAGGCAAAGCAAATGCAGGCTCTGGCATCTTTAAGTCTCTCTCTTTTCAGCTCTCTGTCATAAATTTTTCACCCCACACCATCAAGGAAGAGTTATTTTTGTTTGAATTCTCCCTGGCCTTTCAAAGCTGCTTATAAATGCAGCTTTTGCATTAGAGACAGCCCTGTGGCATGGGATACCAGTAACAGAGGGACCCCAGTCCTCCAACTGCTCTGTCACAAGTTGCTGCATATAAACTAATTTGCTAATGGAGAATGGACTTTCACTGACAGCATTTCTGAAGTCCTTAACTGATCCACAACACATGGCCAGTAAGCACAGCAGTAATACAATCTTCTGTTCATCAGTCATATATACAAACATATTGGCCACAGAAAACTAGCATCACTTCCTGGCAAATATTTATCAATGGATTCTTTTAAGGGATAACTGCAGCCTCATTTAAAGGGGGAGATATGCAAATGAAAAATGCTGCTACAGTGGTACCTCAGGTTACATACGCTTCAGGTTACATTAGCTTCAGGTTAAGAACTCCGCTAACCCGGAAATAATGCTTCAGGTTAAGAACTTTGCTTCAGGATAACAACAGAAATTGTGCTCTGGCAGCGCAGCGGCAGCAGGAGGCCCCATTAGCTAAAATGGTGCTTCAGGTCAAGAACAGTTTCAGGTTAAGAACGGACCTCCAGAACGAATTAAGTACTTAACCAGAGGTACCACTGTATTTTCTTTGCAGTTGTTTTCTGCCCAGTTTTAAATTTTACATTATCTTTCTAGAACACTAAATAATACATTCCACTATGAATTTATTTTAGTGGACAATAGAAAGTAAAGTTACACTCACAGCTCAATCCTAAGCATGTCTCCTCAAAATGCAGGTGTAGTATTGCACAGTCACCTCTGTAATTTTCAGTGGGACTTACTCACCCATCGGTCCAATACATGGGTGTTGGTCCAATACATTTTGCTGCCTGAGGTAAATGATAAGATGTCCACCCCATCGCCCACCCCACTCCAGTTGCAGAGCTGGCTAAATCATAAGTTGAACAGTAGCATCTGAAGCAGCAGGATAGTTTAAGGGGACCAGGACAGTTTGCAAAGTCTACCCAGGTCTGTCCTCCAAGCAGAGAGGCCACAGAAATTGAAGGCAATTTCCACCTGGCCTGGAACGGGGCCCTGACTCACTCCATCCACAAAACGCTGAAGCTGCTAAGGAGACCAGATACCACTTTGCTGTGAGTCCTGGAGGACCTGCTCTCTGCCTTCCATCTGAAAGACAAATCAGAAACAGAGAAGTGAGTGATCAGATATATAGAGTACAGCTTGATTACACAGGCAACCTGATAGGAAAAGGACATGCTATGAACTGAACTGGGTTTTTTTTAAGGATTATTATTTCATTTCCTTTTTGAGAGAGGAAGATGGAGAGCTGTAGGTCAGCCTTGTTTGGGGGTAAATGAAGTAACAGTAACAAGAAATGCAAGGGAGTGGATGGATTTCATTATTTTTACTTTGTTTTCCTTTATATTTTCAGGGCATCCAAACTTAATACTTAGACAGTGGAGATAGGTGGCGGGAGGAGGAGGGGGAGGAGGAATATTCTGTTTAAAATGTTAGCGTTTGTCCTGAACCCATGAAATATAAATCAATATTTTGTTAGCCACCTTGAATATGGTATTTCAGAACAGTGGGGTAAAATACATCAAATAAACTAATAAATGGCCCTGTGTCTTTTCCTGTGCTGACAAGGGGGCTCAGCAATCTTGCTATCTGGAGCAGAAGAATTCTTACCTGTTCCATAAGCTTTCTACAGACCTTGTTGCGCAGCATTATATCAAAATTAACTGACCTCACGGTCAGTGAAGATAACTGATGCTTCAGTTTGCACATGCTCAGCAGTTTCATTGTTACATAACAACAACTTTTGTTGCCATGACAACAACCAAGCTCACAATGTTCACCTTATATTGTCAATAAGACAGGGAGCAGCTTTCCCACTTTTGACTACAATAAAGCTCAGAAAAGTTGTTTCCATAAATCATGGATACCAGATCAGGGAAAACCACAATAGGCCTTGCACTTGTATTATAAATGGATTTGCAGTGTTTTTCTCTTTGTCTGCCTTAAGTTCCAACAAGGTTTTCAACTGATAGCATCAGCACAAACACTTTGATGCTACAAAAAACTACATGGCACTCCTTACCTGTTTCTCCCCCCTTCAAACTGTTGTACCGTTTAACATACAAAAGGGGAAAGCAGGTGGTGTTTCTGCCAAACTATAACCTAATTATAACCAGCAGGCCAAGAGGGAGTTCAGTATCTGTGTTGGTTGAGGCAGGGAGAAGAAAGGAGACCCTGTTGTGTGGAAAGGGACAGAGTAAACAATAAGGAGATATTAAGAGACTTGAGACTGTGCTGAGCCTTGAGGGGAACAAGCAGAGGTCCTCAGAAATGCTGAGTAGTTGACAGATGACTCCTGGAAGGGCAATGCTCAGTGGAGGTCACCCTCAGACTTCCCAGCTGCCCCTCCCTTCTGAAACGTTATCCTAGTTGTTGGGAGGGCAAGTGTGGAGAGATTCAGTAGTGACAGAAACATCTTTAAGCCAGGTATATTGTTGGTGATGTGGTCGAGGCTCCAAAATGGAAATCCCAGTGCCTCCTGGTTGAATCTATTAACCAGAAAGCCATTCGAAACTTCACATCCCAGGTTCACTGGCATCAAACACCCTGCAGCAGTGGCAGGAAGCACTGGCACCAGGGTGAGTCATTGTAGTACAAGTCAGGCCCAAATTTTGTGAGAGGTGGGTTCAATTGTTTGCTTATTTTCTGATGCACACAGCCCAATTAACATTTAACCGTACTAGACTATGGGGACTTTATTGGGGATGTTCGCAGGTATTGGGACATACCTTAATGGCACCCTAAATTGGCCTCTTCAGTCTACTCTATGGAAGGCTCAGTAATATTCCTTTTATTGCATTCTCAAACACCAAGACAGGAAAAATCTGAAACTTTATATCAGAGCTTCCAGTTAGAAGCCTATGTGTAAAATAGTGCCTTGTGAGGGGAATCTATTTAGCAAATAAATTCCTCTATGCTTTAGGATTCTGGTTCAATGGTTCTAATTGCAGAATCATATGTTGGTTGAAGTTTTGGCCTATCTCCAATACTACAGAGCACAAGGGTAGAAAAAATGCTTTAAAAATTCCTCAAGCTAATTAAATTAAAAAACCAAATGCAGGTGCTATAGATGTTTTGTGAATTATACTAATCTCTTTGAGACAAACTCTGGGAATACAATCAAAGCCAATAATTTTTTTTTAAATGTTGTGTATATGCCTAGTATGCAGGCATGCCAATTCTCAAATTAAGGCAAATCTAAGAGTTTGGCACAATTTTACTGATGATCTATCAGGGCTCTGAGAGGACAAGCTAAGCAGTATCCCAAGACAGAGGGATATTTCCGTGTGTGTGTGTGTGTGTGTGTGTGTGTGTGTGTTAGTGTGTTACACTAGGCCATATATCTGGCAGGCTCCCTGGCATGCCAATTATTCATTCATTCATTCATTCATTCATGATTCTGCCTTCCTCCATTCTGGAGTTTAGGATGGTGAACAATCAATAGATAAGTGTTCATTTGTTGTTGGTGGTGGTGGCATCTGTCTGTCTCTAGAGACAATGGAGTGTGCCTCCTGAGGTGAAGTCAAACCACTGGAGAATCACAGCACCTGCTGTGACTACAAAGACCAATAACTCATAACTGCTGCCTCCCACATTGTTTTTGCTACACTAGCAGCACCAAAGTGACTTCCCTGGGGTGCAAGCCTGGGCAGTGTGTACGGAGGTCCTGGGTTGCCCAGATGACAAGACCACACTCTCAGCCTTGATGTGGTCCAAAGGAAAGTAGAGCAATACATTTGGCACCAGCTGGGCTGCAGGAGTTGCTGGAAGGAGGCATACAAGACACCAAGCAACCATCTCAGATACTCCACTCTGGATTTGTGTAGGGTATGGATTTTTCCTTGGGGTTAATTCCTGAAGCCTTTCTCATGAATGAGTATAGCCACAAGGCAGTGAAGGTTTAGGATCAGAGTGTTCCTTCTCCCAAATGGGTTACCTTCCCAGGTTGACGAGCCCCATCTGCCCCTCATTTCCCTCGGCAGCACATGCAGTAACCACCTTCTTGACCCTTGGACACACTATTGGTCTTGACCACTAAATCTGCCAGACCCTGTCTACACATGCAGGGAAAGTCCCTAACTCACTGAGGGTTTGAGACCCATCAGCTACTCTCACCTGGTTTAGCCAACCAGTCAAATATATTTCCCAGGGTGTGACGACTGTTGCACGCTGACAGCTTCTAGGAGCCACAGGTGAGAGCTAAGTGCAAAGTGGGAACCAAAGGTGGACAAACTACCCCAGTAGGAGCATGATGTGTCCCCCACCTGAAGTACTGCCCCTCCTCCAACACTCCATACACCCCTAAGTATTCATACAAAATAACAAAACATTTAAGGTATAAAGTCACAACAGCAACAATTCAGCAACAAGTACAAGTCACAGAGGGACTTGAATCAAATACAATGTTTGATTTATGGAACCTCACATTGCCGGGAGCTTATTTTTATTAATAAGAAATGCAAAATGTTTTTCAGTGCTAAACTATGACGGTCCACACAGACTTGCTGTTTTATTTCCATTATGATCACAGTAGCACGTGCAACACACATTAGAAGGCAAGAAAACTTAGTGGCAATTTCAACATTTAGCATTGAATAAGGAGATAAAGGATAGCTAAATGCAATGGTAGAGGGATCATGCATGATTTACACTTCTGTTTCCTGATCTTACGCAAAGTAGGATCATGCAGAATCCCTTTCATAGACAGAACATGCTATCTTGCCAAGGTGGATATAAACATGTTCCCTTCCATCATTGGCACAAATCCCAGAAGCTATCTTAGAGGAAGCATCATGCTTCATTAATTGCTGCTTTCAGTGAATGCCCAAAGCCACCCAGAAAGGCAACAAACTCTATGGTCACCCATTCTTTAGATGGCTAAAGGCTATTCAAGTCAAATGAAGACGAAAATTCTGTGGAATGTGCTCTGGGAGGCAGGAACACCAGAAATCAGCTAAGCCATTTTTGAATATTAAAAAAGTGAACATAGTAAAATAGTCTAAAAGGCTCTTTATATTTGAAAAAAAAAATACAGAACCAGTTTGTTTCTCTGGAAGTTAAGTGTCTGTTACACATACAATATGTGAATGACTGGATTTCTTTTACCCTTGCTGTTGGAAGGCTCTCTTAACCTTTTTTGGTTTGCCAGCCCTGCCTTGAGAAATTTAGTTGCTCAAAAGTTGCCGTTATAGCTGTTATATTGAGGTCTTGGTATAAAAGGCAAACTCAGAAAAGAAGGTTATGGAGGAGGCAGGTGCTAAAGGACAGGGCTTGGCATGTGTCTTCATTATTCTTTCACACAGAGAGTCCTTAATTCGGAGAAAAGATGTAGAACTGTATAATGGTTTATAAAGTGGCCACATTTTATTCAACACTGAAAAGCAACAATTTTCACTGAAGTACTCTCTAATAACTCAACCATAGTCTTAACTAGTTAATCTCCAAATGACAAAATTCATAGATAATTAGCATCCCAAGCTGTCAGTAAACATGGGAGAATTAAATCCTAGAGGAAGGAGCCCATAGCCCTGGAGGAAGGCTGAGTGCATGTCTCCCTGTCATCTTTTCAGCTCATCCCAGTAGTCCCACTGCTAGAATGTGTTGTCATAGCAACACCATCTCTTGCTTCATGCAGGAAAGATTAGCTCTTACTGTGCACTGGAGAGAATGTAGGGGAAGTCAAGCTAATCCCTGGGTGCACTGCAAGAAAAAGGTTGGACCTCGCCCGAGGGATGCTGTATCTGCAATGATAGAATTGGCCTGCCACAGACTTTGGTATTTAAGTTGAAGAGCAGAATTCACAGTAAGTGTCAGCTCCTCCTGAGTGGAATATTGAATCAAGGTTTTCTAAGTCTTGTTGAAGAATGTCCCATGACCGTGCTCAAACAAAATGACACCAGGCACCTGCATCTGAAATACCAATATATCCACTAGTTAAAGTGGCATTTCTGATAGCGATGTAAAGCTTTATTTTATCAACAAACATAGGGAAAGCATAAGGTGTATACCTAAAAACCTTAGCAATGCTTGCTTAGTAGCAGCAGTGAGCATGTTTTACAAACTGGAGTGAGCATTCAATACACTGAATGCTTCAATATATCTATTGAACACTTGGAAATTCCTGAAGTTCATGAAGGCTGAGAAGAAAGTGAGAATGCATGTGAAAAGCTATTTGTGTGCACTGAAGCAATTCCCACTTCTCAAAGTGCTGAACAATTCATTTTGAACATGCAAGTTTATACATTATTTTAGCATTGATTTATTATCTTCCTTGCCATTTTTAAATGAAAAAGGGAGGAAAAAAGTACCATAAGATTAAGACAGTGTGACTTATGTGATGTTTTTGTGACATAACGTAAACATTACTGCAGCTCTTCATTATTAGGATAAAAAGCAAGTATTTTAATAGTTCGTTTTTAAAAAAATGATTGGTTGGTTGGTTGGATTTCTCATCCACCGTTCACCATAAGCTCCCAGGGCAGGACACAGAACCTTCATTTTAGTTTAAAAAACCAAATAAAGCCACTAGTCCCCACATTAACAATTTCCTGGTATTTAATTTTAAAAATAAATTCAGCTCAGTCTAAGCTAAAGAGATGCCTTATGTTTATCTGGTTTTTGTTGCTATTCCCAGAAACAATTTTAGTATTTTTGGCATTCTGCCATAAACCTTATAGCAAGCTCTGAAATCAATACCCCCTTTTATTTTTCTAAAAAAAAATATGGGTGTAAACCACCAAGCATTATCCAAGGCTTTGGCACAAACCTCCTTAAAAAAAGAAATGTTTTGTGGATTATCATGGTGTGTGTGTATTTTGAATTGAAATATTTATGAGCAATACGAGAGACATGAAGAATTTAAAATACAACATCTGGATTATGAGCTGATTTTTGTTTGTAGTGAAAAACACTAATTATATTGTACATTATATGGAATTTAAATTCTGTTATAATAGTAAATGAAGATTTAGGCAAGATTGCATGTTTCTTTTTACATGCATTATGAATAATTTACAATATTTATTAAATTCATTCTATTAAAGGCTAATATTGGCAGTATTAATTAGAATGCCAGTTTAAATTTCTAAAACATATTCTGAAGCAATAAACACATTCCATTTCCATGCAAACAAATTGCACATGTTCTGTTGATACATTGTCAAGATGCAGTTGGACCTTTGCAGAGAAAGGATCCAATGGTGAATGTTTAAAAGCTTAAGAACTCTCTCAAAGGAAATTAGGCACTGTCATCAATATGTTCCAATAGATGTTCTTTTTCTGCCTTATGTAATTCACAGAACACAAATGACATGGATAAACATAGGAGGAAGCATTTTCCCCCTTCCCAGCAGTCACATGCCCATTCAATAGTTGTTTTTGAATAAATAACCTTGTCAAGGTTAGTATTCTATTAAATTGAATGTTCTTTCATCAAGGTGGAAAGAATCTAGAATAGTGGCTTATAATGAAAAAAAAATGAATTTAATAATTTGCCTGCAATGAACACATATTCCTTGTGTAAAGCAAATACTTGCAACTATCTGCTGGTTCTTTTAATTGAAGGCAGAGTGATTCTGAGACCTGGCATTTGCAATGCCAGTTCCAGGTTCTGGAAGGTTCCATGAGACCCTCGGTGCAGCAGGTCTAGGGTACTTTAGCCAAGAGGCAGGGCTGGCTGACTCATCAGGCAAGGTGAGGCAACCTCCAGTGGGATCCCCGGGGGCAGCAGATCCAGCCCCCAAGAAATGCTACTGCAGCTGTGGTGCATACCCTCCAACATTTCTCTGATTAAAATAGGGACGTCACATTCCTTAATGATAATTTTACTACCGGTATTTATGCCCTACGCAATACGCATCTTACTGGGTTGCCCCAGCACTCTGGGCAGCTTCCAACATATATAAAAACATAATAAAACATTAAACATTTTTTTAAAACTTCCCTATACAGGATCGCCTTTAGTCGACTCGGAGGTTAGATAATGCCATACCCTCCAACATTTCTCCAATGAAAATAGGGACATCCTAAGGAAAAGCAAGACATTCCCAGGATCAAATCAGAAACTGGGGCGGCTTCTCTAAATCAGAGACATCCCTGGGAAATAGGGACACTTGGAGGGTCTGTGTGGTGTGCTCCTTACAGGCCAGATCCGCCTTGGCAGCCCCCTTCCATACCACCTCTACAGAAGCCTCTTGGCAAATAGGAGAGGCTGCCTCTCTCTCCGCCCCCCCCCCCAATTCTTGATGTCAGAGGCGGATTTAGGGCACAGAGCCTCAGGGGCACCGCAACAGGTGCCACAACTATGAAGCAGAATAGAAGGTGAGAGGTGGGGGGCACTGATTTTTGGTGTCACACAGGTTGCTGCTGACATTTGAGACCCTAAGATCTGCCACTGCTGATGGAGATCTTCACTGGCCCCTTCTTCCCTAGCCAGGGGGCTGGGGTGGCATTTTGTGGTTCTCCTCAGGTGCCAAAATGTTTTGGGCCAACTCTGTCAATAGGCCGCTTTCTAGGGTGTGGGCCCTCAGCTGGTGCTTGACTACATTGACCGTTGGTGCCTAGGCAATGGAGATCTATGCTATTTTTTTATTGAATCCCAATTCTCCTGGCTTTACTGTCTCTATCCAGACTAATCGTGCTACAATAATGTGAGATTAATGAGATCAGGGCCTATTTATTTTTTTATATAATGTATATCATGCACCTTCAACATAGACTTATGTTTCCAGGGTGGCTAAAAAGAAATGATGATTAAAATTAAAAACAACAAGCTAAATTCAGCAATAGCCAATTTAAATAGATGGTAAAATAATACAACTATGTTAAAGAATGGAGTCACAAGCCCTTATTAAAATCAGAAAGAGAAGTGGGTTTTTTTGTACCTAAATTATAGTAATGTGGTCTCTAAGTGAGCCACCTTAGGGAGAGCATTGCAAAGCTGAGGAGCCACCACAGAAAAGGCGCTCTCTCCATATTTAAAGGTAAAGGTACCCCTGACCGCTAGGTCCAGTCGCGGACGACTCTGGGGTTGCGGTGCTCATCTCACTCTATAGGCCGAGGGAGCCGGCATACAGCTTCTGGGTCATGTGACCAGCATGTCTAAGCTGCTTCTGACGAACCAGAGCAGTGCACGGAAATGACATTTACCTTCCCACCGGAGCAGTACCTATTTATCTACTTGCACTTTGACATGCTTTAGAACTGCTAGGTGGGCAGGAGCTTGGACCGAACAATGGGAGTTCACCCCGTCGCGGGGATTCGAACAGCTGACCTTCTGATCGGCACGCCCTAGGCTCTGTGGTTTAGACCACAGCGCCACTCTCCATATTTAGAATACAGCAATTGGTCAGAACATAGCCAAAACACTTGCAGGCACTTGTCTTCCTTGTCCTCAGTCCTCAAATGTGCCCATTGTTCACATTGTCACCACAGACAAACTTTTATGTTAGTGAGAGCTGAAGTTCAATATTTTGTAACTCAGCCAAACACATCGAGCTTTTATTTGGTATTCTTATTCAGATTTCTTTTTTAAAGTCACTATTAAGATTCTACTCTACATGAGCAAGAAATATGTTAACCATATGAAAGTATTATTTATGTTGCCACATATTACACAACAGCATACTTAACAGTTGCAGCTCAGGTACATTAACAGGCAAAGCTTACTTGAAGTAAATAATGAAATGTGCTTTCAAACCAAACTGTCATGTGAAATATACATTCTCATTTGCCAGATAAAATAGATTGTAACATGTAGCTACAGGTTCTATGACTATTTTTGAATTGAGGCCAATGAATGGTAACTATTCATTGTTTGAATGGAATGAATGGAATGAACAAGAGCTGTTTCAGTAAATTGGGAGACAGGGATAGGTGAAACTGTGAATTTCTAGGATATGAGTATGAGATAGGGGTAGGGATTGGTTTACCTTGCGATTGAGGGATTATTTCCCCATTTCCCCCCCTTTGGCAGTCCCCCCCCAATTAATACAAACTCTCCTTCCAGCCTCTTACTAGCTCATATTCCTTGAGAACTAGGCTGGAGAGATATCCTTGTCACCTGCTACAACTATGAGTTTTTTTGGGAGGGGAAACTGTAACATAAAAAGATGGGGGAAAGACCAATCAGCCTCTCCATAAAACTGTAGGGTAAGTCAGCCTCCTCTAAAATTTCTTAGAAATTCATGCACTGCGCCTAAAAGCTACAGAAACCACTCTTCCACGAGCAGGCAAAAGTATTTTGCAAACTGGGGGAGGGGGAGAAAGCACAGCTTTAGAACGTCTCATCTTGTAAGAACAAAACAAAAGCCAGAGACTATGTCATATGTTCTTAATTGGTGATTCATTTTTATACTTATTATGTAATTCAGTTTACTAAAATTAGTACAGCAAGCAAAGTTAGCTCAGCAAAAGTACGGTTCTGATTTGAATAATTGCTTGATTTCAGAATCTTATCAAGTGCCTGCTTTTTGAAATTAAAACCAATAAAATGAGAGAGTGGTCTTTTCTTACTCATTCTTTCTCTGTTGCTACTCTATTCCACATTATCCTGGTTGCTTAGGACTTTGGCGATGTTTTTTAAACTCATTTGTATAATCCACCCAGATTTTACATGCATGTTTTCTATATACAGGTTATAATTAGTGTAATGTTAACATAATCCAGTCTATATAGGACGTTTTATACCTGAATGTTAGGAACCAGCATATCCCCAATAACTGCTATCTGCTGGTGTCCCTATAGAAACAGCCTTAACTGTTTCTATATTGTGTAGTTAGAAACTGAGTCATGATTTTTAGTTTTAGTGTTTTTTAAATGTTGCTGTTAGGGTAAAGGGAATAAGAGACTCTTAATCTCAGAGTTGTGGGTTTGAGCCCCACGCTGGGCAAACAATTCCTGCATTGCAGGGGGTTGGACTAGATGACCCTCAGGATCCCTTCCAATTCTGTGATAGAACCTTGTCAAAACAATCCCAATGCATTTTCATCACTATTCTGTTAAAAGCAACAAAGTGTTCTAATTTTATGCTGGGACAGTTCGTAAACTACTTTTGCTGTTTGGTCAATAATCAAGCAATTAATAACATAAATACTATTGATATTACAAAGCAATGTGAAAACTATTAGAAGGCTAACTATGGCCGGCATATTGACTTTACATTTTATTTCAGCAGCACAAACAATTCATTAATTGTTAGGAAAACCATGTTAAACATATTGATAGAATTCCCTGTTAAGGTCCCAATAATCCTCACAGCCCCAGACTATCTCCCTTATCCTAAACTAAAGGTTTGGATCCAATCTTATCACTGGACCATTCTATTTTCTGTAACACAGTAATTCACTTCCTCCACCACCACCCCTTTTATTTTCTTACTGTGTCATCACTGGGCTTACCAACCCAGAATTCCTTTCTTACTCTCTCTTACCTCTCTGGTTTCCCTTGTAGCCCCTCCTGTTTCTGTACTATTTTCTCACCCTCTCCCTCACTTGTAAATCCCTGTTCTGTCCTTCAGTCTACTGTATTTCCATGCCTCACCCTCCAGCATCCCACCTTTTATGCAGCTGCTGTGATTATTGCTGTAACCATCCTAATGCTGTCCTGACACTTCTGGTCTGGCTGGGGTTTTTTATTTGATTGACCTGGGAAAGGATTGACATGAGAGGCAGAAGTAACCTGCACTTTCTTTTCATGCCATGTTTATTTACAGCAATGTCTTCAGAACAAAAAAACTTGTTTAAAGGACACAATTTTAAGATACTATAGTTTCCCATTTCAACCAAACAGGGAAACCATAGTGGAAAACTTTGTGACAACCCTGGGTCATGATTTGCTGTTGGTTTAAATACTGTAGTCTGCTTTGCTCCAAAGCTGTTAACCCTGGTTCCCCAGTATGGATGAAACAGGAGACTATAGTTAATGGAAGACTTCCTGGTTTATTCCTGCCATGAAGGGAGGAGCCAAGACGCTTTGTGTGAGGTCAAAAGGCTCATCCATAGCTGAGCTATGGCCACCCAAACTTTCCCAACAGGATGAATATAAAAGTTCCTTCCTTCCAACTGATGAAATGAGCATTATCCTCTAATACATGGGTAGGCAAACTAAGGCTCGGGGTCCCCGGATCCGGCCCAATCACCTTCTAAATCTAGCCTGCGGACAGTCCGGGAATCAGCATGTTTTTACATGAGTAGAATGTCTCCTTTTATTTAAAATGCATCTCTGGGTTATTTGTGGGGCCTGCCTGGTGTTTTTACATGAGTAGAATGTGTGCTATTATTTAAAATGCATCTCTGTGTTATTTGTGGGGCATAGGAATTCGTTCATTCCCCCCCCCAAAAAATATAGTCCAGTCCCCCACAAGCTCTGAGGGACAGTGGACCGGCCCCCTGCTGAAAAAGTTTGCTGACCCCTGCTCTAATAGAAGCAGTCTTTCCATTGGAGGAAGTATCCTTCCATCAGAGGAAGGGAACTTTCTATTCCAATACTGTATATTTTGCTGGTTTAAATAACTATAATTCATAATCATTGGGATATGTAAAGATCCCCCCCCCCCATATAACTTAAGCAAGTGAGCCATGATGTCACATATAAAGTGAAAAGATAAGCCCTTCCTTTTCCACATGCCTAGGTCATTAAAGAATCTGCTCTGGCTGAAATTTTCTTTACTGTTCTGTGATTGTTAACAGTGACTGGTAATCACACAAATATTTTCAGCTGAACTGTTGGAAATGTTGTGTGAGTGGCAGCAGGTTGTAGGGTTTTTTTTGTAATTTTTTGTTGTTTGGGTATAAAGATAATGTTGATGACATGCCATTGAAAAACTGTAAATCCATGTGTTTCATAGATGATTCAGCTGCAGAGAGTTTTAACGGCAATGAGACTGCAGGACACAGTTCCAATGCTTCAGGGGGAACACACTGCAGGGAAGTGGCAGAAGCCAACAGTAATGGCAAAGCACCTCTGGAACCGGATGAACAGCCGCTGAATCTGAGTGACAGTCCCTTCTCTGCTCAGCTCACGTCAGAATACAGGTTAGATGACCAAAGCAGTGATGGAAAGAACAAGTACAAGAACATCCTAGTATCTGATCTTAAGATGGAGCAAGAGGCAAAAGAAAATGGAAGCAAGGTAAGATGCTTCCATGTTCACAAGATATTACAAGAGCATAGATTAGGAAGAAGAAAAGTCTACTGTAATGGTTCAAGGGCTTTGCAAATTAGGAAATTGGAACAGTTGTTGACACCTAGTTGTTTCTGCTATTTTGTGCTCACATTGTCTATTTCTCACGTGCATATTAGCATACTAACAAATACCAATATTTTATCAACCAGAAATAAATTCTGCAAGTTTTTCATTTCTGATTTGAACTACAGTATTATGAGAAGACCTGTGAAATCTTCCTGTTGGACGAATCACACATGTAGTTCAGGATCAGTATGTATTAGTATCCTTATTGTGTCAACAGAGTTGGCACTAAAACTTTCATTGCCATCTATAAACATGTACGAACATGTCTGAATTGAAACCAACAACTTTACTTTAAGAAGTTGACATTTCCAAATGACTTTCCCTCCAGCACCCCTGGTTGTTCCTATTGTATTAGCTGGGAGAGATTAAGGTGACTATGTGTAGATAAAGACAGATCCAGCAGATTAGATAGCTAGCCTGATAGGAAGGCAGTTGTCATGAATGTGTATTGTAAGAAGAATGAAGAGTTGAATTTAATCTAACAGAACTCTTGCAATTATTGTTTCTGCTGCTATCATTGAAAACTCCAGCCTTTTAAAATCTGATACTACGCACAGGATTATTATCTTTATACCACTGAAACTGAGTACTGGATCCAGATACTTCCACTGATTTTAATACCAGCAGTGAAATATCATAAATTACCCTGACAGTGCTTTGAGTGCCACTGTGTTCTGTTGTTGGTTTGGTTTTGCATTCCCCCCCCCCCATGAATAATGTGAGAACTCCATGAGTATTCTGAAATGATCTTGAAATCACTGTAATTTGCTTGATGTAAATATGTTTAGAAATTGAAAAATATATTCTATCTTTTTATTTTAAAAAAGTAGCAGAAAAATGCTTTCAATGTTGGACTTAATCAAGGACTCAATACACAAGGAGTCAGAAAAACCAACAGGCTACAATATGCAGACAAATATAAAAACGGGAGCGGGCCTAGTGATGGGCAGAGCACTATCAGGACCTGCATTCATGGGGAAACACGGTCTCTGATACAGTAATCAACAGTAATCAATCCAAACTCTGCCTGTCTTGGAAGAGGTAGATGTCCCTCCCTCCCAATGAAGATTGTCTTAAACTCTCAGACATGTGGTAAAGTCCCAGGACAGGATGCAATCTCCATAGAAATGCTGAAAGCTGGCCTCAATTCCTCCCTCGTGACATACCTCCACGGCCTCCTCTTGCAGTATTGGGAACAAGGATCAGTGCCACAAGACATGTGCGACCCCAGCACTGTGAACCCTCTACAAGAACAATGACTGTAACAACTACCGTGCAATCTCTCTGCAGAGTACTGTGAGGAAAGTGTTTGCGCATGTAGTTCTCAACAGATTGCAATTACTCACTGATGTTCTGAGGTCAGCAGTTGACATGATTTTCTCACTGCATCAGCTGTGGAAGAAATGCCTAGAGTAGAGATGCCCCTTGTACATTGTCTTCATAGACTGTACAAAGGCCTTTAACCTGGTCAGCTGAAAAAGACTCTTCAAGTCTTCAACAAGATAAGATGCCCACTTCTTGCTCTCCTATGCCTTCAGCTTGATGGGTGTGTGTGTGTGTCTATTCTACCTGGTACTTCTCCACACCAAGACAAAAGTGTGTGGGGTTCTAATCCAAGAGATGTTGTTTGCAGATGATACAGCCTGGACAGCACATTCCAAGGAAGCTCCACAGAGACCCATAAACCATTTTATTCATGCCTGCATGGAGTTTGGCCTCACCATCAGCCTGATAAAGATCAACATCCTGGGTCAGGATACCAGCAGCACTCCATGCATCAGCACTGGTGACTTGAGGTGGTAGAAGGTTTTGCCTACCCAGACTCCACCATAACCAGCAACCTCTCTATTGATGCTGAGCTGGATGAGCATATTGGCAAAGCAGCTATAGCAATGACTCACGTCTCAAAAAGGGAGTGGGAAAATGTGATGCTAACAATCAATGCCTTCCATATGCATTGCATCAGGAAGATTTGGGGCATCACATGGCAGGACAGAGTCTCAAACAAATATGTATTCTCCCAAGCCTACATTCCCACAGCATGTTCGCGTTCCTATCTCAGTGACATCTACACTGACTTGGTCATGTACACAGCATGGAAGATGGCAGGATCCTCAAGGATGCGCTCAACGGGGAGCTAGCACTAGGCCTGTTCTGTCTGCCAACCAACTCTGTGTTACAAATATGTCTGCAAGCATGACACGAAGGCTGGAAGCATTAAGCCACCATGTGGGAATTCATTGCAGATGATCGCAGTTCCTGGAGAGAGACAGTCAGGCTGCGTGTCAACAGCAGTAACCAGAGAAGCAATGACAGCTGGGAGTAGCACAGAGAGAAGAAATTCTCCAACAGTTTGACTTTACCCTCAAAGGCACACTCTTCATTTGTCTCCTGAGACACACAGATGCCAACAGAAGAGAGGTTCTTCAGTGGGACCCAGAAATTTATTCAAGTGCATCGTTCTTTTACTCAATATCTGTTATGGTTTTCACTTTAAGCTCTACACCCCAAAACAAAGATCACATCTATATCTCAGGTCCCACTATGTTCCAAATGTTATTGATCATTAATATTTGGAGATTAAAAACCACCCACTCAATTAACAATTAACAATGGGCTGATGGTTTTACTCCAACAACATCTAGAGAGTTCCATATTGACTACCCCTGGTGGCTACACTTTGAGCAATACTGAATGGTTTGGAATAGCAGCTGAGAAACAAGGGGAGAAAGAAAAACTACACATTCCATTGTATCATAAACCCAAACCTGGGTTTATGCAGTGCATGGTGGAGGATCCAGATGATGTTCCAGTCACTTATTCAGGGGAATAACCTATAGTAACTTTTGTGGGATCTCTTGACCAGATGACACAACCCTACCTCCATGTCTTATTCAACATCTTTATCAATGACTTGGATGATGGGCTTGAGGGCATCCTGATCAAGTTTGCAGATGACACCAAATTGGGAGGGGTGGCTAATACCCCAGAGGACAGGATCACACTTCAAAATGACCTTAACAGATTAGAGAACTGGGCCAAAGCAAACAGGATGAATTTTAACAGGGAGAAATGTAAAGTACTACACTTGGGCAAAAAAAATGAAAGGCACAAATACAGGATGGGTGATACCTGGCTTGAGAGCAGTACAAGTGAAAAGCATCTAGGAGTCTTGGTAGACCACAAACTTGACATGAGTCAACAGTGTGATGCAGCAGCTAAAAAAGCCAATGCAATTCTGGGCTGCATCAATAGGAGTATAGCATCTAGATCAAGGGAAGTAATAGTACCACTGTATTCCGCTCTGGTCAGACCTCACCTGGAATACTGTGTCCAGTTCTGGGCACCACAGTTCAAGAAGGATATTGACAAGCTGGAACGTGTCCAGAGGAGGGCAACCAAAATGGTCAAAGGCCTGGAAATGATGCCTTATGAGGAACGGCTTAGGGAGCTGGGTATGTTTAGCCTGGAGAAGAGAAGGTTAAGGGGTGATATGATAGCCATGTTCAAATATATAAAAGGATGTCATATAGAGGAGGGAGAAAGGTTGTTTTCTGCTGCTCCAGAGAAGCGGACACGGAGCAATGGATTCAAACTACAAGAAAGAAGATTCCACCTAAACATTAGGAAGAATTTCTTGACAGTAAGAGCTGTTCGACAGTGGAATTTGCTGCCAAGGAGTGTGGTGGAGTCTCCTTCTTTGGAGGTCTTTAAGCAGAGGCTTGACAGCCACCTGTCAGGAATGCTTTGATGGTGTTTCCTGCTTGGCAGGGGGTTGGACTGGATGGCCCTTGTGGTCTCTTCCAACTCTATGATTCTATGATTCTATGATTCTATCCTCTGATGCTCTAACTGTTCTCTAACAACTTTTCTGCATTACCTCTATCTCCCCAAGCCTCACAGATATCAAAGACTACAAAACAATGCAAAGGCCTTTAACCAGCCATCTAGCTCCTAGCTCCTACCGGTAGACAGGCATGACTTACCCCATCAACCCTGGATAGCCTGCATAAGGCTTCAGTTGACTCTGTCTTCCTGTAGAGACAATTTCTCTTGTAGCTGCATTGTAGCTGCATTAGCAAGCAGGGACATTTTGCAGCTGTCCAAGGTCCTGTATGCTTTCTGCTCAATTCAGACTTTAATGCCTGCTTTCCCTGTGAGCCTCAGTACCTTCATAACTGACCATATATTTTGCCTGATTTTCTAGAACATGAAACATGGTTCAGAGTTTACAAAGTGAGCACAAACCATAGTTTAATATCATGTCTGATTACAACCATCCATAATTATCTGAAGGAAGCCATCAACAGGATGGCTAGAGTAGTAGTAGAAGAAGAGTTTGGATTTGATATCCCGCTTTATCACTACCCAAAGGAGTCTCAAAGCGGCTAACATTCTCCTTTCCCTTCCTCCCCCACAACAAACACTCTGTTAGGTGAGTGGGGCTGAGAGACTTCAGAGAAGTGAGACTAGCCCAAGGTCACCCAGCAGCTGCATGTGGAGGAGCGGAGACGTAAACCCGGTTCACCAGATTACGAGACTACCGCTCTTAACCACTACACCACACTGGCCCAGAGATATATTCCCCACAATATATTCTGATTTATATTCTCTGGACTTTCAGAGAACTGCAGCACTATCATTCTCTAGAATTACAAAATCCTATTGAGCCAAGCAGGGCTTAGATGGGGCACCAGAAAATGATCCACTTCAGTTGGGGTTTAGACTTGGTTTCAGCACAGAAACAGCTTTGGTTGCCCTGAATGATGACTTCTGTCTGGAAAGAGATGGGGGAAATGTATCCTTGTTAATTCTCCTTGACCTCTCAGACAGGGACAGCCTAATTTCTGTTGTCTATGCTCTGGTAGCCCTCTGCTACTGTTGTTCCCCAGTGACTGGTATTCAAATGTATTCAGTTACCAGTTGCTAGAAGTGGGAGTATGTTACTACACTTATGTGCTGCTTGTGCACTTCCCATAGGCATTGGTTGCCCACTGTGAGAACAGAATGTTGGACTAGATGTGCTTTGGGTTTAATCCAGCAGGGGTGCTCTTATGTTTAGAGGTGTAGTGACATTGATCCTGGAAATAGTATGCGGCCATCATGACTCTTGTCATGTTATACATAGGGCCGCCCCTGAAAACATTTCAGAAACTTTAGCTGGTGCAGAATTCAGTGGCCAGGTTGCTCACCGAGGCAAGACAGTTTGAGCATATTACACTGATCCTGGCACAACCACACTGTTGCCAATTAGTTTCCAGGCCCAATTCAAAGTGCTGGTTTTGACCTATAAATCCTTAAACAGCTCAGGACCACAATACCTCAAGGAACACCTCTCCACATATAAACCAACCCAAACACTGCAATCATCATCTGACGCTCTTCTTCATGTGCCTCCTCCATGAGCAGTCCAGATGGTGGCAACACAAGAATGTGTGATGGCCTGGGATTCAGACTCAGATGCTGAACCTGGGGGATCCCAGCCTGCACAGGATTCCCCGCCTCCAGAACCAGCAGAGCCGGGGCTAGGGCCTGAGTCTGAAGGGTCCTCACCTGTGCTGGATCCTCAGGTGCAGGCATCTGATGAGACTGCTCTGGCTTCTGATGGGATGGAGGACCCATTGCCTGCAGGTGCTCCACTCCCAGCCCTGTCAGGGGAAGCTGAGGTTGCCTCTGGGTCCGGTAACCCTCCAGCCTCTCCTGAGTTGCAGAGGCTCAGGGCAGAGAGGCGAAGGGAACTGAGTTCCCGCAGGAGGAGTGCTCGCCTCCAAGCCAGGAGAGG
Source organism: Darevskia mixta (assembly GCA_034641385.1). Taxonomy (NCBI): domain Eukaryota; kingdom Metazoa; phylum Chordata; class Lepidosauria; order Squamata; family Lacertidae; genus Darevskia; species Darevskia mixta. The sequence goes on from JAWWNH010000011.1 coordinate 2,743,019, forward strand.
CGAGTCCCCAGAGGATCGGGGCCGCCCTATGCCTCAGGGCAGATAAAAGCCGGCCAGCCCCAGCCCCAAGTTGCAGGAGCAACATTGTTGGTGACCAGTTCCTGCCAGTGTTCCTGCTTGAAACCTGTCCTGCTTTTCCTGCCTGAGCTCCTGACCCGCCCTGGTTCTCTGCTTGCCTACCTGTTCCCGACTTTGCCTGACTCCCTGCCCTGCACCCAGCTTCAGCGACCACGGACTGCCTTTATGTTGTACCTCTGACCACGGACCGGACTTAGACCTCGCCTTTCGGGTAACCCACGGGACCAACACAGAATGGGACTTTTCTGCAGTGGCTTGCCATTTGTGAAATGCTCCCCCAAAGGAGATTCATCTGGCACATTCAGTATACATCTTTAGGTGCCAGGCAAATACATTCCTCTTCAAACAAAGCCTTTGACTGGATAATAATCTATGCCCTTTTAAATGTCCTTGTGGGAGGGGGGGTATTATTGTTTTGTTTTTGTTTTTATTATGTACTTCGTGGTTTTATTCTGTATTTTATTGTGTGAACTGCCTTGAAATCTTTGGATGAAGGGCAGTTTACAAATTTCAATTAATTAATTAATTAATTATGAAAGCTTCTGTGAAGATAGCCCTATAGTTGAAGTTTAAAATATATCTACTGCACTTTTTTAATAATTTAGATACTAGATCTTTTCATGCTGACTCTCCATGCAAGTTTTTCCAATTCTCATCTCCCATGTGAGCCTAAAAATGCATTAAGGGAACTCTATTGAAATTAAGGGGACTCTAAAAGACATTCATAAACATTTGATGCTTAGTGAGCACTAAGTCTGATTTTCCTTATGCATGACCAGCTTATTTGGGTGGATTGTAAAAAAAAACATCTTACCATATTTGCTTATGAACAATCATAATGTTAATAACAAATATAAATAACATCAACGGTCAGATCTGGGCAGAGCTGTTTTTCTGTGAGGGTATTTTTGGTTGCAATCTGATATCTTTGCACAGTTTTGACAATCCAAAGGGGCTATAAAACTGCAGCAACCTTCCAGCTATAAATTGCTGAGATACTGGGAAATCCATGGTAGCTTGGAACAAGTTTCTATTATTTCCCAGAAATATCTGGAATGATCCAACTCTCTGCCACCATCTTCAAAATGCAGCAGAGTAGTCTGCTGCCACATCAAACCTCTGCCATTGGCAGATTGCCTCATTTGCATTTTATTCATGGCTGTACTATAAAAGCAACAACCCAAATTAAAATTTTGCACCCAGGCAATTAAAATCCTGCACCAAGCAGAGCCAAATTCTGTGATTCATAAATTCTGCAAACTGAGTGCATTTACATACTTTCTCTTATTTTGTTTAATCTATTCTGCAGTTTTACTTTTCTTTATTGTGCTGTGACTTGTCATGGCAAACATCCTATCTTGTTCAGTAATGCTCCTAGCAATTTGTAACTTGAAATGAAAAGCAAAGCCCAGCTAAAATATGTACTGCAATATTCGGATGTACTTAAAACAAACCAGAGGAAAAATAAACTTGCTTATTGGAGGTGGTAGGTGGTGGAGAGAACATAACACATAGAGTTCAAGAAACTAAAGTTATTCTATGCTGGTCATAATGGGAGTGCTAGTCATTTGCCAGTGCCTGCAAGGCCTTCAAGAACTTCCACTAACATGTGCATACAAGCAGCTGCTTGGTTCACACATTACACTCCTCCATGCAACTTCATTCATTGGGTGGGATCCTAGGACAACAACATGCTTGCTTTTTCAAGCTCTCATTGTCTCACTCTGACATTGGGAACTATTTTCAAGGTTGCTGAATAAAAGCTGGTGAGGTACTCCTCACTTTTGCATTCTGCCCATCAGAGATTTTTTCTTTCGACAATCTCGAGTGATATTCCTCTTTTACAGTTATGTTACAAAATACCTATACGAAAACTTTTGAAAAAGAAACCAGAAAGGCAGTACTAAGCAAGGGAAGAAGCTTCTGCTCCCCTCTTGGTACATTTTGCACACAAGAGTTCCCGGTCCTCTTTCTCTGGGGAAACATCAGGTTAAACACGGGGAAAATTTTATCGCCTCTGTCAGCATAAAGGAATGCTGGGTTATAAATCAAAAAGTTAAACCAGCACCAAAGTCCTTCTCAAACTTGAAAGAATTGCATCAAAATGCCAAAGGGAGTTGAAATCTCAGCTCTGTTTCAAAAGATTTTATCTACTTTAAGCAAAAGTGATGCTAAAAATGTGTGTGTGAGAGAGAGAGAGAGCGCAATTTTTCCTGTTAAAGCCTACCATTCTCAAACACTTACAGGCTACCACTGTAAACGGGTGGTGGTGATACCAGTAATGCCATTATCTTGCTCTGTGCACTATTAACAGTGTGAACAAGACTTACTTTGTTAAAATAATAAAGGAGCTATATGCACAAGGAAAGTAGCTGACCCACCTGGATGCATAAGCTTGTTGGGATTGCAAAGGTGGATCTAGGGGAATGCAACTAGTGTGGTCACACCGGGCACAGAGCTTCTGGGGCATCCGAGGAGGCAGCACAACTATGACATACAACAGAAGATGGGGGGGGGGCACTGGATTTTAGCATCACACATGGCACCACTGAAATTTGAGACGTCAAGGTCCACCACTATGTGATTGTAGACTTTACACCACTGAAATTTGAGACATCAAGGTCCACCACTATGTGATTGTGGACTTTACAGGGAGCAGTCTAACCATTAATCTCAGTTAAATTATGATTTAAGCATTGCTTTATTTGTCTAATTTCCTTTATTAATTTGTGTTCAAATTAGTACTGGGAGAATTCCAAAACTATGCATACATTCATATATATTTGTTAAACTACCAATTGAATTATTTAACTGAGAGTGGATATACAGTATATTTTCTTTCCTGGCCTTTCTTATGAAAGGAGTTAAGTTACCCACACCCCTTATAAAGACAGTTTTCCAAACTGTTAAGTACCATATTCCAATTAAAACAAACCACAAAATTAATAGAGCAGCAAGATAAAAATGATTCATAGCCCTTGGTGATATATTTGAGAGATGAAGTCTGCAGTAAATCCCATTGAGCTCAGAGGGACTTGCTTCAGAGTAAACATGCTCTTAAAATTGTGCTGCATATTACTACACAGAGACTGTGTCTTTTAGGAGATTATACAAATTTGTCTGTTAACATAACATTTTTTCCGGTACCCATCAGTAATTGGCAGTTGCAATGAATTATGTGTCAACCAAAAAGCTTCCCCCACCCCTATTTAAAAAGGAACATTTAAGCCAATGGCAAAAATGTACAGAAACAAAAATTCATTAGTTTTGCATAAAATGGCCTGAGGACAAATATGTGACCCTGGAGCCATTTGTTTCATGTCTTCTTTTTAATGTAAAAGAGTTTTGTATGAAGAGTAAAAAAGCAGAATGAAACGAGAATTATTTACTTTGCTGGTGCATGAGACTAATGGGGTCTTCTGTTATTCCCACTGATGTCACTGAGAGATTTGCTTTGGGCTTTCTTGCAGTCAGGTTTTGGTCTAGTCTGTGTAGAACTATGGAAGAAGAAAAAATGTAGCGGTTTTTAAAATTCATAAGCAAAGGAGAAAGAAGTAGTTGGTAAAGCATAACTGAAAATGAGTCTGAGGCTAACATTTCAGAATCGGCAAGAATTTACGAAATGTATTACTTGGAACTGGGGCAGCAAGGTTTTGGAAGAATAATAAAACTGTTGATATAAGGCAAATACTAAGATTAGAACCAAAATTTGCTAATTAGGTGAGAGATCTGGGGAGAAGCTCTTCTCTTCTCCTGCTAGGTGCTGTGTAGGCTCTGGAAACACCTTCACTCACACGTATCAATGGGTGTGAATAGAAGATGGGGAGCCAAGCTACTCTTAAAGGGGGCCATTAAAGCTAGCTGCAAGTCCATTGCCCCTTTAAGAGCAGCTTAAATCTGAACTCTCCATGACGAAATAAGAATCCGTGATTCCTCAAGGGTTTTCATGATGGTCCCAGCAATTTCAGGACAGTTGGAGGGTATGCAAATACAGTAAAACACTTGGAACAGTATTCTCTTAAGCAAGCAGCAGAGAACTTGCAGCTAAAAGAATGTTTTCACTGTGCCCAACACAGTGTCAGCACTGGTGTGCCTACTAGAGAGCTGGGACTTTGGCAGCTGCTTGGAAATTCCATGTGCTGTTGCTGGAGATGGGGCTGTGCTTGCACTCTGCACTACGCTGTTCCATGTGCAGTTCTAGTATTTTTCTGCAAACCTAATATATCCCTTCTGTATTCAGAAAGAAGAAAGATGCTTTGCGGCCATATTGGTTGATATAGGGCCATTCACTTTGCTATAAGTGCAAATAATAACACTCACCATTGCAGATGGATACTCCCTGGAAATTGCCTCAATGAGTTCCATGAAAAGATCTTTATGTAAAATATAATTGGTAGAAATTTTAAACTGAAATATGCATACATGTGTTTATAGTTTGATATAATGTTGTAGTCAGCTATTATCTTGTACCACACAGAATACAGATTTGAACACTGGCCATCCAATGTGAAAGGGACAAGGATTAAATTAGTAGTCATTCTGAATATATCAAGTTCTCCAGTAGAGAATTGTGTGTAATTAAAAATCCTGGTTGCTTCTAATATCGCATGACTAGACATGCGAGGAAGCTCTGGATACCTGTTGGCCTTGATGAAAACACACTCAAATGCAGTCATATTGCTTTTCCTAGAGGATTTGTGTTAGTCAAAAAGAGTCTTTAAAAAAAATCCCCCTATCAAATCAGTTTCATGAAAGAGTTATTTCATGCCTTGAACAAATTTTATATAACCATCACTTTAGCTTTTCTGGCCTTCGATCAAGCTGTGAAGTGAAATTATATTAAATAAATATGGAAAGATTATGCTTCAGTCCTGTGTTATATTGTGCTCTGCATAAAAATGAGAAGACACTCCAAAAAATCACATTATCAGACATTTCTGGAAAAATAAAGGGGCACATTTTCAGAGTATGGTAATTTATATTAATACAAGCTGGAAGTGTCTGGTATTGCCCAGGAAAATTAAGAAACCAAAAATTTAGTCCTTGCGTCCTTGCCCTAAAGGACTAAAGGAACAATAATCCCGCAAATAAGCCACCCAACCGATGAAGAAGAGGAGGAAGAAAGCGCCGCAGAAGAAGGTGAAGAAGGAGAAGTAGAAGAAGAGGAAGAAGAGGAAAATAGGGAAACTCTCCAAGAATAAGACAAAAAAATTGTGATAAAACTCGTCTTCTCTTTATCCTCTGCTATGTTTAGATAAGATAAATACTTATAAAAACTAATATACCCAAAATATTTTATCCAAACAATCAAGAAATCCAAAACCCAAAAATTTTCATCTGAATTTTTAATTTTTTTTCTTCCCTTTTTCTTTCTTATATTATTGTACAGAATAAATAAACATTATGAAATTAAAATTACTATCGTGGAACGTTAATGGCTTAAACAATAAGAAAAAAAGAAATAGAATTACCCACTATTTAAAAAAACAAAATTATGATATAATTTGCCTGCAAGAAACACATATAAATAAAAAACATCAAAAAATATTAGAAAATACAAAATTGGGAAAAGAATTTGTGGCAGCAGAGGATAAAAAGAAAAAAAGGGTAGTATTGTATATAAAACCAAAATGGGAACCACAGGAAATATGGAAGGACAAGGAGGGGAGAACATTGATAGTAAAAATAGAAAAAGATGGAGAACAATGAATTTTGGTGGGGATCTATGCCCCGAATGGGAGCAAGGTAGAATACTTTAGAAGACTGCAGCAGCAGCTTGTAGAATATTTAGATAAAAAAATAATAATAATGGGGGACATGAATGGGGTAATAGACCCGGAATTAGACAAATCCAAAGATCCTAAAGGGAAAAAATATAAAAAGCTACCAAAAAATTTTGTTGAGATGATGGAAATATTGGAAATGAAAGATGCATGGAGGTATAAAAACCCAGTAAGAAAAGATTTTACCTTTTTCTCAGATAGACATCAGACGGCATCTCGGATAGATGCGATTTGGGTCTCAAAGGAAATATTAGCTAATATTAAGAAGGTGGAGTTCAAAGCAAAACTTTTCTCAGATCATAATCCGATAGAATTGTATGTGGAAGGAAAGGGACAAGGTGAAAGTAAAAGGTGGAGGTTGGATGTTTTTTTATTGCATAATCAAAAAGTCATACAAGGTGCGAATAAAGTGATGAAAGAATATTTTGAATTGAATATGGGAGGTGAGACAGACATACAAACAATGTGGGATGCAGGGAAAGCTGTTGTAAGGGGCTACTTCATCCAACAAAGTGCGATATTGAAGAAAGAAAGAGAAAAGGAAAAGGTAAATTTAATAGTAGAAATTAAAAAGAAAGAAAAAAATTTCTATAAATCAGGTAATAAAGAAATTGGAAATCAAATAAAAATATTGAGAAGCCAATATGAAAATATTATAGATAAAGAATTAGACAAAATCATGCAATTTTGGAAATACAAAAATTATAATTGGGCTAATAAGCCAGGAAAAATTCTGGCCTGGCAAATTAAGAAAAGGCAAAGCGAGAAATTAATAAACAGATTAAAAATTGGAGGAAAAAATATAGAGAAAAAGGAGGAAATAGAAAGATCATTTTTAGATTTTTATAGGCATCTATATCAAAAGGAAGATTTAAATGTAGAAAAGATGAATGAATATTTGAAAAGGATGAGGTGGCCTCAGATAACAGAGGAAGAACGTAAGAAATTGTCGGGGAAAATAACGATTGCGGATATAAGGGAAATTATGAGGGACATGAAAAAGGGAAAAGCACCAGGCCCTGACGGGCTCCCATTGGAATTTTATAAAAACATTGATGAAAGTATAATCTTGTTGCCTTTAGTAGAAGTGATGAATGAGATATTAGAGAAGGGAGAGATACCAAAAACATGGGAACAAGCCCAAATTATTCTGCTACCAAAGCAAGATACGGATTCGGAATTAATTAGGAACTATAGACCAATATCGCTTCTAAATAGCGATTATAAAATATTTACAAAAATAATAGCAAAAAGATTGGGAAGCATTTTAGGGAAAATAATCCATAGTGACCAGGCCGGTTTTATAAAGGGAAGACAAATAAAAGATAATATCAGGAATATAATAAATATATTTGAACTGGCTGATTCTAGAAGAGACAAGAAGGTGGCAGTAGTCTCCTTAGATGCTGAAAAAGCATTTGATAATGTGGCATGGGAATTTATGAAGAGATCAATAAAGAGCCTTAATTTAGGGAAAGAAATAGAAGTGGCTATAGGGGCAATATATAAAAAACAGAAAGCAAGCTTAATAATAAACAATAAAGTAACAGAGGAAATAATAATTGACAAAGGAACAAGACAGGGTTGTCCCCTATCGCCACTTCTATACATAATAACTTTGGAGACACTGCTGTACAATATTAGGCAAGAAGATAAAATAAAAGGAATTCGAGTAGGGAATAAATCATACAAATATAAGGCTTTTGCAGATGATATAATGATAACATCAGAAGACCCGATAAATAGTATCCCTGTGGCAATGGAAGAAATAAAAAAATATGGGGAAGTAGCAGGATTAAAGATTAATTATAACAAAACAAAAATGTTAGTAAAAAATTTGGAGGAAGAGGAAAAAAGGAAATTGCAAATTCTTACTAGTATAGAAATAAGTAAGAAATTAAAATATTTAGGAATAGTTATAACAAACAAAGGATTAGATTTGATACAAGAAAATTATATAAATATTTGGAAGCAAATTAAAAGGAAAATTGAAATTTGGTCCCAATTAAAACTCTCATTGATGGGAAGAATATCACTTGTAAAAATGAATATTCTGGCAAAAATGATGTATTTATTTCAAAATCTTCCACTGCTAGGGGGAACAAAATATTTCAATGATTGGAAAAAAGATATTACTAAATTTGTATGGGGTGGGAGAAAACCAAGAATAAAATATAAAATAATGATTGATAAAAGGGAAAGAGGGGGATTCGGCCTACCGGATATGCAATTATACCATAATGCGGCAGCCTTCATTTGGATTAAAGATTGGATTGAATTAAAAAATGTGGATCTTCTAGATTTGGAGGGGTACGAAATTGGCTTCGGATGGCACTGGTATCTACAAAAAGAGACGATAAGTGAAAAACATATGTTTATGAAGAATGTAATTAGGAAATCGTTGATAAAAATCTGGCAGAAATATAAATATTATTTTGAGATGAAAACCCCATGGTGGTTATCTCCATTAGAATCTATAACAGTAAGGAAAACAAATTCAAAAAGCAATTGGCCCACCTATAGAGAGCTTTTAGAAGAGAAAGAGGGAAATCTGAAACTTAAAGATTACAACGACATCAAACAGCACTTAAATAGTTGGTTACAATATTTTCAAATAAATCAAAAATTTCAAGAAGATAATAAAATAGGATTTGAAAAGGAGGAATCCAAATTGACAGAAATACTATTAAAAGGGGGGAATAAATATATAAAAAATCTGCAGGAGGAAATGTTAATATGGGAAACAGAAGAAGAAACGGTGAAGGAAACTATGATAAAATGGTGCCAAGATATGGGAAAAGTAATAACAATAGATGAGTGGGAGAAAGCATGGAAAAGAAATATGGAATTTACACCAAATTTTGAACTGCAGGAGAACTTATTAAAAATCCACCATAGGTGGTATATGACCCCTGTGATAATTTCAAAAATACAAAAAAGAGGAAATATAATATGCTGGAGATGCGGAAAAGAAACTGGGACTTTATACCACATGTGGTGGAAATGTGAAACAATTAGAAATTATTGGGCTATGATTTACAATGAATTGAAAAAAATTTTAAAATACACATTTGGCAAGTCTCCAGAGTTATTTTTATTAGGAATAATAAATGAAGACATACAACCGATACACAAAAATTTTGTATTTTATGCGATAACAGCAGCGAGATTGTTGGTGGCGAGTAATTGGAAAGAGAAGAGTATACCAAGTAGAGAGGAGTGGAAATTGAAAATGTTAAATTATTATAATTTGGCCATAAAAGATTTTGAAATTAAAGGAGAAAGAAAGGATTTAAGAGGAAAGGAATGGTCAGCATTTGAAGAATATATAAGCAGTAAATAGTACCACCCTCTACAGCAGAAAAGGAAAAGTTCAGCAGTATAGATATAGAATTATGATTAGATTAAGAGTAGGTACTTTCAATAGAAAACAAAAGAAGTAACATAGCATAGACTGGGAGCAGAGGGAGAGGGGAGGGAGAGGGGATTTAGCAAAAGTGTTATATGTGTTATATGAGCAAGTCTGTAATTGTGCAAGTATAATTTAACAATGCATTTATTTTAATTCAAATGTAATATTTGAGTGTAACTAATAAAGTTTGTTTAAAAAAAAAAAAGAAACCAAAAATTATTGAGATTTATGAATGGATGGTGTAATTTGTTACTCTCAGGGCTATGTGTAGTCTTGCCCCCTGCCCCAGGGCCCCAAACTGACCCAATAACACCAGACCATAGCTGGCCCCTAATCAATTTGTGTTTGGGGCTAATGTTTAATTAGGGTTTTAAAAAAACCTTATAAAAAAACTAGGGGAAAAGGGTGCTAGTACTCACCGTGCAAGGACACTCTGGCCCACAACCCAGACTCCAGCCACAAAAGCTGAGGTCTGCTTAAGAGGCCAGAGAGCACCTTGGCTTGGACCTGCATATTGGGATGCCTACAGAATGGCTCACGATGGTATCCAAGCATAGACCAAACCCTGATTCTCAATCATGGGAGCTGTCAGAAAAAACTGGGCATGAAAATCTCCCAAGGCACCCAAATTGGTGTAGTATGGAACACTTAAGTCTGCCACCTTGGTTCAAAATGGTGCCTGATGGCTCCCAAATGTAGGCAAAAGCTATCTCTTCCACCTCAGGAACAGTCATGCATGGAGAACAGAGAGACAGACAAACAAAACACTTTCCAAAATATGTAGCAGAAGTAGAAGTAGCAGAAGGCAGTACAAGTCAATAGTACATAGTAGATAGTAGATAAATAAGCATTAAAGTATGTTTCATACAAAACCTCTTCCCATAAATTTATTTTGACAGTAATATATACCATGATATTATCAAAGAAATGTTGTCTTTTGCTGTCAGTGGATACTGTTTACCCAAGAATATACAAATGGAATTGGCCAAAAGTCCAACTAATCTAAACCCTCGAGGATTATGCTGTTAGAGAAATCAATTGTAAAATCCAAACTGTTCATTGTATATCATATAAGATCTGTTTAATGATCCTCTTTTGACTGTGCAGCACCTTTTAAGCCTCTGGACTCCTCCCAACTTTTCCCTTTGACCAGGCAAAATCCTGCTTGTTTATTTCAAGCTGTGACAGGCAATTGTATATTACCCTTAAGGTGGCTTGAAGCAAAAGAGGCCAGAGAACCTTTACCTTTAATAGTTGTGTAGAAGAGGCCATATGAGCAGATAATGGATTACATTATAATAAGGTACACCTGTAGGTTTGCTGGCCTCACTTCCATCTGGTCAGCCTGTTTCATAAACCTGTTGCATCATCAGCACCTCTATGGAGTCCGACTGAGTACTGAAGTTTAACAAAGAAAAATAGTGCTTCCAGTTACTAGTCTTAGGCAGGTATAAGCAAGTAAAATCTCACATTCCTCCAGGCTCCCCATATCCATTTGTGTTTTAGTGTAAACAAAACTAGGAGAACTGCCTACTGTTATTCTGATTCTGCATAGTTCACTTTCTGCTGTTCAGGAGGAGGATGCAGAGCAAACACAATGCCGATAACTGGTCAAAGGCTACAAATGAGAACAGAAGGAAAACATGATAGTTTAATCAGTTAAGCACGAGACTCTTAATCTTAGGGTTGTGGGTTTGAGCCCCACCTTGGACAATTCTATGATTCTATGAGAAAGCGGGTTTAAAAAATGAAGTGCAAAGAGGCGAAAAAGAAAAAGAAAAAACTGAATGGCTTTTATGTCCTGTTTCTCTCCACCCACAACCTGTCTACCCATCCCATTCTGAGCACTTAGAGACTCCTCATTTCCAGATGCCAAGTATTCTCTGCTTTTTAAAATAAATTCTCTTTACTTAATCTGTTTCTGTGCCTCCTACTCTTGCCTTTGAGCAGCAAGAAATGGGAGGAGGGCTGGGAAGATGCATCATAAAGCAATGGCGTAGTACTGTACAATACAAATAGGCCAAATACAAATTAGTCACAGTGAGACTCCAGCACAGCCTTCCAAAGCTGGTTCCCAAACTGCAGTGGAGATCCTCCCATCTTGGTTGTACATCATTGCAACTTACCCAAGCTGATGTTCATATCTCATAAACTGGCAGAGATGCAGCCACTTTATATGTTCTCTAATCACATCAATTGGTACATATGCATCTTTTAGCTATATTGATTGAATTGAATGTGTGTTTTGGCTTGTATTGGGTTGCTGTGCAAAATATACAGAAAGAGTATCATTCCAAATCTAAATCTGTTAGGGGGAAACTCTAGTATCTGATTCTGCTGGTAGTTGCCAAGTTTTGGGCACTCTGTGTGAGTAATTATTTAATGAAATGGACACATGTGATTTATCCAGCAAGCTATTGATTCCATCCTAGAGGAAATTATGAATCCTGATGAATGAAAAGCTTTGCAGAGAAAACAAAATGCTTTACTTTTTCTCTCTCACAGCTTTAAAAATTTATTTTATTCAGGATATTTCTGTATTGCTTTGTATATAAAAATACATATATGCAGTAAAGAGAAAACTAAAACAACAGTCAACTTAAACAACTACAAGTGTTACACAAATATACGCTGTTGGCAATTTGAAGGTGACAAAACTTCTAATATTTACAGTTCTTAGTGAATTTGGTAAAATGAAAGGATCAATCTGCATGTTACAATTTCCAGAATTAACTGTAGTTTACAGAAACTTAAATAAGTGTGCATTGTCATTAGCAATTGAAATATTGAATGGATTATCTTCTTTCTGCCTTGTTTTTTTCATGTATGTAATTGGTACACACACACACACACACACACACACACACACACACACACACATCTCTATTAGTATTCTGGGAAAGCTATCAAAACAAACTATTCTGTATACTAAAAGAAAACACCTTGTGAAATTGAATTAGCATAGAAATACTACTTATAAGTCAGCTTTCTCCACAATATAGTTGGTTAACTGTACATAATGGGAAGTTACTTATGAAAAGATTTCTCTTTGTTTTACACATACCTGTTTAAGAAAAAGAATGTTTGTTCAACATGACAACTATTTAACTTTGCAGAAAATGAAATATTAACTCTAAACTTTGCAGTCATGTAGAGGAAATTGCAGCTGAAATGAAGACATCTGAGGCACTTTTCACTTTTATTATATAGGAGAGAGAGAGATAGAGAGAGCCAAATGTAACTGGAATGCCATTTTTCCAGTATGTATTGTAATAAGGACCCTTTTCATGAACATTATTGTATTTTAATGCTTTGTTGAAAGCCGCCCAGAGTGGCTGGGGAAACCCAGCCAGATGGGCGGGGTATAAATAATAAATTATTATTATTATTATTATTATTATAACATGAAACACAGGTGTATCATGCCAGTTATGAAGAGCACAGACATGTATAAATTTTGAATATACTTTGAAGGTAAATCCAGCAAACAACAATAAGAGCAACTGGCTATAAGAAGAATTCCCAGATACTGTTTTACCTTAGACTGGACTCTGATTCCAGGGCAGAACTGGAATATTAAACTTAGTTCTTAACAAGTCCAAATTAATCATCCTGTCCATTGGATCACATCGTCTCTCTTTTTCCCAACTTCTGAAGTGAATGTTATGGCTAAATTGTGCTTTAAATATATATATATATATATATTACTCATGAACTGTACAATTACATGCTGCCTTACTCTAAAGCCCTATACAAAGAGTTCTTGAACACAATTTCTATTCAAAAAACTCCATTTGGGGAATCTGTTAGTATGTAGAGAAGGCAAGGATTTGTTGAGGTTGAAGCAGGTGATTTCCTCAGACACGTTTTACAAAATGGCTTCCTTTATTCCTAGTCACCTGCCCATAGCTATTCAAGCTATGATTCTGGCAAGAATGAAAGCATGGACAGAGGTGCAGAAGACCTCTCCCTGAACCGTGGAGAAGAGGACGAAGATGATCATGATGAACACGAAGATGCTGAGAAGGCCAATGAGTCAGATGGCGTAGAAGCTGAGCGTCTGAAAGCCTTTAATGTGAGTTACATGGAGCTCTATGCCCTTCAGAATTTTATTTTCTTATTTGAGGTATTTATTATGGGTATATGTGGCAGTAAAAGAGGTACACTAACTTTATTTTATAGAAGGGGGACCTCCCTCCCTCCGCACACATGAAAACACTTGGAAACAGACACCAGTTCACCAGATTTAGAGGTTTAACGTATATTTACCTCAGTTGTGTGTTTTGTGTGTGTGTGCATGTTTGCTCAGTGGACAGCAGCAGTGGGGACTAGGGGGCTGCAGTGTAGTTCCAGGACTGTATTCCAGCAGCCAGCTATTTTCTATTATTTTCCAGATTTATATAATTTTGCATGACAACGTACGCAAAAATTGCTCACAGCAGGGGAAGAGTAAGAGACACAGTTCAGTATAACAATGTAGGCATCCTACTGCATTGTTAATAACAGACATGGAAACAGTGCCTATTTTCACAATCTGTGTTTTATTTCCCTCACAATTTCTATACACTACAGCCTAATCTTTTCTTGTCTTTTTTTGTCAATCCTAAAACAAAATCCTTGCTTGCTTAGCATTTCTGACTTTCCATTACAAAGCTCTTCGCTGTGTAAATTAAAAAAATAATAACAATAAAGAAAATGTCTTCCTCTCTGTAACCGAGCCCGGAAGATTAGAAAGAGAAGAGAGCACCACCCCTCCAAAACCTTCTCCTCTGTCTCCCTCTTGCCAACAGATGTTTGTCAGGCTGTTTGTAGATGAAAACTTGGACCGAATGGTCCCAATCTCTAAGCAGCCCAAAGAAAAGATCCAGGCTATCATTGACTCATGCAGGCGACAATTCCCTGAGTACCAAGAGCGTGCCAGAAAGCGTATACGTACTTACCTCAAGTCCTGCAGGCGGATGAAAAGGAGTGGTTTTGAGATGGTGAGTTTTGATCTAAAAAAACCCCCCAGCCCTAGTTTCCATCAAAAACCCCACATGTAAATCCATGACACTATTTTGTTTTCATCTTAGTGTCTCTTTTTATTTGTATTTTTGGTAATGTCAGGTCAGAGGTTATTCTTCCTCCTTTCATATTACCTGGATCCCCCCTCCCTTTCTCCAGTGCATTTGAAATGCCTTCAAAAATGCAGTTCGCAGTTATTTCAAATAGAAATTCATTTTAAAAAATGAAGAGCTCCTCAAGATGTAAAGGAACAAGCAAAAAAGAAATAAGGCTTGTTTATTTTTGGGGGGGAGGGGGTCATCATTCTGACTCCAAAAAGATGATATAGTGGCCTGAATCTACAGGTACACGTTGGTAGTAGTGGGATGCATATGTGAAATTGGACATGCCATGTATGCATGGCTACCTACTGATTATCTTTAGGATGGAATGGGAGTCAGTCTAGGCCTCCCTCCCAAGTATATGATATACTCAGTCCAAGCTGACAGATCTGATCATGTGGTCAGGGATCTGCACATATTTCATGATGCAGCAGGGAGAATCATGGGTCCAGCCATTAGTGGTAGGTGAGTCAATATAGCAAGGGAATCTTTCTATATTTTGGAATGGGCTTATTAATTGTTGCCCTGTTGTCATAATTACCACAACATTTGTCAGAGACAAGAAAACTGCTTTTAATGGTGCTTATGCTACAGTCACACATACATTTGGCATTTTACCAAATAAATGTAACATAACCAATGTAAGACTATAGAAAAATACTCTGGAAAAACACTTATGAACAAATTAACATGCATTCAGCATTTCAAAATTGTTTAAAATTACTCATTTTTTGTCACCCTGGGAGGAAAGGCAGGATATAAATTTACTAAATAAAGTTTTGCTTTATAGCATTTAGATTTTTAGGGATCATTTCTTAATTGCAACATTAATATCATGGGGAGCTTTTTTAACCTTTCTAATTTCTCAAAGAAAGTGAGAAACAAAACAAAAAAACAATTTTTTGGCTGCCATGATCGAACGCCAACTAAATGTTAAAATACCACACCACATGCATCTTTCCCCATTATAGTAGAAAAGAGGTGCCCCTTTGAAAATTATCTCAGCATTTCCATAAAAAGTCCTAAAACAAACCTCAGACCCTTCCTTTCATAACTTTCAGTCATCATATACCTTTTAAATATCATTTTAAGAATTACATCCAAAAAACGTATTTTATATAAAAGCAATCAAATCAGTATACAGTATATTTTGTCGCTCCTTCCTTCCTTCCTTCCTTCCTTCCTTCCTTCCTCCTTTCCTTCCTTCCTTCTGATGTCCATTCATTGTTCCAGAACCTTAAATGACTATGTTCAAAACATATTGCCACATCTGCTGAAATAACTAGCTTAGGACAAAAGTGAAAATGCAGGAAGTCATATTTGTACAATTGATACAAGTCAAGTCAGCTTATGAACAAGGGAACTATAGATTGAAAGGGAGCAGAGACCATGGAAAAATATCAGATGTGAAAATCTGATTGTTGAGTTATATGGTGTTTTGAAATCTTTGACGGGCAATATATTATTGAAATCTAGTAAATAGTGTGGTTTTACATTTGTTTTATTTGAATTAAGTTATTTATAAAATGAAAAGTCTTTGTGCAACTGTCTGATCTTGGTAACTTTGATGAATTTTATCTCATGACCTTGTACACTGCTCTGATATCGGTACAGATAGAGTGTAATATATATATATTTACAAAGAAGTAATATTTTTCCTGTCTTATATGACCAAATTATATCTCTACATAACTGTCCAAATAAAAATCATGTAGGGGTAGCAAGTTATTCAGGTCTGCTATTGGCCATGAAAACCCAGGACTAATCTCCTTTCCCTCACACATGTGGAAGTAGCTGTGTCCAAAAGCGGTTGCCATGGTTGAGTGAAAGCAAGCAAAGTCTTCTCCTGGGCAGCGTGTACACCTCCCTGTCTTACGTTCCTTATTTTAGCAACATCATTGCATAACAGTAGCAGTTACCATTGAGGCTGAGAGACCAGATCCTCAACAGCGGAGACTGTACGAGAAATCAGAGTTAGACCTTTGGTTTATCTAGCTTGGAATCATCTACTCTGATTGGCAGTGGCTCTCCATAGGTTTTTCATGATCATATTGTCTGAAGTTCTTTTAACCAGAGATGGTAGGGATTGAATTTGGCACCTTCTGTAGGCAAGATGCATTGAAATATGGTCCTTCCCTTAAGATAGACTAGTGGAATAGAATGTGTGGTCACTTCCAATTTGAAAGATGAAGATGGGTAGACATTCTAAATGGTAGTGAAACCTAGTTTGAACACACATTCGCTGCATCCTGAGGCATTTGCTGTCAGGACAGAGAGACCATGTTCAGTAAGCCCTATACCATGGCTTATAAGCTGATTGGGTAACTTTGCTCCTCTCCTCTGTGCTGTGGAAGTTTATGTATTGACATGATATGTGAACATGGCCTCTATAGCCTCTCTAGGTTTCATAAAGACTTTTTGGTGGTTTGCTTGAGGGGCTTATTATTTGAAGGGCATTACACAAACCCTCTGCATAGGTCAGTTTCAATTTGATAGATTTGGCAGTGCTGCAAAGACAAAGTGGAATAGTGTTTCTTTTCACTTGCTATTCCATTTCATCAGCTAAAGCTTATTTCAAATCCTGATGATTAATATATGTCAGTATGAAGGAATAAAGAATTAAATGGCCTCCATGCTTGTAAAACATATCATTTTGAAACATCTGATGCTATCTAGATTGTAATCTAAATTTGTTTCACTGTAATGACATAACTGAAAGGTAATTAGAATACAAGGAGCAAAGTTGTTTAACTGACTGCTTATTTAATATCACTTAAAATGCAGGGATGGTGACTATATCACTGTATCATTATGGTGGTAAGGTGTTACAGTGAAATTTCTACAGAGGTCTGGGCATAAATTCAACTTTTCACATGATTCAGTTGATAAATCTTTCTGAAAATGTCGGAACAATTAAAATAGTTTATAGGACATGTAGCATTTCAGGTGTAATTATAGAACAACCACCATGACTTGACGCTCTGGAAGATGTAAATATATTAATTAGTGGAAGGTGTGTCTTGCTCTGATCTACCAAACCATATCATGTATAGCAAGTGTAGTGGGAAAATATACATTTTTCTTTTAGTTTATGAAATACAGTAGGGATAAAATAATATAAATTCTGAAGCACCTTTTTGGGGTGTCAATGTATATAACACAGCAACAGGTTATCATACTGCTTTTATTTTGAATGGCACCATTAGGATCACTATGATAATGATGCGAAAACTATCTGAAGAAATGAAACAAACTTCTGCAGAAGCATTTGTCAAAGCACAGGTTTCAGATCATCATGGTAAACCAGGGATGGCTAGCCTGTTTTGCCCTGAGGGCCATGTTCTCCCTTGACCAACTCTTTCAGAGCTGTAGACCAGTGGTAGATGTGGCAACCCCACAACCTCTCATGCACACTTTTGCATGTGCACATGCATGCACAGGCTGTCACACAGAGCTCACCTTCCTCAGTTGACCCACGCAGATTGGCAGAGATAAAAGGACTTATAGTTCCCTCACCGTTCAGCAAACTATTAATCTAGTGACCAGGCAAGGGGCAACTTGCACTGGGCTCTACTGTCTATGGGGTGAGCTCCCGTTGTTTGATCCCAGCTCCTGCCCACCTAGCAGTTCGAAAGCACATCAAAGTGCAAGTAGATAAATAGGTACCACTCTGGCAGGAAGGTAAACGGCGTTTCTGTGCCCTGCTCTGGTTCGCCAGAAGCGGCTTAGTCATGCTGGCCACATGACCTGGAAGCTGTCTGCGTACAAACGCCGGCTCCCTCAGCCTATAGAGCGAGATGAGTGCCGCAACCCCAGAGTCGTCCGCGACTGGACCTAATGGTCAGGGGTACCTTTACCTTTACCTACTGTCTTTACTTTTATACTTTTTGTTGCTTCTGCCAAATTTGGGGTTGGTTGGTTGGGGAATAGATCAGTGCCCCAAACTGGGGGTTAGCCACTCTTTTGGTAAGCATAAATATCAGTAGCAGGTTCCATAATGGACCAAATATTGGAGCTAGTCCTGGCCATAGTGTGCATGGCTTTATCATTATTATAATTATAATTAATTAATTAAATTTCTATACCGTCCATCCAGGGATCACAGGGCAGTTTATAATATAAAAACACAAAAATACATAACTGTAACAACAACAAAATAACCCCACCCCAGTTTAAAAGGCAATAAATTGTTTAATTAGACAAAGGCCTTGTTGTTGCAGTCTTGGAAGGTGTATTTACTTCTGAGTTTTATATGTCCAAACATTCTTTTTCTTTTTAAGAAGAGGCAACCTACATTAACATATTAATCGGACTATTTTGGTCAAAGATTCCTAGTAGAGTTTTATTTATCATTCTTCTAACAGTTATTAAGGAATAGCAGTTTCTGTGCCTGAAATATCTAGCTACCATATCCATTCAGATATTGGTGATAAATATATGGTTGCTTTGAGAAAGAAAAGGTGTTCATTTGTTCCTGTTCTGGAACAGAATTCAAAACAAATAATGCAACTTAAACCTTTCACTCTTTCTTCAAAAGCACCTTTCAAAAAGCAGCCTAGAGTTCAAACATTCTCTATCAAAGAATGATCCTGAAATCTTCAGGTCACTAGGGAGAAATTATTTTGTAATACTAAAAAAGACGGGATTCTGCAACTTATTCTGAACTGGTAAATAAGATCTGGCCTTCAGATAATAGCCTCATTATTCGTTCCCTGCAGGGGGACATCTGGAAGACAGTTCTTAACGAAAGGCCTTCTTTCTCATTAGTATCTGCCCATCTCACAGGAAATAATTAAGGCAGTTGATGGGGAAAATGACAAAAAATGTGCCTTTTGGATGACATCTGCTCTAAGTATCTTTAAAGTTTTGTTGCTGCTATAATTTCCTGCCTAAAAAAACAATGTCATGTTCACAAATTCATATCTGATGACCATCATCTATATGAATCTCTGCTAAGGAAAAAAAACTAGTCTTGATAATATAGAAACTATAGGCAATACTAGGAGTTAACTAATTTCTGAGATAAGGGCTTCCATATCACCTTGAAATAGTTTCACACAAAGTCAACAAAGAACACAGGCTCAGTACAGCTACAGGTGTCCTATTTGTTGGGTAATGAAAAGCAAACATCTCAGTAGATCTTTCTTTTCCTCAACCAACAACAGAAACACAACGGTTTGACAGAGCTGTTCCTGAGATGAGGAAAATAGATGAGGAAAATCAGCCTAACGTAAATTCACACTCACTTCAAACTGTGCATTTGTGTGTGTGTGTGTGTGTGTGTGAGAGAGAGAGAGAGAGAGAGAGAGAGAGAGAGAGAGAGAGAGAGAAAGCACATGCATGCGCTCACACACTTATACCCAAGGCTGTACCTAAATCTCATTTAACTTAATGAAACCATGAGGAACATGTGACTTCTAGCTTGCCTTGGGAATACTCAGTTAACAATACAAACCTTCCCCATACATACAGTATTCTGCATTCATTTACCTGTTGACGATGGCTGCTTGCCAAGCCCTTCTTCACACTTCCCTGCCTTTACCAACCACCAGCCTTGTCTGAACATCTGTCTCATGAAAAGATCACATCAACGTATTATGAAATCCTAAAGCACAAATCTCAGGAGGTATACCTGGCATATTATCCAGCCCTTGCCCTGTCAGATTGTGTATGTCTTTACTTTTACAAGTCATCCTACTCATTTCACTGAGGCAAGAATATATCGGGACAGGATTTGGCATTATGTACATGCACAGCAGCAGGAAAGAGATTACTAATTGGCCTGAATGTGTTTGTTGCCTCTTTTCCTTCTGTAACTACATTTTTTGGCTGGATGGTAATCTTGGGCAATTATTGCTGCTGTACAGTCATATAGAGCCTAGATAATTGTGCTAAATATAGTGTCTGTGGCAAATAGACACCCACACCCACACCCACACACCCTTTCATCTATTATAAGTAGAATACTGTCTGGAATGAGAACATTAGAATTGTAAGCAAAGTGGACTGTGCGTTAAACTGAATTTCTCTTTTTGAATATTAAACGTGTATTCTGTAATTAATTTGCCTTATAGGTCCTCCATCAAACTAATGCTATGATCTATTGTGCCTCATCCATCCCTCCACTCCCTGGCTGGTTTTGCCAACAGTTACTGGAATTTTGCTTCCTCCATTTATTCTCAGACAAGAATGAATGAAAAGCATTACAACTGATGTCAAAATGCAGTGCTGCTGCAAGTCTTAAAATGACAAATCCTTTTATAGATTTACTGGGGATATGAGAGCCTATTACATTAGAACAATATCAGGACATCCAACAGAGTGCAGTGCTGTTCTTCAGTTTGTAATGCAGAATGTTGCTCAAACATGCGCATTGTGCTACTTTACATTGCATGCTTTACAGTATGAGAGAGTGTTTTAATATGCCTTGATTCTCAAGAATCCTTTTTCAATCTTAATTCTGTAACAAGATGTTGGTGAGTATATTCATGTTCTGCTTGAGGTATTCTGGTTTCATTGACAAAATATTTTATTAGACCTTTGAAGTTGTACTTGTTATGCATAAAACAGAAGATCCACTGTGTATTCCATAACTAGAATCACCAAATATCTGTATTTTAAGGACAAAATGTTCCTTTGAAGAACATGTTGGCGGTTTGAGAGAAGGTTTAGATCCCAAATATACATGTGGGAGAAATAATGCTTTGAAGTGGATGGTGCTGTTTGGACACAAGCACATTTACATATAGAACTGAAAAAGAAATGCTTAGTATTACTTGTAGATGATTTTATACATTCAAGCAAATGAGGTAACACATGCTGTATTGGTTTCACTATTAAAACTAGCGTCTGATGTGCAGCACATGACCCAATGGGTGCCCTATATTTATTGCAATCTAAGGTCAGTTGTATCTATGTATTTTCCCTTATGCCTTTGGAAATAAGAAAATGTTTTATACAAGTTTCCCTGGTTGCCATTTGAGAGACTTTTATATAAAAAATTCTTACACCTGCCAAATGAACAGATTTAGAAGCTCAGACTGACCCTACAACATCAGGCAATATTGGGGGAGCAGGAAATTCCCTGAAACAAATACCCAGTTTACAGCATTTTTATAATTTTGTATGTGTGCCATTCTACTTAGACTGAGTGACCTTTTGTCAAATTGGCTATAACTGTTTGTTTTATCTGCGTTACTTTCGGCATATTATTTAATGATTGTGTGATGCAAATAGATGTCTTTGGATGATCAAAGTATCAGCTTTCTTATAATATTATTTGGGTTTTTAAAAAAAATTAAAAATACTGTTTAGTGGACTCAGCATGAAACGACATCATTTGAAGGGTGCAACACATGATATACTGTGCGGCCACTATAATGTAATATCAGAAAATAAAACACTGTAAAATCGTGATCAGCCACCAGAGTCATATGTTCTTTGAGACTGGATTCCAGTGTCAGTCTACAATGCTCAAGGCTGATATTTGTCATGGGCATTGACAGTAAGAAGCTGGAGGGTGCCATGAGGATGCTCAAATCTACTATAGGCTACACTCCCATACACTGGGTCTACACTGAGTATTTCACTGGATGGTTTAGGGGTGAATGAAGATCAACTGTACAAAATATAAGTATTGTCAAATCAAATATGATTGGACGAATAAACAAAAAAGAGTATTTATCTAAGAATATTTATTCTGATTTTGTATTTCTTTACTTAATTTATATCCTGTATGTTCAACACAGATTTATGTTTGCAGGCTCACTAACTGAGCAAAAATCAAAAAGTACACTTTAAATAAATAAATAAAACAATAGAAAATGTGTAGATTGTATCGATCATTTTTAGATGTAAAAGCAGGCTAGGTAGATTATCAGTCAAGTATATCAGTCAAGTCAATGGTGGAATGATAATAAAGATGAATAGTACTAATGCACACCCTTAATTTTTTTGGGGGGGGATTAATTCTTTTGAAGATGGGGAAATTCACAGCCAAGTGGGTGAATAAACATTACATACTGCTTAAACAATAAGGCTCTCATCATTACAACTGACCAGGTAAAATACATACAAAGAATACGTGAGAATGCTTTGATATCCATTCAAGTAAAAAGGATAGCGTGCTTTCCAATGCCAATATGATTATGAAATAAGACTCAAATCAGGCATGTTCCTATAATGGGCCAAATTCAGCATTTTGCTCTTCCAGTTGTCCCATTTGTTGCAAGCAGTCCAGCTTGCCAGATGAAAACATACCACCTCTCCTTCCCTGGCACACCACTCCGGGGGTTCTCATGACACACAGACATCCCAAGGCAATTTCAGGGGACATACAGTATGAGGGAAGAAGAAGAGGAAAAGAAAGCCCTGTTTCGCAACTGGAAGTCCTGGCATAGGGCTTCTGCCGTTGGTTAGGTGAATCCTGCCTAATGCTTCTGTAGCACTTATGAGTGTTCACTTCACATTCATTATCTAGTTGTAATGCTTGCAACAAAGCTGAAAGGTAAGTCAGTAGTTGTGCCACCCATAATTCACAGGGTGGCTGGCTGAGGCCTAGAGAGAATAGCTTACCAAAGGCCACCTGGTGAGTTCATGGCAGAGGTGAAATTTTAACCAGGGGCTCCCAAATTCATAGCTCAGTCTCATATCCACTATATTACACCAGATCGTGTCTGTCATGGGAATATACTGATGTTTCTTCAAAATACATCCTTAAGAGCAAGGAAGGCTAAACCTCTTTTGGCCCCAAGGCCATATGCAGCTACCTCAGCACTTTGTCTACTTGAATCCCCTGCTTTCCTGGCTGCTGCCAAAATCAGTGAGGTGTTGGGAAAATATAAAACTTCGTTGAGTAGGGCTGGAAGGTTGCCCAAATGGGGTTAACCACCCCGGCTTAAGAATACCCACGTAAAATATTGGTGGAAGGATGTAGTTGAGGATCAGAGGCTGAACTGCAGCTTTAGTCTCTAACTAGTTTTCATTTTTCATCTTGATAACCTCCATTTCCACTTTCTGTTGAAACAAAATACATTTCAATGAACCAACTCTCCAGTCTATGTGCTGCTTGTAAGCACTGTTGTTGACCTGGTGATGATCCTAGTAATTCTTATTATTCTCTTTCTCCCTTTCTTTCTCTCTCCCTCTCTCTCTCTTTCATAGTCACGGCCTATTCCCTCACACCTTACTTCAGCAGTAGCAGAGAGTATCCTGGCTTCAGCCTGTGAAAGCGAAAGCAGAAATGCTGCGAAAAGAATGCGCTTGGATCGACAGCAGGTATGAGCGTGGGGGGTGAAAGACTCAGGATCCATACCCAGGACTCAGTGGACTGAGCAAGCAATAATCACAGACTTTGTAAAATGTGTTGTGTGGAGAGAAAAGAGGTTATCCATAGCAGCTGCAGAGAGAGCAGGAAGTGGTAGCAAGGCAGATGGGCTTCAAAATGTTTGTTTTCTGGCATGCACAGCTGTCAGTTTAATTGTGAATGGCAACATGTAGCATGGCTGAAGAACATGCTGTGAGCTCTTCTTTATATCAGATCTGCCTCCAGCCTTCACACTGATCATAGTTTATATAAAAAGGTAGAATAAATAAATAAAAATATTATATGAACTGTTAATGAAGATAAATTTGTGTTCATTTTATAATGTTCACCTTTTGATGTTTATAAATACCAGTTTTTAACTGTTTTCATCAAGAATTTTAATGTTTTGTTTTATATTTTTGTAAACCTCTTAGAGGTTTTCTTACAAACAGGTATATAATTTTTGTTAATTACATAAAATAATCACAAACTTACATAGTTGGACAACTATAATATAGCAATAATAATGTACAGCTTTATTAAGAATAAAACTCTCAAATATGCATTTGTATTTTTGCAATTGTAGCAATCCAATAATTCTGAAGAGAACAGTTCCAGGATATTTTCAGCTATATCTTAAATCCCTTTCCCCTCAAAATTACATAATTCATAATGAGTTGGATCCAGTGTTATGATTGATGGAGTTCATGTCCAAAAGCATGGGGGACTATTTTCCCCCAGTTCCCTCTGTTCTGGGGGAATATGGCCTTCTTGAGTAACATAAGAAGTAGTGTGTAGGGAAGTAGCGGGAAAGGATGAATATCACCTCCCTCCTTTCTACAATAGGGAACATTCTTACTCCCTTCCACAAACAGAAAAAGCTGTTCACAGACTGAACAGTCTAGATCCAACTCATTATATGCATTTTACATGTGTCGTGGGTCACAACATTGCTTTTTTCTAAGTAGACCAACTCTTAGCCATTTGGAAGGATAGCAGGAGTATTAATATTTATCACATTTAGATTGCAGTCTTATAACACTTTCCTGCAAATAAATGCAATTTAAAGCAGTGGGACTTACTTCCAGGTAGACATGCATAGGATTGTGCTGTTAAACACTTCAGCATCCCAGACATAAACCAATTGCAAATTCATAATATAAGGCCAATAAATGTACCTGCAATGCTATCAAAATATTTTAGAGTGTGATGTTCTGCTCTTTTATTATGCATTAATTGTTTAATCATTTGTTGCACTTCTAAAGTGTCCTTCATTCCAACAAATCCCAGAGCAGTTTACTAAGAAAACAATAAAACAGATGAAAATATAAGCCATAAATAAAACAACTAGGTCAACCATTAGGACAAAAGTATCAGCACATGCAGGCTTTTGGACATAACACTCCTCAAATTCTGCAAACTTTGAGAACCTTATCAATGCTCCCTAATGTCTGGGTGAACAAATGTATTTTGATTTGGCACCAAAAGCCCATGCTCAGGGCTGGCCCAAGACATTTTGACACCTGAGGCAAACTACGAAATGGTGTCCCTTTCCCTGCCAGGGAATAAGGGGTAATTGAAAATCTACATCAGGAACAAGGGCGGGGGGAGAAAGATCTACATCGGAGTCTGCTGCCCTTGTGGAACATAGAATCATAGGATTCTGCCACTTGAGGTTGTCACCGCATCTTGCCTCATGGGTAGGCCAGTCCTTCCCATGCTAACCACATGCCTTAGGCCAGGGAGATCCATAGTCAGGGTGCCATTACAACACAGTCTAACACCTGTTTGAAGATGCCTTAGTAAATCATGCTATGCTTGATATAGCAGCAGCCAGTAAGGAGGGGTGGCACTCTAGGCCTGGCCTCCTGGCATAAGCATTGCTATCATGTACTGGAATGGTGCAAACACACCTTTGGAGGCGACCCAATGTTGCTGCCGGTGCACTCACAGCACCCCAACCTTGCCACTGCATTGACCTGGTTTGCAGGGGACCTGGTATGCTGCCATGAGGCCAGGACTATGGCACCACCCCTACCTACTTCTAGTTTGATAGAAAATGAGAAGACAAAACCACTAGACCTCCAAACTTATGAGTACAAGTGGGCTAATTGCCTGATATAAAGTTTGCACTGCAACCAGAACAAGTGTGATTTTGCCTGGAAAACTATTCCATCTATTCACTTATGTAGCAAACTCAATTTATGTTGGCTCCTCGAAAAAAAGAGGGGAGGGATGGGGCAGATTTTACATGGGTCAAAATATACTGAGTTATTCAGTTTAACTGCCTCATGATACTGTGGGGTTAATGCATTTTTATTCTGGGAGCAGATAATGATCTCAGAACACTTAGTGTTAATGGGGTTTAATGAACCAAAACAAGAGCCAAACAGCATCTAGTCCCTGTTTAGAAATAAAAATTTCCATCACTACTGATCACATCAACTCTATAACCTTATTGAAATTGAAAGGAATTCCGTAATTTGAGCTTTCAAGTTTATTGCTCATAAAATTTAAACTAGGTCAAGCCCAGAAGAATTAAAACTAATGAAAAACACAAGATTATGTCAAGATATTTTTACTAGTTTATGTGCAAAATATGACCCCTCCAATGAGACTGGGAACACTAAACAGAATACCCCTAATCCTGTCCCAGTCATACACAGCTAGTAACATGCAATAATTGATGGAACTGGAAGAGGGTATGCATTCCCACCTACATGAAAAATGCATCCTTCCAGTTCAATTCTTGCACCAGATGTTCTTTCTTTAGAATTCCTAAATACAGTGTCTCTTTTTTGACTTTCCAAAACAATACACCACACTTCCTCTAATGATATTGAGTGGGGAGTCTATTCTGGAATCTAAAATAGAATCTAAAAGATTTCATTCAGCTGTTAATAGAACAGGTTCAAAATTAAACTATGTAATAAATCACTTTAGATCTTTTAGAGCAGGTTAGACTGTTATTGATGCAATTAGCTTAGGGTGGTGTGTGCACTCACTGTGGCCAGAGAATTGATGGAAGACCTCTTAAATGTTACCACATATCCTTCCTGCCACATATTCAAGGGTATCAAAAATTAGGGTGAGTGATCTTTGATAAGGTTAGGTTTAGGCAGGAAGTTGGACTTGATGGTGCATTTTGTCTATTCCACATTTCTATGACTCCCTGTGGTTTAAAGGTAAAGGGACCCCTGACCATTAGGTCCAGTCGTGTCCGACTCTGGGGTTGCGGCGCTCATCTCGCTCTATAGGCCGAGAGCCGGCGTACAGCTTCCGGGTCATGTGGCCAGCATGACGAAGCTGCTTCTGGCGAACCAGAGCAGCGCACGGAAACGCCGTTTACCTTCCCGCCAGAGCGGTTCCTATTTATCTACTTGCACTTTGACGTGCTTTCGAACTGCTAGGTGGGCAGGAGCTGGGACCGAGCAACGGGAGCTCACCCCGTCGCAGGGATTCAAACCGCCGACCTTCTGATCAGCAAGCTCTAGGCTCTGTGGTTTAACCCACAGCGCCACCTGGGTCCCAGGTTTAAGTGCAGGAGCTCATAATGACAGCCCCATAGCCATATGTGCAATGAAGGTTCATAGCCATGCTCCCAATGAAAGTCCAGAAATACAGGCAGGTGTGCACATGCACACAAACACAAACACATGCAAGTGCATAATTTATTATGATCAGCTGACGGTCAGAATGGTGAACTTACAAAGGATGGTGTAGTTGTAAGCATAATGGAATTTTGCTATGGAGATATAGATTCGCATCCCTGTGTATTAAAAATATCAAACTGTAAATTCAAAAAATGCCTCAGGTCACATCTGGAAATCAGTGTAACTGTTATGCCATTAGGAGCTGTTCTCTTGTGTGGTGTTATGCTGTTTTCATGAGGGAGGAAATAGTTTCTTTTAACAAAGTAAAAATATGCATATATGTATGAAGAGAAATTTGAATGATGGCAATGATAGTTGATATGTGTTGCCTGCATAGTCTTAGTTCAGGAAGTAGAAACAGATGGCATCAGCCTTCCCCTTACAGGGAACCCAAATCTCAATAAAAAGAATGCTTATGTAAGTTGCATTGTTTGCAGATTACTGTAAAAATATGAAAAAGGGAGCATATTATTACTATATAATTTAGCACATGCAGTGATCTCAGAGTTTCCAAAAAGAATACTTCAGCAACCAAATATCTGGGTAAACAGGAATGCTTTCTAAATCCTCCTGAAAACTAATGATGATAGAAAGAGGTGCACCTCACTAGGGAGGGCATTCTACAACTAGGGAGACACCACCGAAAAGGCCCTGTCACAGGTCAGTGCCAACCAGGCAGCCCCCAGTAGTAGCACCACCAAGAAGGTTACCTGCCAATGGAATGCAACTGTAATGCTACAATATCAGACTATAACCCACCATAGAAAACAATACCGATGGCATTATTGTTTACCAAAAGCTTGTCAGAAGCCTTTACACCGCTTTCAAAAAACCATCAGAGGTTGGTTACCCACCTCCTTAGGGAAGAGAAAATATAGGGTGGTTGCTGAAAGAGCCCAATTTTGAGTTACTACTGTCCAAAACTGTCTCAAAGATGTCACAGGAAGATACACTCCTTAAGAAGTCTTAAAGTGCAAAGCTTTCAAGACATGGTGGATTTTATTCACTCCAGCTTTATGTTTATGACATACGGAACCATGAGGTCCATCTCTATGGGCGTTAGAAAGAGCCTTTCCACATTCAATGAACATGTGGAAGAGGGAGTAGGAGAATGCAGAGAATTGTCCTTAGTGAGATGGGAACTCTTGCCCTTTGTCAGGTGCAGAAAACATACAGCTGAATGTTGGGGGGGGGCAAGGAGGTGTAATCCAGCCCACATAGTCCCTTCACAAATTCACTGAACCCTGATAGCAGGTTGGTGTGTCACAGGGCATGAGAGCCAGATCATTTAAAGTTCCTTACAAACCCATGATTCTATGATGACTTTCCTACCGTTATTTTCTACCACTTCTTAGCACCCATGGGGATGAACTCTCTAGCTGCCAAAGTAATTTTTGCTTATCGAAAGAATCTCAATTGATTCTTCCTGCAAAAAATAATATATGTATTTTCTTTGCCTCCCATATCTGCATTTACAGTTGAGTTTCCCATGACACAAAACATAGAGCAGGGAGGCTTCCGGTCGGCGCGCCGGAGGGGAAGGTCGGGGGACATGCCGCTGCTGGCATTCCCCGACCCGGCCGGCTCAAAGGGGTGCTTGCGACAGCAACGCAGCCCCCAAAAATCCCGGGAGGTTGTTCCCGGGACCTAGGATCCGGCAGAAGCTCTCAACGTCGCCCCAACTCCCGCGGCGGCCACAGTAGAGGCTGCCGTGTGAGACGCGGGGCGACGGAGCTCCTCGGATCGCCATTGCCCGCCGGGTTGAAGCTGCGAGCCCTTCCCATCTGAGCGCGCTGATTCCTCCGCAAAAGGACAAGATTGGATACCTTAAACGTGAGTACTAGGAAAGTACTGAAGAATTTGGACTAATTTGGCGAAGTACAGGGATGTAATTTACGGAGGTCCGTCCCTTGCTATTGTG
Organism: Darevskia mixta; assembly: GCA_034641385.1. Classification (NCBI taxonomy): domain Eukaryota; kingdom Metazoa; phylum Chordata; class Lepidosauria; order Squamata; family Lacertidae; genus Darevskia; species Darevskia mixta. The sequence continues at coordinate 2,772,275 of JAWWNH010000011.1, forward strand.
GCACTAAATCAGGAACTTTATTACCGATGCGGTTGAAACTGTAACGGAATTTGGCTTTGCAACAGAGATTCGATCCTTTTGACACCCCTGATCGGGGGGGCAACTAACTAACAATTTTGACAGCTAGAGGATCTGAATCGGACCTGTTGGATTCTATTGTGGAAATTTGGACTTTGACTTTGGATTTGGTTCGGTCTGGAATTTTGTACAGCTATGTCTTTGAAAATGGAGGATGATTTGGAAAATGGAGGCTGGAAGAAGGTCCTTGAAAAAATCTGGGAACTGAGAAAGGAGTTCCAAGCGGATACTGCAAGAATGAGAGGAGTCGTAAACAACAGTGATGTCATGCCAGCTGCACAAAGGATGGAAGGGGGAGAAATCCCCCCCAAGGTTAAAGACAAGCCTCGCCGCAAGAAAATTCCTTCTCGGCGCAAGATATTTGGACTCAAGAAAAGAATTAAGAAAACAACATCTACAAAAGTCTACTCTTTTCGGCGCAAGAGGACACCAATGAAGGAGAAGAAGAATTTCTTTAAAAATTGGGAGCTGGAACAGCTGAGAAGACAAAGAGATGATAGAGCCCAACTGCAAGCAAGCACTTGGGCTTGGACTGGGGAAAGGCGAGGGGAGGGCTGAGCAGGGCAGGTGGGTAACCTGGGACTGATTATATTTGCGGATTTTGAGTATTTATGCCGGACATGGTTTTGAGCTAGGATTATGTCAGGATCTTTCGAAGTTAGGAGCCTGAAGATTAAGGGGAGTCAGAAGGAAACTTATAGAAGATTTGGGAGGAGGACGCGGAGGTTGGAACTAGAAGATAAGGGGAAATAAGAATTAAAGATACTGTATTTGAGCTAGAATTATGTTTTGAAATAATGTTAAAGATATGTTTAGTATACCTATGTACCTGAACCAGAATTATGTTTTGTTAATGCCATTGGGGAGGTGCGGAGGAAGTCACTATGATTATGTTTTGTAACTAAGAATGGTCTACCCGAGAATAGGGTTAGGCCGAAGCTAGATAATGATTAGTTTAAGGTCAGGGGAAACAATGAATGGGTTTACCTCCGTGAGAGGGAGGGTAAGATTAAATAACCCCCCAAGGTGAGAGGTGGGGAGTAATGAATCCTGACCGAAATGTAATGTTCTATGTTTATAAAACTTCAAAATTAATAAAAATTATTTTAAAAAAACAAAAACAAAACATAGAGCAGGAGTGGGGAACTGGATTGGTGGACTGAATTCTGACCTCCCCAGAATTGTTCCTACAGGCCAATTTGACGTGTGTGTGTGTGTGTGGTGAATCTACCCCATGTCAGGCACCTGACATCACCAGGTGAAGCATTTTCCTTTGCCTATATGGTTTTGAAATCAGTTTGCATGGACAAATGCACAGTGCTTTGCAGGCACCAACAAATCAGGACTTTGCAAGTGTCACTGGTCAATGTCTGCAAAGCCCACTTTCAACATAGAGCCATATCATATGACTCATCAGGTACAGGGCAGGCAGGTGGGGCTTATGGAAAACAGCCTGGCAGGCCAAATTAGGAATCCTGCTGGGTTCAATTAGGCCCACAAGCCAAAGATTCTCCACTGTTGCTTTTTAGAGCAAAGATTGTGGGTATTGATAGGCTGAATAGAGCTGACTGTACTGTAGCTACACCCATAAATGACAATTTCTGCTACAAGACATCTATAACCTGCCAGAGTGCTCATGTTTTCTTTCCGACAGATAAAAGTGTCAATTAAAACACTTGTATGTGCTTGTTTCACATTTTCTTTAACCTGCTTCCAAACGAAGGAAGGAAAGTCTATTGAATAACAATATAATGTCTTCTTCATTCAAGGAGAAAAATGCAGCACTGATTTGACACTGTCCGCTGAACCATTGTTCTTGCAGGATGAGACTGCTCCAGCTGACAAACCATATAAACAGGAACCAACCCAGGTCACTTACTCAACATCAGCTGTTTCCAGCACACAGGAGGTGTTGTACATAAATGGAAATGGGACCTACAGTTACCATAGTTACAGAGGGTTAGGAGGAGGTTTGCTAAATCTCAGCGATGCTTCTACCAGCGGTAAGTTTTTTGTTTTTTACCAGATTTCTGCATTTATATTTGCATGCATGAATCTCTCTCTCTCTCTCTCTCTCTCTCTCCCCCACCCCCTCAAAAATCCTGGCAGTGTTTAAGATGAAAAACATTACATGTTTTTGTTACAGACTATAAATTATCCAATATATTCCATATCTGTGGACTTAAGTACTCCTGTGCTAATACAGTCTTAATGGGCACAAATTACTTCAGATGATTTTAACCAGCCATTCCTTCTCTGAGAGAAAAAAACTATCTCTATGTAATACAGGATGGAGAGTACTAGCTTAAAGATATTGGATATATTTAGAGCAGTGATGGCTAACCTTGGCACTCCAGATGTTTTGGGACTACAACTCCCATCATCCCTGACCACTGGTCCTGTTAGCTAGGGATGATGGGAGTTGTAGTTCCAAAACATCTGGAGTGCCAAGGTTAGCCACCACTGATTTAGAGTAAGCATGCACATAAAAGAATGCACTGCTCACTCACATCGAATTGAAAAGGAATAAGCATTGCTCCCAGAAGATGTTTCGATTCTTTTGGAACTCATGGAGCAGGGAGTTCCACTTATGGAGAACAGCCACCTTAAAGGGCTTGTTTGTATGCTTTCATCGATACTTCACACAGAGAGAGCATCATGAAGACGTAGGCCTGATTGGCACAGGATCAAATATAAGTGATTGTAATCCCCTTGGTGGTGGTGGTGGTGGTTATTTGTATTATAGCCCACCTTTTTCTCCAAGGAGCTCAGTGTAGCATGCATGGTTCTTCCTCTCCTCATTTAATCCCCACAACAACCCTATGAAATAGGTTAGGCTGAGAGTTACTTGCCTGAGGTCAGCCAGTGAGCTTCATAGCTGAATGGGGATTTGAACCCTGGTCTCCCAGGCGCTAGTCTGATAGTTGAAGCAGCAATATATTAGAATGACTGCTGCATTTCATCCTGATCCTCATACATGTTTATTCAGAAATGAGCAGTTAGTTTAATAGAACTTTCTTCCCATCAATTATGCTTAGCACTGCAGTCCTATTGGAGAAAGACAAATGTATTAGACCATTGTTTCAACTGGTAAAAACAACTATAACACTAAGGCAATACTTATTAATTAAATTTCATCTCTAAGGATTACAAATGAGTGGCAGTGTAATTTGATATGGATACTGTAACTGTTAGTATTTTAAAACTATAGGTAATTATGCTGAATTCAAAATAAAATAAAAGCACAGAGTTTAAAAATCATTTTTTGCAGCTTTACTGACTATAATAGATATTCTTATTTCCATTAATTGAGAAACTGATTAAAAAGAAAACACAAAGTATACATACTATGCAAATTTTAATGAAAAGCAGCTCAGGAAACTGTGGTTTTAAGTGGAGGCGTAGTAGGAGCTGCTTAACCCAACCCCTGCTGAGAAGAGGAAGAAATGTGCCAGTTTTATTGTGGTTCTTCCTAGCCTGGCCAGTCCTGCAAAGATATTAACAGCAATGCAGTGAGTGGAATCTTCCAGTATTCTTCTCCATAGACACAGTGAAAGGTGGTGGTTGTGATTCCCAAAGCATCCTGAAAGCATCTGACAGGAGGTGAACCCAAACACCTGCTTGTCTAACATTTTCAGCTGAAAGTACAACACATAAGCAACATGCATCTTTTTCAATAACAAGGTGGCGCCTTCATCTCCCAAACTGTATCACAGCCAAAAATATTTAGACAAATATCTACTTAGGCTTCTGCAAGGGGCTTCTGGATGCAAAACCTTTTAATATTCTTCCATTTCCAAGCTGAGTCCCTGCTCACAGACTGTTTTGGAACAGACTGTTTCTCCATTTCAGAAACAATATTCTGTGCAACAAATAGGGGTCTGCTTTCCCCCCTCGTTTTAAAGAAAGGTGTAAATGGACCCTAGTTTATGAATCCAGTTTCATGGTTCTTTGGATCCTGGCCACAGTTAATTCCCAGAACCAAAAAGTTATTTTACATCTTATCACAGTGTCTAGACAGCCTTGCACTTTTCAGAATTATCTATTGCTGTTATAAATTATTGTCTATAATATTAATGATCAACTTAAAGGTAATGGTTGGATTTACCAGGGCCTATTGTCTCCAACAGACTATTAAGTATCCAACTGGGTGTCCCATTCTAGGAGCTGAGGTGGGTTATTGCAGAAATAACTCACATATGGCTTTGCTACTCATGAGCCATCAGTGCTTTGATCAGTGAAATAAGCTGCCGTATCATATATCTGACCTGCATTTTAGAATTCTAAGTAATTGATGCTGCCAATGAGTAATTTATGAGGCAATAACTACCTCATGTTAAATCTTGCAAGTCATTTGTCCAGCAGTGTATTTAATGTCAGATTTACTCAGCAGCTAATATGATAAATGAACGTCTAGCTCTTGGAGGAGATTCGCAGTGCTTGTAGCATTTTGAATGATTTAGTTAAAACAAGAACTACTTAGCTTCCAAAAATATGTGATGTCTATGTAACTTAAATGAATCCATAAACCATAGTCAGTTACAAGTTACAAAATAAATGACTGACTGAGTCACCTCACTGATGGCTAGAGAAATGATATCCAGTGAGCATTGGAAATGATGTGACAGGGAAGATTTTTTAACATCAGGTTTAATTTGCTGCTCTAGAAGAAACTGTACTTCTGTACGCATGAGAGAGCAAGCAATGCTGACTCACAAAAATGTGCAACAAACACTGGCAGCTGGTGACTTTTGGAGCTGATAGAGCTACAGATTTTTTACCCCATGCCGCCAGCTACAACAAAGTTCTCTGCCTGCACACCCATACACATTTACCAAATAGCAAAGGGAAATAAATTCAAGTGTCATTGAGAGCCATGCAAGTGTCATCACTATTGACTTAAACAATCTCAATCACACACACACACACACACCCCAAGAAGGTAAGGCAGAGACAAATTACTATGGGTTGTATCCAATGCTGTCTGTGCGTGCACCCTCAAAATTTGCACCAAAGGGTAGGAAGACTCCCTAGAACAGATTTTGCAGGTGCTCCATATTTCTACTTTTGTGTCAAAACTCGCATTTGAGAGGGGAGTATTTTTTAAATAAAAAACAATAAAAGCAAACCATGCAAAAATGAAAATTGCTTTATATTCTCAAAACACAAATCACAGGCAGCTATACTAGAAGCCATGTGGGGCTATTTTGTAAGGCTCCAGGAAACTGTGCATTCCCTGAGGTGGCCCAGAAATTTACCACTTGATGAAACTGGGGACCCTGTACCAATCCTCTGGATGCTATCCATTTGACATTGCCTTTGTTATTATGATGATTCACATCACATCCCACTGTGCCTTTGGAAAGCTCTAAATAGTTTACATAGGGTTTCCAGGCATTCTTCTATATAGGCACTGGTCAGGCTGAGACCCCTTTGCCTTTATAAATGTGGCATCATACGCCCTCTGGCTCAGAATACAGTGGATGAGTGTTGGCTAAGGGTGAAGGGGAGCAAGTGTCTGTCTATACACTGCCATTTACTTTGGTGCTATGTAAACAGTAAGAGCGGTGGCAATGATGTAGAGTGCATTACTTAAGTTTGTTCTTGGGTATGACAATACCCTCTCCAGACAAGAACCCCACTGCACACATGCATATTTGCTTTGTTGCCATCTATTTATGGTTTAAACATTGAGACTTCTGGAACTAGAAAACCGTTTTGTACACAACCACATTAGCATCATCACTTTGATAACACAATTGTAACGGTAAGGTTGGGTATTCATGTAAAAGCTGAATAAAGTAATATATGAACTAATGAAACAAGTCACCAATTGCCATTTACAGAGGCAGGTTGGTAGCCGTGTTGGTCTGCCGTAGTCAAAACAAAATAAAAAATAAAAAAATTCCTTCCAGTAGCACCTTAGAGACCAACTAAGTTTGTTCTTGGTATGAGCTTTTGTGTGCATGCACACTTCTTCAGATATGTTCTTCAGTTATCTAAAGTGTGCATGTACACGAAAGCTCATACCAAGAACAAACTTAGTTGGTCTCTAAGGTGCTACTGGAAGGAATTTTTTTATTTTTTATTTTGTTTTCATTTACAGAGGAGTAGCCATGCTAGTCCACTGTGACAAAATGAGCAAAGTCTTGATGCGCCTTTAAGACTACAGTGTTACCTTGGGTTACAAACACCTCGGTTACAAACACTTTTGGTTACAGACTCCGCTAACCCAGAAGTCGTACCTCGGGTCAAGAACTTTACCTCAGGATGAGAACAGAAATCGTGCGCCGGCAGTGCAGCGGCAGCAGGAGGCCCCATTAGCTAAAGTGGTACCTCAGGTTCAGGATGGTTTCAGGTTAAGAACGGACCTCCGGAACGACTTAAGTTCGTAACCAGAGGTACCACTGTAACAAATTTATTATGGAATAAGTTAGCACAATAAATGCGCCAATCAAGCAGTCACTAATTTTAACCTTCAGTCCTTTGTCAAATTGTCTCTTGGTACGCATGTACACAACTGCACCATTTGTCTCTTTTTTGCTTGTATATTTGGTCTCTTATTGAGATGTGTCTGGCAAGTAGCAAATCACGATTAGGATCGCCTGATGTTTCACCAGCTTCCATTTGTCAATTGCAGGTCCAACTGATCTCAGTATGAAAAGACAGTTAGCAACCACTTCTGGATCTTCCAGCAGTAGCAGCTCCAGACCTCAGCTGAGTCCAACTGAAATTAATGCAGTACGGCAACTGGTTGCGGGATACCGAGAATCAGCTGCATTTTTATTGCGTTCTGCAGATGAACTGGAAAACCTTATTTTGCAGCAGAACTGAGACATCAGCATCCTGCTGACCTAGTTTTATCACAGAATTTCCACTAATGACATTTTGATCTCCCAGAGCAGATCTTTCAATTACTGCACAGTCTTGTTGACGAGTTGATTACCATAATGCCACATTGTTCTTGGTGTTCTTGGTGTGTTAGGGTTCTTCAAGTGAACTTGGACCTCTGATATCTCTGAGGTATTTTTAATATATCCAGCCTATTGCTTTATGTTTGTTTGTTTTTGTGTATCGGCATCAACAGCAAAAAGTGGCTAGAAATGCTAAACTCGTTCTAACACGGATGGAAGTAGAAGATGCTGGGGGTTCAAAATTGGTCCAAAATCCAAGTGCAATATTAGTGGAATGTGCTATTGACTCAGTGGACTCAAAGCTGCATTATATGGCAAAATGTTGCCAAATGCCCTGTTGTTAACAGGGTGCAATTGCAATGAAAAGGATCTTGTATTTTAAAGAAAATGTAATTTTTATAGAAAAAAACAAGACAAAAATGTTGGTTCTCATTCTAAATTGATCATTTTTACTTTGGTAAATTTTTCACTGATTTTTCAAATAATGTTTTGAGGAGTTATTGTTAAGTCCTCTTCTCTGAAATCTCTGTCCCCCTCTCCAATCCACATCTTCTTCTACAGCGAGTACCTTTTCGTGCTGGGCAGCCCATTCCCTGGTGGATCCCAATATAAATATCTCTGGAATGACTTCCAAAGGAAGTAGACATTTCCCGAACTTAAACCATTTTTGCCTCCATTTCATAATGAGTTGCAGCTTTATTAAGCAATTAATAAAGATGTGAGGGTTGTTTTTAAAAAGACATATCATTTTTTAAAAATTTCTTTTTTAAAAGTGGTTTCCTACAAGCTAGCTCACTTAACTCCAGGATTGCTGCTGCTGCTGTCTTGTACAAGTCCTTCTAGTGGTGAATGGCTGTAGATGATTGAATGTGAAGAGGTTGCAAGTGACAATCGGAAAATTTGCACTCTTGTGTGTATTTATTTCTTTATTTCTTTTTAAATGAATACATAACTGAAAAGGGCCATTGACACTTCTGATGTGATTTTATAATGTTAACACTGAACTAAAAACTGTACAAAAATTGTAAAGGATGCAGCTGCCACTTAAGCAAAGTCCCCTTCTCCTGATTTCCCCAACCCCTAATTTCTTATTTTATGATGTCAAATACACATCAATTGTGTTTTTGTTGTGCGCTAAGGAAAGCTTATTTTTATGTATTTAGAGAGAAGTATTTTAGTTCTTGCTTATTGTAATATCTGTTCTGATGTTTAGTTTTTGTTAAATAACAAGTTCCTTGTGCATTCCTGAATTTGCCTTATTTTGTGTACAATTTTTATGTAATTTGGTTTTTGACAATGAGTTTAAGGCATCAGTGATATTTTCTATCTACTTGTTACATATAGTTTTTCAAGTAATGACTGTGATTGTGACAAAGTAATGTGCACTTTTTCTTGTAACTGTGGACATTGCTATGCTTTTTTCCCTTTAGTGTTTCTAGAATTACTGTTACTTACAGTTATGTTTTAAAAAAACAACTTTTGTGATACTGTTGGTGAATATCAATGTGAAAAAGCCTATTGAAATGAGTGTTTTGGAGATATCTAAATACACAAATCTTTCTTTTAAGTTGTGGACTTTGAGTTCACAAATTTAAATGAATTTTTTTTTAAAAAGAGGGCTGGGAAAAATTCCTCTGTTTTTGTTTGGGTAAATAAACAAACATCTGTGTTTCAATACAGGCCTGTGCAACAATGTTTTAGCATACTGAAAGGTTAATATTTTCTGAACACTGTTCTCTTTTAAAACAGGAAGCTGCAGTTTAAAATCCAATTTAGACGAGAAGTTGGAGAAAATTGCTAAAGAAATATGTGTCTGAGTGGGTAAAGTGATTAGTTAAGTACTATTTAGAGGCATGTTTGGCATAAATCTTGCAGCCAATCTTGCCTACATTTTAGCTGAGGCCAAGACCTCTCAATTTGGCTATTTTGAGCACCCCTTCTATATGCCAAGAGCGTGGTGTAAGGAGCTTTGCTGCAATGTGCATTTATAACACACTCCCAGCATCCTGGTCCCTGCTGGCTGTTCCCTTACCACGTTAGGAATGCTGCAGTATTTTGGCCATTCACAGTAAGCCGAAACTTTCCTGAGCTTTGTCTATAAGCATACAGCAGCACAATTCTCTCCAGACCCCTGCGACAGTGAGCACTTGCAAACACAAGACCCTGAGGGAGAGCGGATCGGTGAGTACATTTGGTGAGCAGAGGAAGGTCTCTGCCAATCATGAGCAGAACAATTATCATAAATCAGAAAGGTAAACTAACTTATCAAAAAGCACACTGCCACTGGTAGCCGCATCACAAATGATAAATTCACATTCTTTGGCCTCCTTATGTAAAAGATATTGTCTCCTATTCTACATTTGCAGCAGTCAAGTTACATTCTCTAACTCAGCCACTTAACCAAGTACTGTATAGAAAATCAGTAGGAAGCAATTCTATGCTTTGGGGTGAGCCATCCCCTGCAGAAGTAGCTACACACACCAGAGACGTACGAGCATAAGGCTCAATGAGAACCTCTTCTGACTCAAGCTTGCCTTCTGCCATGTATGCACTAACCATTATTTGCAACAAGAAGTCGACTTTCTCCTCTAGGTGACTGGCCTGCAAAGTGCTTATGCCTCTAAGTTACCAGTGTATAGAAAAGAGCTATGGAGGGAGGACAAGTGCTGTTGTACTCAGGTTCTACTTGCCAGCTTCCCATAGGTATCTGACTAGACACTGAGAGAAAAGGATGCTGGGCAAGATGAGCCTTTGGCTTCCTCCACTAGGGCTCGTCTCTTCTAACAAGAGGCAAAGGTGGGGGGGGGGAGTACTGAGGCCAATGCAGATTTTCCCCTGTGTACAGCTTACCCCTTGCATTATTGTTGACATATTATTTTCTCTTTACAGTATCATAAGATAATAAAGGTATAATAATAATAATAATAATAATAATAATAATAATAATAATAATAATTTATTATTTATATCCCGCCCATCTGGCTGGGTTTCCCTAGCCACTCTGGGCGGCTTTCAACCGAATATTTTAAAAAAATGCAGCATCAAACATTAAAAACTTCCCTAAACAGGACCGCCTTCAGTTGTCTTTCAAAAGTAAAATAGTTGCTTATTGCCTTGACATCTGCTGGGAGGGTATTCCTCAGGGCAGGCGCCACAACCGAGAAGGCCCTCTGCCTGGTTCCCTGTAACCTCACTTCTCGCAGCGAGGGAACTGCCAGAAGGCCCTCGGCGCTGGACCTCAGTGTCCGGGCTGGACGATGGGGGTGGAGATGCTCCTTCAGGTATGTGTCACAGCTGGGAAATAGTGTATTTTTATAATACAGAATACAATGGTTTGACATAAAATGGTGCCATGCTCTTCAATGAAGAATAGCAAACCTAATCAAATTTTGTCTCTACCCATTTCTGCGGTAGTGTCGTCAACTGCTCCTGTACATGCCTTTAACAGCTACGTGACAGGAAGAAATTCGGCAGCTGATGTTTTTTCTCCAATCTGCAGATGCAATGAGGTAGGGCGGGGGGAGCTTGGTTTGATGAATGTCCCTGTGTGATATTAAAGTACTTAGAATGTTCTACACCAGTTTCAGTCTTCAAAAATTAATACCTTGCCTCGACATGCAACTATAAAACATCTATCTTTTTTATCTGCAGTGGCAATCTTACAATGAAGAGCAAGGTCGTGCAACCCACAGTACACAATGTTTGATATTATAGAGTACAGCTTCTGTTTATTTTCCTCTCTCGTGCTTGCTGTACAATGGACATGTTCTGTATCGTCATGTGACCCATTATGCCATCTACTTTGTGAGTGCTCTCTTGCACTTTCATAGAAGTCTTTGTGCTTGGTACAGACTTTGGTAATGTGTGTGCCCTGTGCCCCTCAAACCGCTGGCAACAGAAACAAAGTACAATAATGGCATACTGGTCTTTCCAAAACAGCACAGCATGTTAGCCAAGGAAAATATTTTATACATCATGCATGGTGAAATGCTCTTGGAGCCATACTATTGTGCCTGAAATCATAACTTTCTGTGCAGGTCCAGTATTGTGCCAGCCCCTCAAATTTTAACACACTGATAAGAGTATTTGCTCTTGATAATGTAGTTTTCTATATCCAGCTTTTCCTGTCGTCCAAGTTGTACTGTTCCTGTAACTGCCTCAGTAATTTCAGTTAAGATGTTCTTATGCCCTGACTCTGAACATTTTTGTGTTTTTTTAGGCAGACACATTAGGTGCTATTTACACAATGTCTGGTGAAGCAGTATCTCCAGAATGTGTCCAGGTCTCAGTTGCTGTATTCTGCTTTTTGAAGTAGTTGCTGATATTCATACTTAAACAAAGAGAAATGGCTCTGCTCCTTTGCTTTCTCTCTAGCAATTCTATATATAAAAAAACTCTCATGCCTTTCTTTCAACCTTCAATGAATCAAAACAGGAGGACTAAATTTCTTTTTCCCAAGAAGCAGACCAGCAATTTCACATCTGAGTTCTTGGTTCTGCCTTCCCAAGAAAGTTAGTCCAGGCACAGGAATCTACTGTGCAGTGAAGACAAATGCAAAGACAGTAATTCTGGCTCTCTGCAATCTCGTGTGTGTGTGTGTGTGTGTGTGTGTGTGTGTGTGTGTGTGTGTGTGATGTCTGACTGGCTGGAACAATCTTTGTTCTATTATACTTTCATTGGATACTTCTAGTTGTTTATTTAAAATAATGTTCTGTGCATTTCCAAAGGTCAGTCATATGCCAATTATACTGCAAGAAATCTCTGGCCAGTTATTTCACTGTCTACTGAAGTCAAGTGAAACACCATTTTGTGAAGTTCTACATGATTAGTTCTGTGTAACCAATGTCTTTTCAGCAGCTCATGGCATATGTGGTGTACCTGTAGCTTAAAAATTCTTAACTGGTGATAGCCTGGGGTCCTGTACCCTAGGTGACCAATTAAGTCCCACCCAGAGGCACGTAATGAGGTGGAGGGACTTGTTAGTGGCAAGAGAAGGTAAAAATTGAAGAGGCATGTGAAGGAAAAGTTTTGGGAGAAACAGACTGGCTTCTTCTGCCTTTGCCAAGAGGGGAAATGAATGGAAGATTTAAACAAAAAATTCTACAAAGACCAATGCTCTCCACATGATTAAGGGGTAGTGGTGCTGCGATGCTTGTCCCGCGCTCAATATTGTGTAGCTCCACCTTTGGCACTAATGAATTAAGCATGGATGTCTGCAGGGAGGGAATCCTAGAAATCTATGTGTATAGGCTCCCCACAGCCCCCACATGCAGACATTCATGTCTAATATTTGGACATCAATGGAGGGGCCAATGTGACCCAAGAAGGTGCAGCCAGTGGCATAATTCCACTCCCGCTTGATCATGTAGAACCCCTTCAAATGCATAAAGGGTCTTCAGGGCTGGGTCAGATGTTGTTTACTTCATGATGAAGAATCTCTAACCCTTGGTTCCTCCAGCCAGTTTTGGGTAGCTGGAGTTTCCTTCCCCATGTCCCGGTTAGAGACACAAGCTTAGACACAAGCTTCTCGTTCCTATTGGAAGCAAACAAATCACCCCACCAGGTGCTTTCCTTTTTATCTTTCTGGTGGTGGAAGCTGCTCATCCCCCTTTCAGTTGCAGACTTTGAGAAGGATGAGCAAGTTCTGCTATGTGTATGGCTGAAAGCCACCTGGCATAAATAAAAAGGCAGGCGTGCCTCTCTCAATTCTGTCGTGAGAGTCCAAGAAACCCACTTTCTGCACAGTGTTAATAAACTGATTATGTGATGCCTACTCTGGAATCTGCTGCCAGTATGACATTTCCCCTTGGCAAATGTGGACAGTCACTCAAAAACATTTCATTGAGTGACAGGTGTGTGGGTAGGCCTGAATTGTCTCAAGTACCATGACAATGAGTTTTAACAATGACAGAAGTTATGTGACTATCTGAATGTTCTTTCTTAATCTTTCAACACTGCTTCTCATATCCAGGATTCTCATAGACATGGAGGACAAAGCTGTCAATTGCTGCCAGTGATGATGGCTATGCACGCCCTCAATTGTCGGAGGTGGTGTGCCTCTGAATGCCAGTTGCCAAGGAATACAAGTAAAAGGAAAGTACTATTACATTCATGTTATCTGGCATCTGGACTAGATGGGGGTAGTTAGTCCACTTTTGGTCCCCACCCTGCACTCAGCTCTCACCTGTGGCTCCTAGAAGTTGTCAGCATGCATCAGTGGCCACACTCAGGAAACGGCTTTGACTGGTGGACTAAAACCATGTGAGGGTGGCCGATGGGTCTCAAGCCTTCAGTGAGTTTAGGACTTCCCCTGCATGCGAAGACAGGCTCTGGCAGATTGAGCAGATGAGGCAAATAGTGGGTCTAAGGGTCAAGAAGCCCACGATGTAGAGGGAAATGAGGGGCAGATGGGGCTCATCAACCTGGGAAGGAGAAGGAAAATTGATCCTAAACCTCTACTACCTTGCAGCTAAATTCATTTGTGAAAAAGGCTTCAGGAATACAGGTAAATCTTGAGGAAAAATACATACCTGCTGCCTCGTGGGACAACTTTGGGAGAAGATATGACTAAGGAGCAAACTTTACACAAAGCCAAAGTGGAGCCCCTAAGATGTTTAGATGGCATCTTGTACGCCTCCTTCCAGCAACTCCTGCAGCCAAGCTGGTGCCAAATATATTGCTTTGCTTTCTTTTGGATCACATCAGTGAAGCCGGGGTGGGTGGGGGAGGTCTTCTCGTCTGGGTAGCCCAGGACTTTAATACATGCTGCCCAGGCTTGTGCCCCAGAGAGGTCACTTCAGTGCTATTAATGCAGCAAAAACAATGTGGGAGGCAGCAGTTACAAGTTGCTGGCCTCTGCAGCCACAGCAGGTGCTGTGATTCTCCAGTGGTTTGACTTCACCCTCAGAGGCGCACTCCACTGTTTCTCGAAATAGATGCATGCCAACAAAAGAACCTTTCCCAAGCAGTGAAAAGTTCTAGAGGTGCAGCATTTACCCAGGTTTCCTTTGAATGGAAGAGTCTCAGAAGACCTCCAGTGGATTGGAATATTTGAACATATTTACAGTGTACAAGTTGAATATAAGTGGAGACAGACAGACTATTGAAACACTCCAGCAAAGCAAATCCCATACAAAAGAATAGGATTAGTTTAATGAAAATGACTCACACAATGCAACATAAGCAATGATTATATGCATAACTGAATTACTAGGGTTTCTGAATATTATTTTATCTAAAGATGGCAGTTCTGGTAAACAGAATGAGCCAAACCAGTCCACCAGGAATTGGCTTGCTAGGGGTAATTTATGAAAAAGAAAGCTACTGAAAGAACCGTAAGTGCAAATTAATTTAGAGCAAAGGCATTCAAATACAGAAGTAGACTCATTTAAAGCACGATTCTCTCCCATTCCTTCTTCTCCTGTAAATGTGGGGTGACAGGTTCTCAAAGACCCAAATTTGCAAATAAGTATACCAAGTTTTCTCATGTTATTTTTATATCACAAAAATAGCACAATAAATTATTGTTTATAAAACCCAATAAAATAAAATAATAATATAAAAAGACCCAAATTTGCACATCTAAAGGAAACCTATCAGAAAAGATGACCTAAACTGTATACTACCTGGCTAACGGGAAGAAAAAGAAATATTCTCAGCAGCAGAGGAAGGTGGCCTCTCTTTTTTAAAATGACAGGATTGTGGTACCACTTTCAGTATTCATACTAATCATCTATATTAGAGTTTCAGAGCAAAAGCCAGTATTAACTTATATGACATGTGCTCTTGGCCTTGCTCTGTTGAGCCGGTTCAAAGAAACATTCAATCAGATTCCATCACATTTCAAGTTTAAAGACACAATTGGATTTTGGCTTCAAATCTTGACATAAGATAGCAAACTGTTGATTTTCAAATGACAGGTTTGGCAAGACATCATTTTAAAATTAAAATTACTTTTGACTTGACAGGCAGCTATGAAAGATACAGTTAAGGGCAATTTCATTTTATGCTTGACCATCTTTCCCATAACTTTCTCCTGAGTTTCAGGAGTGTTGCTATGGAGATGACACCTTGTGACATCACAGTTGCATCATAATAAGCAGGATGGTGCTGAGCACCTAGCTGGCTTTAGCACAACTTCATTGAAAGCAGTGAGGCCAGTGTCCAAGACCTGGAGAAGAGTGATGATTTGGGGCATCAGAGCCCAGGGAGATGCTAACCAAGAGGCTATGCATATAACAGATACTGAAATAAGACTAACAATCTTTGATCCATGGAAATGACAAGACAGCAACTTTCAGGCATGAATGAACTGAGCAGAACTTGAATCAAAATCACACGGTAAGAGGCTTGATCTTCCTTCATCTTTGTCTTTGATGCCAAATGCATGTAACAGTGTGGCTTGCTTTAACCAAACAAAGAATCAAAGAACTGTAGAATTGCAAGGGACCCCAAGGGTCAACTGGTTCAACCTCCTGCAATTTAGGAACCACAGCTAAAGTATTCCTGACAGATGGCTATCCAACCTCTATTTAAAATTCTCCAGTGAAGGTGAGTCCACCATCTTCTGAGGTACTCAATTCCACAGGGCTTCCTGTCAAAAAGTTCTTTCTGGTGTTTAGTGGGAATCTCCTTTCTTGTAATTTGAATCAATTGGTTAGGGTCCCACCCTCTGGAGCAGCAGAAAGCAGCCCTTTAGGTGCTTGAATATGGCTATCATATCACCTCTTTTCCAGGCTAAATAGACCCAACTCCCTCAACCATTCCTCGTAAGGCTTAGTTTTCAGACCGTTGATCATCTGGGTCACCCTCCTCTGCCCATGTTCCAGCTTGTTGATATACTCCTTCAACTGCTGTGCCCAGAACTGGACACAGTATTCCAGGTGGGGTCTGACCAAGGCATAATAGAGCAGTACCATTACTTCCCTTGATTTGAGCACTATGTTTCTGTTGACTCACATTAAGCTTGTGATCTACTGAGACCCTTAGATCCTTTTTATATGTACTGCTGTCAAGCCAGATGTCCCCCATGTTATATGTTCAGTTGCAAACATGACCTGCACACACATATATATTTGAAGTGAGCAACTTGTCTTTAGACTTCCATCACATGAACAAACATGGAAGATTGTGGACATGTGGGACTAGTTCTGTGGTATTATTGCCATTAAACAGTTCTGCCTAAATGTGTAAAATGTGAAGCTGTCCTTGGAAAATCATGATACAGACTTGAAATTTTCACTTTTTTAAGAGCTTTTCAGTACATTCGCAACAGATCTGGGATTTGAGGTTCAGCTCAAACCAGATCAAATTTCTGTCTGTAATGTAGGAGGAAGGGGGGGGGGAATTCTGCCAAGAGGCCACTTCCTTTCAGGGTCTGCCTGCTGGCAATGGGTGGGGCCAGAGCCAAACATAGGTCAGTTCACCTCTTTTCTCTCTGACACCCTCTTGTCTTTCTCTCTCTTGCTCCTAGCAAGAGCAAGCTGTCAGCAGAGGAGCAGATTGCTCCTCTGCTCCTCATCTGCTCCTGATGCTAGGACTGTGTTCTACCAAAACTATAGCCCATTTTAGAAGCCCCAGAGGAACATTGCAACTGCTAACAATGTTCTAACTGCTACACTGGCTCCCAGTACGTTTCCGAGCACAATTCAAAATGTTGGTGCTGACCTTTAAAGCCCTAAATGGCTTCGGTCCAGTATACCTGAAGGAGCGTCTCCACCCCCATCGTTCTGCCTGGACACTGAGGTCCAGTGCCGAGGGCCTTCTGGCGGTTCCCTCACTATGAGAAGCCAAGTTACAGGGAACCAGGCAGAGGGCCTTCTCAGTAGTGGTGCCCGCCCTGTGGAACGCCCTCGCTTCAGATGTCAAAGAGAACAACAACTACCAGACCTTTAGAAGACATCTGAAGGCAGCCCTGTTTAGGGAGGCTTTTAATGTTTAATAGATTGTTGTATTTTAATGTTCTGTTGAAAGCCGCCCAGAGTGGCTGGGGAAACCCAGCCAGATGGGCGGGGTATAAATAAATTAATAATAATAATAATAATAATAATAATAATAATAATAATAATAATAATAATAATAACAACAACCAGCAGCCTCTCCTTTCATTTTAACTTCTTGCAGGCCTTGCTGTCAGCCATGGTGATATTTTCTGATGGCTAGCTTTTACATCTGCCAGTGATTTTTTGTTTTTTTGCTGTACATCTACAAATAAACATATAGCAGAGTGGAATTGATGTTTCCTTCTGAAACATCACACAATTCAATCAACCACGAGAATACAAACCTCCAAGAAAAGTTTCGGATTTGACCTCCTCAGTGCTGAAAGGCCAATTTTCTTTGATTGTCCAATTTCCATCCTATTTCTCTCACAATTAGAAGTAGAACTTCCTTCCTCCTAAAATGAAATGCCCATGCTCAAATGTATGAAGTGAAAATGACAGCCTGTTTGCCAAGTCGCTCAACAGAGAGCGGACACGTTGCATGCCATTCCTGAAGCTGACAGTTGTACATCTCTTTTGTAGCTAGGGTGGCAGAAACAGGGTATGCAACATTTACATAGAAAGGTGGTTTTGGTCACAGTGCCAAAGATCATTTTAGCTGCGTAAATTGTTCACTGGAAGCACTGCCTCTTTACCTCACATTTTCTTCCCTAGATATTTCAAAAGGAGCCCTTTTGCATTTTTTCTTAGAGCTCTGCAAAACATAATTGCACTGGATCATATGAACTTTGATGGTAAATATATATTGGACTGCTTGCTGCTCTATGCAGAACTCAGAGACATGCCCTTTTATCTGTGGAACAGGTCGCGTTTGTTGCCTGGGCGGCCCAGGGCATGCATACACATTGCCCAGGCTTGCATCCCGGAGAGGCCACTTTGGTGCTGCTAACACAGCATTTCAGCTTAGCCCCTTGAGGCACACTCCATTGTCTCTTGAGGCAGACAGATGCCAACAACAAGGTCAAGTGGTGTGGCTGTAAGAAGGCTAAATCCTCAGTAGTGTATAATTAATGTCACGGAACTAGAAAAAGCAGGAAGCAGAAAGGATCTCACGGGTCATCATACCTAACTCCCCAACCCCTGGAACCAGGAATCATTGTCAGAGGATACCCAAGCTCATCTTCAGTGATAGGCGGTATTGTACATACACCCAGAATTGAAGTTTCCTATATCAAGGACTGAATTCATGGGTTAAATGCTTGTTTAACCTGTTCTTAGACAACTCATTGCAAACTAAAATCTTTCCTAAAATATAACTGTCCAAACTTTATATTTTGCATGCTTGAATACTCCCGCTGCCTCACAAACAAATGTCTGTTTTGTGGGGATCTTCCAGAAAATGTCCTTTTCCATTTCGGTGCCCAACAGGTGCAATGCTCTCTGTACTGAGATTAGGCTGGCACCCCAGGTGAAGTGTTTCCACCATAAAATTAAAATGTATCCGTTTACCTAGGCTTTCTAATGTCTGCTAGTGCTGGTTCCTATTGCCTTTGGTTACTGTGATATTGTTACTAAGATTTGTTGAAATATGCTGTGTGGGAGCCTCTTCGGTATTTTCTGGAAACTTCAGAGTGGTATAAAAGTGCTTTTAATACGAAATAATAAATACATGCAAGAAATCAATTCCCCTCTTGGAAAATCCATAGGTCATTGGGTTTATTTATACACATTCACCATCTCTTTACGTGATTTCGGGTTTTAAAAGTGGTCTTTCATTGGAGACAGAAAAAGATTGTTCCAATTTGCATGATGATATTTGTTTTGTAACTAAGGTCATGGATTTGAAATCTCCCAATACCAAATACCAAAAATCTGGACCTCCACAATCTGTTGTCAGGAGTGAGCCAGCAATAAATCACGCGGAGTAGGTAAAATTAACTCTTTATTAGAAAAAACAGGATCTGCAAAGGAGTGCCAGACCTAATGAAGTATTGACCTTATAGGCAGTTATGGAGATTGAAGGTCCCCACCTTCCCACAACTGCATAAGTGCCCTCCTCTCCCGGGGTTTTCCCAAGCAATCTGAGACTGCGCCTGTGTGCCTGTCTCTGCTCCTCCAGCTTCATGCCTCTCTGGGTCCTTGGAGACCAGGGAGGAGAGTAGCTTGTTGCAGCAGGAGCGGGAGACACCCGTGCTTCCTCACCAGCCCTAACTCATATCTACTTCTTGGCCACCTTCATCCCACTCTCTTGCTTCTGCTTCTGGACTTCTCTTTGCCACAAACTCTCATTTCCCACCAAACCTTGTTACCTCTTCAGCTTCCAACACCTCCTCCTCCCAGTCTTCTTCCTCTGACAACTCATCGTTATCCCACCACCAATCCCCGGGCTCTGAGCCTTCTTCCCTTGGGGGTTCTCCAGCTGGTTCCTCCCACCATTTCCTCTGCATCCAACCAGTCCATGACATCTGTTGATGGACTGCAAATTGCTTTGGGGGCATCTGGCTTTAAATTTGTGGTGCTAGATTCATAGTCTTTCCTGGATTTCAGATTCTGGTGAATAACTATCACTACACTGAGCTAAAACAGGCCACCCAAATAGCAGTGGCTGAATATATTCAGAAGACAGCAGTTGTGTCACATTAGTACATCCAAAGATTATGCAAACAGCAACAGTATACATAATGAATATCTGCATCAAATATTGAAATCAAATTTGTCTTGTTGGAATTAATGACATTTTCTATAATTGGTGTGGTAAAAACAGTCTGGTATGTTTAAGTAGCATATGTCACAAAATTATCTTCTACTCTTATCAGCTACTTCTCCATGGTCAAGGTAAAGGTAAAGGACCCCTGGACTGTTAAGTCCAGTCAAAGGCAACTATGGGGTTGCGATGCTCATTTCTCTTTTCAGGCCGAAGGAGCCGGTGTTTGTCCACAGACAGCTTTCTGGGTCACGTGGCCAGCTGCTTCTGGCGCAACGGGACACAGTGACGGAACCCAGAGCACATGGAAATGCTATTTACCTTCCCACCACAGTGGTACCTATTTATCTACTTGCACTGCTTTTGAATTGCTAGGTTGGCTGTAGCTGGGACAGAGCAACGGGAACTCACCCTGTCGCGGGGATTTGAACCACCAACCTTCTGATCGGCAAGCCCAAGAAGCTCAGTGGTTTAGACCACAGCGCCACCCGCATCTCCCAAAGGTAGGGCTCGTCTGGGATTTGAACCCGAGACCTCTTGCACCCTAAGTGAGAATCATACCCCTAGACCAACGAGCCATGCAACTCATCCAGCATAGGAGCTGGGCTGGGATTGGGGAGCTGTAGCCAAATACACTTTATTGTGCTCCATTTCTTCTTAGCTGGTGAGTGTTCCCCTTGAGAACAATTATCTGGCAGAGTGCAGGGCAGCCTTTAGGCTGTTATAAACATTTATAGAGACAGTAAAGAGTCAGGTATGGCACTCTAACTGTTCCAGTGCTGTTGCGAATTATATCAGCATATAATTTGGGTTTGTATTTAATAAAGTTTTTCAGTGACACACATAGATTTCTTTCTCATAGTAAGCTTTGTATATTTTATAGCAGTAATTTACAAGTGGTGGTTTGAGTTCCTACTGTGGGTGATGTGGAGTGATAATGAATAGGAGTCAAAGTTTCCCTTGGTGTTGCCCACAGGAATAAATCAAGGTTTTCAGAGCAACTACATTCTCTGTGTCAGGCTTTCCCTCCTTATTAGAATGTGCTTTGTCTCTGAATCTGTTGGGCAAGCCCCCAGACTGCCAGGAGACAAAGCACAGTGAGTCTTCAGGCTAATGGCCTCAGTCTTAGCACAGTTCATATTTGTTTGATTATTTATGAAATTTATTACCCACTTTTCACTACCGAAGTGAGATACTATGTCACTAAAATACAATCACATTATCAATAAAACATATCAGCATAAATAAAGTCAGAATATGCATTTAGCAATGTGGTGAACAAAGGCCTGTGTGAATAGTTAAGACTTCAATTGTTAGCTCCAATTCTTTTGAGTTTTTGGTGACATCTGTATCTGGGAGTGGGGGGGAATTGCATAATCTGTGTGCCTATCTGAAGTTTTTAATCAGGTTTTATAGTCTGATAAAAGAAGCTACAAAGCAGCTATTTGGTAAGGATGTGTAAAATGAAATGCATGAAATCATAAATCCCTGAAGAGCTGATCAGCAGAAGTCCAGCTCATTTGCTGGAATATAAGTGACCTTCCTCTTATTTAGGCTGAGGAATCATGCACACAGCTATGATTTGTTTTCATGGGTGTATAACAAACTGGATTTATCAGGGTTGATCTGGATGATCAGTGAATGTCTACTCCAACTACACTAACAGCTTTTGCAAAATAGTCCCAATAATCCCCAATGAGAAACCAAAGTGGGCATAAGGCTGTGTGAGGCAGAGCTGCGAAGGCCCTCCCCTGACACTGGTGCCACTACAGCTTTGCTCAGATGGAGCTGAGGTGGCAGGCAGGATAGAGGCAAGGTCAAGGATGTGTGGATGCACTGTAGTGGCTCTTCTGGTGCACCCACACAGACACGACACTGACACCCCACTTCCCCGTCCAGGTAAGCTGCAGCCACATCAGTGTGGGGAGAGTAGCTCCACAGATCCACCCCAACTCATGGATTCCTACTACTTTCATATTTAATTAAGGAAGATGATAACCTTTCAGTGGAGAGAATAATTGTAATAAATAAATAGCTGTATTGCTATTTACACAATCTTTTAAAAAGTGAAATGCAAAGCAAAAGGTTCACAAGTGGAGAGGGTAGTCTTATTGTTGTTATCCTTTTTTAAGCCTAGATGACACTTTTTTAATGTTCAAAGCTCTTTACTTACATCATTTCAGAAATAAGTGCTACAACTCAGTGCCACAATTTACCTCATAATGCAGATGAGCAGCTGGGGCTAAGAGACTATGTCTTAAAATGTGAGCATTTGGAGAACTATGAAGCAGTAAGAAACAATATCTGGTCTGCAAATGTTTTTTTGGGGGGGGCAGCGGCAGAGAAATTGATCTTAGTGAAACAAAAATTAAGAAAATGGCAGAGAGCCTTAAGTCTAGCTGCTGCCAGAGTTAGAGATGGTATAAACTGGTGTCGTTCCACTCCAGTTAACAGTGTTTGGCTGGCTCAAACCAGCTGAACATCTGTCTTCATCACACTGAAATGGCAAAGTCTACAATTACCATGGGATTTCAAAAACATTCTCCTCTCACACCTGTTGAAAAATAAGGAAACCCTTCACTGCATATCTTATCTTTTGAAACTTTTGACATGACAGCCAGTGAACTCACAAAGCTGTCAGCTAAACCCACAAATGGTTTAATGGCAGGTACATAACAGTCCGTTAACTGAGGTTTGTCTGGGATGCTGGCAGGTGTTTACATGAAATTTTGGCCTGCTTGTCATAACATACAGGACAGCCGGCACCTGGCAACCTCCTCCTGAACATATTATTTAATTGCTCTGAGCCAGCAGCTGCTAACCTTGCTAAGTAAACAACAGCTTCTGCACCTGCTTGAACAAACCCTGACCTCACTCTCTACCAAACAGGTGACAGCCAGGTAACTCTGCTTCCCTGCCCTAGCACACAATGGCCTCAGGGATTAGTAGGAGTCTATCAGCATTGATTTGTCCTTTCTCTGCTATGATTTTCCCTGCCTCTCTCTTGAGAGAAGCCTATTCAGGCAAGGGAAGTGAAAACACCACTAATTAGAATTCTGCATTATGGCCAATTCCACCTGCTATTACACACACACACACACACACACACACACACACACGCTGAAATGGTAATAAGGACAGAAACATTTAGCTGCAAATCTTCATGAGGATCCTTGCTTATTTTTATTATCACTATTAGCATTTACCTGTATATCCCACCTATTTCTCCAAGGAGCTCAAGGTGGCATACATTGTCCCGTCCCCCCCCCATTTAATCCCCATGACAACCTTGTGAGATATGTTGGGCTAAGAGGCAGTGACTGGTCACCCAGTGAGGTTAATGGCTGAGTGGAGATTCAAACCCTGGTCTCTCAGCTCCTAGTCCCGGCCACTACACCACACTACCTCACAGTGTAGAAATTAGAAATGTTGCCAGAAAGATATTATTACATAAAAGCAAAGCAAGCGAAAGCCTTGGATTTTAGACAGCATAAATTAAATCTGCACTGAAGTCAACAAAACAAGAAACACTCACTTGCATCAGATTAAGATCTGCTCCTAAAAAACCTACTGCATTAGCATTGCATTGAGAACCACCTTGTGAAATTTCAGAGCCACATAAAGGCATCTGAGCTTTGCTGACAATAAAACTGTGATTCCTTCAGAATATTAGAAATGTCAGATTAAGCCCACCTTGCCCAGTGCCTGAAAACTGATCCTTCAAAGGGTGCAAAAATCTGCAGTAGACGCAATAAGAAAAAGGTTATCTGCTAGACAGATACATGCTAATCCCTACTTGCTAGCTCCTGGTTGAATGATATATAAAACAAACTTGTAACATTAAGCATTACAGAAAACGTAGGAGGTAAATTATTTGAAATAATATTGGTTTACTAATGCACCACCCTATTCCTTCTTAGTTTGTTTAATCCTTAGCAACTCTAGCTATACGTAACAGGAGATGAGTGAAATATTCTGAGTAAGACATACCTATAAAAACACAATCCTATACTCTGGTGGATATTATTTGTTCTTTATCATGGAGTATTTTAAACAAGTGGGAGAGTGATCTAACTAGTGGCAATATATGGTTAGAAGCAGGCAATGCTATGTGAGAATTTGTCCTGCAATTTCACTGAAGTTTTATTCCTTGTTAAAAGAGCTTTCAGTGTTTCTGCTTCATTCTCAGTGTTGTAGCGTGGGTTAATGATTTCAGCAAGTGATTTCTGCTCTCTGACATAGCAGGCAGGAGAAAGCTTCTTCATGTAACAACTCTTTATTCAGGCAAACAAGACTGGGGGAACTGAGGGTAGGGAAGCTACATTTATAAGACTGACTAGGAAAAGATACATTTTGGAGGGAACAATCTCAAGCAATCACACCGCTGCTTTTTGGTGGGAACCAATAAAGCTGAGGATCCAAATGCAGCAACTTGAATGCACCAATAGTAACTGTTCCTTCTGGGACAGGAAGGCAGTTACTTTACCCTAATGTGATTACAGACAATAGTAATACAGATATGATAACACTTTGAATCAATACACAACACTCAGGGGGCATTTCTTTAGAATGTTGGTGGGGGCAGGGTTTTAAACTTGCGTTATTGTCGTGAGCAGTGCTATTTTTCTAGAAAAAGAGGTGCCGGAACTCAACACCTCCCTTGTTCTCTTGGTGCTCACCTGAGAGGTGCCGGAACTGAGTTCCTGTGAGTTCCCCCTGTGTATAACTGAAATAACAGTATATTCTTCTCCAACTCACTCCTGCTATCACTTTGCTCCCCTTCTTCTGTTGTTTCTGCAGGCTAAACCATCCTCACATAACCAGCATGCTTGAATCTTATTATTGCATGAAGGGGTTAATGCCATAGACGCGTAAGCTGTTCTACTAGGCTTAGCCTATGTCACTTCCCCTCACCTTGGGAGGAAATGGGCAATCAAGCAGCTATTCCCTCAGTCCACAGGTGTGAGGATCCCTGAGCTCCACCCTCCAGCCACATAGCCTAAACCAGCCTCTTTTGTTTCAGACAAGAATGAAGTCTGAAACTAGCATTTTCCTATACAGTACTGTACCAATAGTTTAGGAACTTTTACCATTCTGCAACCATGCAACCTTTTACTGTCTGCGTATCTTTTCTGACTGCTGTATGGAAAAGCACCCAAACCTGACCTCTGAAGAGTTTGTAAGTAAGCCATTTTTATAACTTACCATACCTGTGGCCTATTTGTGTGCTGGGGGGAGTTGGAAACTTTGGAAGGAGATTCTAAAGTGGGATATTTGGGTATTTACTGGAAAAGGCTTTTTTTAAAGCCAATTTTTCCATGCCTTTCTTTGTTGCATGTTTTGCCATGTTAAATCTCCGCTAGGATTCTCTCACTAAAGAGTCCTTGCCTCAAACCTGGATCTTCGCTTCCAGGAATTCCCCCCCAACAGTTTACCATGTTGAATTTTCAATTGCAACCTGTTTAAGATAGGAACTGTCGAGTACTTCTTTAAGTAGCAAGCCCACAAGTCCTCTGGCTAGCAGGCCACATGAGAAGAACATAAGAAAATGCTTTCATTTTGGGATGCAAAGCCTGAGTGGGAGGTTAGTAAGTAAGTAAACTTTAATACGGTCAAAGACCAGCAGTGGGTCTTTTGTTTTTTTTTTTTGTTTTTTGTTTTGTTTTTATTAATTAATATTTTTATTAATTTTAAACATAAACATACACACACACAAAACACACACATACACAATACAACAAACCATACTACACTTATATAATCTTTCTTATTCTAACTTCCTTAACATTATAAATTTGACTTCCTCCTGTCAATCCTTCTGTGTTTCTTTTTCTCGTTATCACAATTGGCAATTTCCTTTAATTTCTTTTTACTTTTTATCATATAAAATTCTATACTCACCCTACTTGCCTTAATCCAAATCTCTATTTCTTACTATATTAATTCTCGAGTAAATTTCCATATCTCATCTTTATCTTAAACATTCTATTCTTCTTATAATTCTTAAATTTATTCTATGTCCTAGTCTATATCTATACTATATCATACTTCTACTTTTAATCTGCAAAATGCTATATCTTTGACATTATATCATTTTAAACCTTATAATATTTTTTAAGATAGTCTTTAAATTTTTTCCATTCTTCTTCCACTGCATCGTCCCTCTGGTCGCGGAGTCTCCCGGTCAGTTCAGCGAGTTCCATATAGTCCATCAATTGTATCTGCCATTCTTCTAATGTTGGTAGGTCCTTTGTCTTCCAAGATTTTGCAATCAGTATTCTTGCTGCTGTTGTGGCATACATGAAAAAGGTGTGATCTTCCTTCAATATCTCCTGGTTGACCATCCCAAGCAGAAAGGCCTCTGGTTTTTTCGCAAATGTGTATTTAAACACTCTTTTAAGTTCGTTGTATATCATTTCCCAGAAGGCCTTCAGCCTTGGACAGGTCCACCACATATGATAAAATGTTCCTTCAGTATTTTCACACTTCCAGCATTTATTGTCCTGCAAATGATAGATTTTGGCGAGTTTCACTGGGGTCAGGTACCATCTGTACATCATTTTCATAATGTTCTCTCTTAACAGGTTGCAAGCTGTAAATTTTATTCCTGTCCTCCATAGTCTTTCCCATTCCGCCATCATTATATTGTGTCCAACATCTTTTGCCCAGTCTATCATTGCAGATTTCACAAATTCATCCTGCGTATGCCATTCCAGCAGCAAATTATACATTCTAGACAAATTTTTTGTTTTAGGTTCTAACAGTTCCATTTCCAATTTTGACTTTTCCAATTGAAAGCCAACTTTCTTATCCATCTTATAGAGTTCATTGATTTGATGATAAGTCAGCCAGTCCTTAATTTGGTCTCTTAATTGCTCATAGGGTTTCAACCTGACCTGCTCTCCTTCTTGTATTAAAATTTCAGAATATTTCAGCCATTTGTCTTCCATATTTGTTCTCTTGTGGGCCTTGGCTTCCACTGGGGAGATCCATCTGGGCGTTTTTCTTTCTAATAAATCTTTATATTTCATCCAGACTCTGAAAAGAGCCTTTCTAATTATGTGTGTTTTGAAACCTTGATGGGCCTTTATCTTATCATACCATAAATATGCATGCCATCCAAATCTATTATCATGTCCTTCCAAGTCTAATATATCTGTATCTTCTAATAGGAACCAGTCTTTCAGCCAGCAGAAGGCCGCTGCTTCAAAATAGATGCTTAATTCCGGCAGGGAAAATCCCCCTCTTTTCTTATCATCTGTTAGAATTTTAAACTTGATTCTGGGTTTTTTCCCCTGCCAGATAAATCTTGATATATCCTTCTGCCACTTCTTGAATGGTTCCATCTTGTCCACTATCGGTATCGCTTGGAAGAAAAACAATATTTTAGGCAACACATTCATTTTAATAACTGCTATTCGACCCATCAAGGACAACTTCAAATTATTCCAGGTCTCCAAATCTTTTTTAATTTCCTTCCACACTTTTTCATAATTGTCTTTGTACAGATTCTGATTTTTAGCTGTCATATTTATGCCCAGATATTTCACTTTTTTTGCAAATTGAAGGCCCGTTTCCCTTTCTATTTCCTCTTTCTCCTCTTTGGTCAGGTTTTTCCCTAGAACTTTAGTTTTGGCTTTATTCAATTTAAATCCTGCTACTTTCCCAAAGTCTTGCATCACCTCCAGTGCCTTACTAGCACTGTTTTCAGGATTTTGTAATGTTAATACCAAGTCGTCAGCAAAGGCTTTTAACTTGTATTCTTTTGCCCCCACTGCCACCCCTTTAATATCTGGATTTTTTCTTATCATATTCAAAAGTACCTCCAGGACCGTTATGAATAGTAGGGGTGAGAGTGGGCAACCTTGTCTTGTTCCTTTCTCAATTCTTATATTGTCTGATACCACATTATTCACAATGATTTTAGCTTTTTGTTCCGTGTAGATCGCTCTTAGTCCATTCATGTACCCTTCTCCCACCTCCATTTGCTGTAGGTTTCCTTTCATGAATTTCCAGGATACGTTGTCAAATGCTTTTTCGGTGTCCACAAACATCAGGATTGCTTTGTCGTTCTTTCTTTGTTCCAGTCTTTCCAGGATATCCACAATATTCCTTATGTTGCCATTTAAATGTCTTTCCGGTAAAAACCCGGCTTGATCCTTGTGGATAACCTCTTTTAGAACCTTCCTGAGTCTGCTAGCCATTATGTTTGCAAATATTTTGTAATCCACATTTAGGAGGGAGATTGGTCTATAGTTCTTCATCTGCGTCCGATCTACATCTGGTTTTGGTATCAGAGTAATGTATGCATCCTTCCAAGACTCCGGTGCCCCTCTTCCCCTTAATATGTCATTGCACACTTCTGTCAATGGTCGAATCAACCAGTCTTTCAATGTCTTGTAATACTTTGCTGTAAGTCCGTCGGGTCCTGGGGCCTTGTCTAGTTTTGTATTATTTATTGCAATGTCCACTTCCGTCGTTGTTATTGGGTGGTTTAGGGGGCCTTTCATACTATCTGGGATTTTCTGTAGACCATTTTCTTTTAAAAATTGCTCAATATTACCGTTATCTTCATCACTTTTCTTGTACAATTGTTTGTAATATCTTTCAAAATTTTTCCTAATTTCTGTTGGGTTCTCTACATTATTTCCATATACCGTAATATTGGTGATTGTATTAGCTTTCTGTCTCTGCTTGAGTTGCCATGCCAGCAGTCTGCCACATTTATTTGCTGAATCAAAAGTTTTTTGTTTAAGCATTTTTATTTTCCATTCCATTTCACAATTTATTATTTTAGAAAATTCCACCTGTAGTTGCTTGATTTCTTTCTGAATCTTCCCATCCTTAGGTTTCTTTCTCAATTCTTTCTCTTTTTCTTTTAATTGTTGAAGAATATTATCCTTTTTAGCTTTTTGTACTTTATTTTTTATGGCTTTTTGCTGAATCAAAAAGCCTCTCATTACTGCTTTACTTGTGTCCCAGACTGTTCTCTTTTCAACCGATGTGTTTAAATTGATTTCAAAAAAGTCTTTAATAGTTTTTTGGGCCTTCTCGCAGACTATCTTGTTCCTTAACAATGCATCATCCATTCTCCATCGAAATGAACCTTTTTGTGTTAATCTTAGATCCAATTGTACAGGATTGTGGTCCGAGCATGTTCTTGGATGTATTTCCACGTTGAGCATCCTGGGTGTCAATTCCCTGGATGCCCAGATTTGATCTATTCTACTCCAGGCTTTCGTAGCTTCGCTATAAAAAGTTGCATCCTTTTCCATTGGATTCTTTACTCTCCATGTGTCTATCAAATCTAGGTTTTCTACCATATCAAAGAATGTTTTAGGTAGCCTCCCATCATTAGTGAATTTTACTCTTTGCGATCTGTCCATTAATGTGGAGGCTACCGCGTTAAAGTCTCCTAGAATTACTATTTTGTAATCCATATAGTCCAAAAGCCTGTCGTGGATTTCTTTGTAGAAATCTGTTTTAGCATCATTTGGTGCGTACAGTCCCAATATTAAAAACTTTTCGCCTTGTGCTGTTATTTCGATTGCCACAAATCTTCCATCCTGGTCCTTAAATTTTAATTTAGGATTGAACTTTTCCTTGGCGTAGATTACTACTCCTCTTTTTTTGACTTTCGCTGAGCTGATGAATTCTTGTCCTAATTTTTTATTTTCCAATACTCTTCTATGTAGCCTTACCACATGTGTTTCTTGTAAGCAAATTAAGTCCAGATTTTGTTTTTTTAACATGTGGAAGACCTGGCATCTCCGAGGTCCAATATTTAAACCCCTTACGTTCCATGTTAGGATCTTCAATGCCATTTCTTTTACTTAATTGACTCCTCCTTCTGCGCCTTCTGGTGTGCTTTGTGGTCCTGAGGGTAATGCTTCTGGAAAATCAGCAGAGTTCTTTTCCAGGAACTTGACTTTTTCCTCCACTGATTTGATTCTGATGATTCTTTCTTTGTATTTAAAGGAAAGGCCTTGTGGGAACTCCCACCTGTATCTGATCTTCCTTTTGCTCAATGCTTGTGTTATATCACTATAGTTTGGTCTCAGATCCAAAAAGAATTTTGGAATGTCCTTAAATAGGACCACCTTTTGTTGTTGGACTTGCAAGTTGTTTTCGTAATGTAGATTTAAAATTTCGTCTCTTTGTTGCTGGGTCTGAAACTCTATCAAACAATCATTCACTGTTTTGGCACTCTTTTTATCCTTGGGCCCAAACCGATATGCTTTAAGAATTATATTGTTTAATCTCTCCCCGTCAAGTCCCCAGAAGTCCACCAGGGTCTTTATTATGTAGGCTTTCAAATCTCCTTGTTCTTCCTGTGGAAGATGTCTCACCCTCAAGTTATTCGCCCTCTGCCGCATCTGCAGAAAGGCGAGAGAGACCTGCGTATTATAATGATCTCTATTATGTGTTGCCTCCAAGGAGTGCACTTGTGACTCAACTTGATTGACTTGTTTTTTTGTATCTTCCAATTCTTGTTTTAATTGTCCAATCTCATCCAATTTTCTATTTATTGTAGCTATTTCTTTACTTTGTTTTTCAGCAGCTTCTTTTTGTTCTTTTCTCATAGATTCTATGGATTCCAACAGTTGGCTCATGACTGCTGGCTCTAATTGTTGTGACTGTCGTCTATCTTTTTTTTCCTCTTTTTCTGTTTTGCTTCTTGTTGTCACTCCTCTCCCGGCTCCAGACATTAGTCTACCTCAGTTCAAGGTCACTCTCCGCCGTAGCTTCCTGCAGCTGCAGCAGCTTGCATAAATATAAACACGCTCAAGGCTATTATTTTCTCAGCAGAGTTAGTAAATTTACTTTCTGTTTCCCCTTTCAAAGGGAGCAGTAATTTCAGCCAAGTTAGGATGTCAGAAAATTGCAAAAAGCTCAGTCTTTTTAACAATTTGTAATCCCCATGGGTTGTAGCAGTTTTAAAAGTCAATCTCAGTCAAAGTTGGAAACAGAATATCCTAATGGTAGAGTCTCAGAATTTTAACCCCTGCTCTGTCCCGGATTCTCCACAAATTCCAGAGGGTGGCAGTGGGTTAAAATATTTTCCAAAGTTAGTTCAAAGTCTTTAAATTCTTTAAATAAGCATCCACCCCCTCCTGCCTCCCAGGCGTCCGGGGGGGCTAGCTATCCGATAACTGTCAAATGCCAAAGTTTAAATAACTAAATTGTCTTTGTATTTGCAGTCTTTATATTGCCGACTCTATTCACAGTCGGGAAAGACGGACCTCCTTTTTGTATCTTTCCCGTGGTCTAATTACAGTCCAAATTATTCTTCAAATTGTCTTCCTACTCACGGTTTTGTTGATTTTTTTCTTTCTTTAATTGAAGGAGAAGTTAAGCGCTCACGACAGCCCGCTTCGCAGCTTCACTGAAGCGGCCGTTCTTTGGAGCCGCTGCGCTCCGATCTCAATCCGCTCTGCCTTCCCCGACCCCTTACGGGGTCTTCGGAAGGTGGGGAGAGAACGTAGGAGCGCCTGCCAGCTCCCCCAGTCTTCAAGCCGCCCTGCCTGAAGTTTCACGGAGGTCCGTTGCGCGGAAACGGAGCCTCCAGCCGTTTTTCAGCCGGTCCCCACGCAGCTCCGCGGGAACCCAGCCGGCTGTGATGGCGCTAACCGGAAGTCCAGCAGTGGGTCTTTTGAGTGGGAGGTTAGATATGCTAAAGGTAAAGGGACCCCTGACCATTAGGTCCAGTCGTGTCCGACTCTGGGGTTGCGGCGCTCATCTTTTTTTTTTTTTTTTTTTTTAAATTTTTAAAGACTTTATTAAGAATTTTCCTCAAATTACAGTGTTTGTACAGAAGAATACATTGTTTTTTAAAAAAAAGAAAATTACATTGTTTCTACAGAGAAATAACAATGTGAAAATGAGAAGTAAAAGAAAACTATATATCTCTGAATAAATTTTTTCACAATACTATATATGTGGTTACGTTTTCTTGTATACCATTGGAGTTCCTATATAGAGGACCTCGTAAACAGAGCAACAACCGTACATAGAAAAATAATCGACAGAGAGAAAGGAAGAGGTAAGAAAAAAGAGGTAGAAATAGAAAAGAGAAAGGAAAGAGCAGAAGAGGGAAAGAAGGGGGTGGGAGAGGGAGGGGCGTGAGAACAAAGAGAAAAGGAAAGACAGGGGTTTTTCGGGGAGTTTCTGTCAGAAATTCCCCTTTTTACCTTAATAAAAGAAAAAAATTTTTACTTCACACATTTGAAGTATCAATGACTTCCACTGCGTTTACGACGTTTCTTACTTTTACCACTTAACATTTTTTCTGTCTTCGCGAACTTAATTTCCTTTTTGTTATCATAAATAATATTTAATAATTTCCACATCACCTTTCGATACCTTTTCATTCTAAACAGAGCCAATATCTTTCATGTAATCCTTGTTTACTCATATAATCAATCAAACAATTCCATTGCTTTCGAATTACATCATTAGTACTCCTTCTTATTACTTCTGTCAGCTTCGCCAGTTCCAGACTTTCTATTAACTTACTTTGCCACTCCTTTTTTGTTGGTATGTATGACCCCTTCCAAAACTGGGCTATTAAAGTTCTTGCCGCTGTTATAGCATATAAAAAGATGTTTACTTTCTCCTTTGGGATACTTTCATCCATAATACCTAGTAAATACATTTCCGCTCTTTTATTATGGGTTATTTGAATTAATTTAGTAATCTCCTCATGTACCATACTCCAGAACTTTTGGATGGCCGGGCAAGTCCACCACATGTGGAAGAGTGACCCCCTCTCTTGATTACATCTCCAGCATCTACTATCCCCATTTCTCTTAATCTTAGCTATTCTGGCTGGGTACATATACCACCTGTGATGTAGTTTCATGAAACTTTCTTTTATTTGGTATGAGGCTGTAAATTTAATCGTTTGGTTCCAAAAATTTTCCCATTTTTTATTTTCTATTGTATAACCGAAGTCTTGTTCCCATTTTTGTATATTTTGACTCTTAACCCCTTCACCGAATTGTTCTTCAATTAAAATCTTATACATTTTGGTAAGAGTTTTTTTATTACTTGCTAGTACCTCCTCTAATTGAGTTATTTTTGTTTGAAATCCTTTAGTTTTTAGATCTTTTTCAAAGATATGCTTCAGTTGAAGATATTCGAACCAACCTAATCCCATTGTTTTTAAAATATCCTGATCTTTTAATTTAGGTTTCTCTCTCTTATCTTCTACTAGAGCCTCATATTTCGGCCACGGTATTTCCTGCTTGTACTTTAATGTACAATTTGCCTCCACTGGAGAGGCCCACCAAGGGGTGGTCTGAATCACTTTTCCTTTTGTCCTCTCCCAGACCCCCCATAAGGCCTTCCTCACCAGGTGGTTCGTAAATCTCTTATGCAGTTCTACTTTATCATATAATAAGTACCCATGCCAGCCATATATCTTGTCCCAGCCCTCCAACGATAACAATTCCTTATTGTCCAGCTTTATCCAGTCCATCAACCAACTCCAGCTTGCGGCTTCATAGTATATTTTTAGGTCCGGGACTCCGAAGCCTCCTATATCTTTCGGTTTAATCATCAATTCATATTTAATTCTTGCTTTTTTGCCTTGCCAGATAAAACTGGCAAGGTCTTTCTGGCAATCTTTTAGATATTTCAAACCAATAATTATGGGCGCTGTCTGAAAGAGATACATAAATTTGGGGAGAATGATCATCTTAACCATTGATATCCTACCTAATAGTGATAACTTCAAATTTTCCCATTTCTTCATTAATTCCTTTGCTTCCTTCCTTTTTTGAATATAATTATTTTTGAATAGGTCAGTGTTTTTATTTGTTATATTCAGGCCTAAATATTTCACTTTAGATTCTACTTTCAAATTAATTTCCTTTTCCAAATTCTGTTTCTCGATTTCGGTAAAATTTTTTGTCAATAATTTAGATTTTTCCTTATTTAATTTAAATCCTGAAAACTTTCCAAATTCACTCAATCTATCCAATACTAATTTTAAGCTTTCTGCTGGAGATTCCACTGTTATTATTACATCGTCAGCATAAGCTCTGACCTTGTATTCATACTTACCAACTTTGATTCCTCTAATATTTTTATCCTGCCTAATTTTATTAAGTAGTGGTTCCAATGCCAAAATGAATAGTAGAGGGGAGAGGGGGCATCCCTTCTAACCCCTCTTTCTATATTAAAGTTTTCTGTGATTTCATTATTTATAATTAACTTCGCATTTTGCCTCTTGTAAATAGCTTTTATTCCCCTCAGGTATTTCTCCCCAACTTCCATATTCTCCAATGTCCTTATCATAAAGTTCCAAGCTAAGCTGTCGAAGGCTTTTTCAGCATCGACTAACAGCATTGCGACTTTTTTACTTGGATTCATTTCACTATATTCCAATAAATCAATTATAATCCTAGTATTATCTTTTATTTGTCTGCCAGGAAGAAACCCTGCTTGGTCTCTCCCAATAACTTTTCCCAAGATCCCTTTCAATCTATTAGCCATTACCCCCGTAAAAATTTTGTAATCGATGTTCAAGAGGGAGATTGGTCTATAATTTTTAATTAAATTTAAATTAGATCCTGATTTGGGGAGGAGGGTTATCAAGGCTTCCTGCCATGATTTAGGAATTTCACCTCTCTCTAAGATTTTTTCCATAATTTTTTTTAATCTCGGGGCCACAATTTCCTTCAAATTTTTATAATAAGTTACCGAAATGCCATCCGGGCCCGGTGACTTACCTACTTTCATATTACTTATTACTTCCTCTATCTCTTCTATCTTAATCTCTGAATTCAACCCTTCTCTTTCTTCATTATTAATCTTTACTATTCCATGCTCCTTTAAATAACTTGTCATCTCATTTATATCTCCTTCTTCTGTTTTCTTATATAGGTCTTCATAATATTTCTTAAAGCTTTTCTTAATATGTTCTGAATTGGTTATTTCCTTTCCTTCCTCTATTATCTTATTTATCACTTTATCCATTGATCTTTCTTTGGCCAGCCAAGATAACATCCTCCCCGGTTTATTTGCCTGCTCAAAATATCTTTGTTTTGTCCATAAAATTTTCTTTTCCACTTCTTTATTGATCAATACTATTAATTGGGACTGTAAATCTTTCACACTCATTAATATTTCCTCGCTTTTTGGATTTTTAACTAGTTCTTTCTCCTTTTCTCTTATCCGCTTATTAATTTCCTCTATATTTGCCTCTTTATTTTTCTTAATTTCCTTTATCATCTGTAATCCCAACCCCCTCATGTAGGCCTTACTTGTATCCCATATTATCATTCCATCTGTATCTTGACTTTCATTTATCTTAAAAAATTCTTTGATCTCCTCTTTAATTCTATTTATTCTTTTTTCATCTCTCCATAATTCATCATTTAGTCTCCATCTCCCTTTCGTTCTTCTCTGAAATTTCATATGTATGGCTACCGGATTGTGGTCTGAGATAGATTTATTTCTAATTTCTGCTTTATCCAAATTTAACATCAGTCTTTTTGAAGCCCAAATAGCATCCAGTCTCCCGCCTGATTTATGTATTTCTGAGTAATGTGTTATATCTTTAGTTGTTGGGTTCTTGGATCTCCAGGTGTCATAAAGATCTAGATTCGTGACCATATTGAAAAAGGACATTGGAAGTTTCCCAGAGTTAGAGGTTCTGTCCCTGTCTGTCCTGTCCATTTCATTTGATACCACCCCATTTTGGTCTCCCATAAGGAGGATGTTTTCTCCTATATACTCCCATAATTTACTATCCAGAGCTCTATAAAACTCATCTTTCCTAGTATTGGGGGCATATATACCAATCACCACTATCTTTCCTTCTTCTGTTTGTATTTCTACCCCTATGGATCTGCCCTCATCATCTTTAAACAGTATCTGTGGTTTTAACAATGGGTTTATATACATAACCACTCCCCTCTTTTTTTCTTTTCCCGCTGACACAAATTCTTTTCCCAATCTTACATTTTCTAGTATTCTTATGTGGTTTTGTGATATGTGGGTTTCTTGTATACAAATAATATCCCATCTTCCCCTCTTTAATATACGTTCTACCTTATTTCTTTTAACTTTGCTATTCAATCCATTTACATTCCATGTAATACATTTAAGTAACATATTTCTTTATTCACTTTCTATCTTATGCTTCAAAATATTTCAAAAATAACTTGGCGTGAAAAAGTCAAGCAAAAAGCTTTATCTGTCAATTCTCTAAAAACCAAAGGAAGAAGAGAGAGAAAAAATACTCTATTGATTGCAAACAGTTTTTGTCTCTCACTGAAGTTTTTTAGTCTCATTCACAACCTTGTATAATTTATTGTCTTGGTGAAAATTATGTGTCCTGAGCACGGTCATCCGAATGTCTCTTCCCTTCCAATTCGTCTCCGTATTTCCTCCAAAACATTTCGATGTCCCCTGCTGATCTAAAAAATCTTCTCCTTTCCTTGAACGTAAAGGACAATCCATCAGGAAACTCCCATCTAAACGGGATCTTATTTTTTCTCAAAGCAGTTGTGATGAATCTGTAACTCTCTCTCTTTTTCAAGAGGCGCGGTGGAATTTCTTTCATTATCTCCACAGGGTTTCCATCTATGTGTAGAGGTTCCCTTCTCCCTTTCACTAGCAACCTCTCTCTCAGGAATCTTGAGTTTAAAAAGAGGAGACAGTCACCTGGGCCCTTTTTGCCCTTCGCCTTATTCGTCCTTATCCTGAAAATCTTGTCTATATCCAGAGCCAGATCGTCCACCTGTACACCTAACCATTCTGCCATAGCTTTTGTGATTATGTCCGCTATGTCTTCGTCCCGGCTCTCTTTAATCCCCCTCAAACGGAGAATCAGTTCTTTCTGTTTCATTTCCAGGACAGCTATTGCATCCCAAATATCTTCTTGTATTCTTTTTAGATCATCTATCTCACTTCTGTCTTTCTCTTGGTATCTTCTCATTTCTCTTTGGTCAGCTTGGACTTTTTTCAATGTATCATCCTGTTTCTGTGTCTTTACTTTAACTTCTTGCACTGTTGTCTCCAACTCCAGCTGTTTAGATGTTATATGAGTCATTTGATCCGAAAGTTCTTTTATTAAGCTGGCATTTCTTTCAATGTTAGTCCCCATGTTCTCCATCTTGCCATCCAGTGCTTTAATATTCCCATCAAGCGTTGAAATTTTTTCGCCTAGGTTTTTTTCCATCCTTTCCATTGCTGCCATTAAGTCTTTGAACTCCATCTTTGTATCACTTTTGGTGTCACTTGGTATCTTATTTTCACTTCCAGAAATTGAGACTTTACGAGGATGATTTAAAGCTGCAGCATAACTTGGCGTCTGTGCTCTTTTTGTTCCCATTGAGAGATTGATTTCATTTATATCAGTCTTGCAATTTACTACTCCTTCCACTAGTGGCCACTATAATTTCTTTTCTTCTTTGCCTCTCTGGTGCTCTTCTCCTTACGCCACTCCTTTGCTTCTCTTCCTGTCTTCTGCACCAACAATGGCGTCTCTTCACTGACTCAGCGTCTCCTTCACCACCTCTCTTATTGTCAGGTAAAGATCTTTTACAGGAAATATATGATTTAAAAGTTCTCTTTTAAACACGTCTTGCTTATTTCCGCTTTCCCTCTGTGGTGGGTTACGCCGTTTACTTTATTTAGCGTGTTCTTTCTGATGAGCTTTATTTTCCTCAATTTCCCCCCCTTTTTCTTTGAGAATCTTTGGGAGTCGTCTGCTCCCCTACAGGATTTTTCAGACAGGGAGGTAGGCGTCGTATTGCAGCCCCCTTATGTTATCTCTGACTTTCGCGTCTGGATATTAAAGTGAGGAGGTACACTGTCTCTACTCCCCCTCCGTGTGCCCTCCGGAACACGGCAGCTTGTTCAAATTCTTTAACTTAAATTCCTGCTCGGGGGGAGAGGACGTCTCTTAGCGTTAAGTTCTTTAAAATGGAGAGTTCAGTGCTGCTTCTCCGGGGTTTGGGGCACTGTGCTGGGGGAGGGTTTTCTGCCCGTTTGCACCAAGATTCACCCTAGGCGTCAATATTTGCCGGTTGGCGTTGCTGCTGCCACGGGGAACCCCATCTTGTGCTATCGTGGGCTTAGCCCCCAGGCTCCCCCCCTGGGGTCGGGCGACTCACGCTTCGTCGACCGTTTCTCCTCCGTCCGCACTAGTCCGCCTCGAGTTCTCAGGAGCGCAGACTCCCACCCGGTTCCAAGCGCGCTGCTCCGGAAGTCTGCGGCGCTCATCTTGCTTTATTGGCCAAGAGCCGGCGTACAGCTTCCAGGTCATGTGGCCAGCATGACAAAGCTGCTTCCAGTGAACCAGAGCAGCGCACGGAAACGCCGTTTACCTTCCCGCCATAGTGGTTCCTATTTATCTACTTGCACTTTGACATGCTTTCAAACTGCTAGGTGGGCAGGAGCTGGGACCGAGCAACGGGAGCTCACCCCATCACAGGGATTCGAACTGCCGACCTTCTGATCAGCAAGCCCGCCTAGGCTCTGTGGTTTAACCCACAGCGCCACCTGGGTCCCTTAGATATGCTACTCTGCAAAAAAAGCCCAAGTGATTTTCATCCAGAGAACCAGTAATTAGGACATTGTTTCAGTCAAGTTGTTTGTGTTGCTCTTAGAAGTCAAAGATAGCTCTAGTTTGCATCTGTTTTAATTTATGCTGTGATACGCCTTGGGTCCTACACTGGGAGAAAAGTTGGATAGCAAATAAATAATGAATCTGGCGAGTCCTGTTGTTTCTCACGTACAAAAGGAACCTGTGCTCTTGGAACATACACATTGGTATAATTATCAGCGTAAACATAGTAAGCAACTTGAGCCTACAATGGAAGGGCTCACAGCATTAACACCCAAACAGAAATCAGGCATGATTATCTTTCTGGCTTCCCAGCCTGCAGCTTTTCTTCTATCTTCTAGCTTACACACCTCAACCCTGGCCAAGTTGAGAGAGGGGGTGCTGCCCATTAAGCCACTTACTTTGGTACTTTAGCAACCCATACTTAGGCCATTACTTCACCAGGAAGCTAGCCTGGCTAGTGCAAGAATTGAATCCGTGCTGGATCCAGGAATTAGAAGGGAGCTCAGGAATACAGCCTACCACCCCATCCCCCCACAAAGCATAATAATAGAAACAAGAAAAGCAGAAATGAAAAACCTTTTTTTAACTGTTGGGAAAGGGAATAGAATTGCAGCAGGAAATCAGTAGCAGTAGTAATATCAGCCAGAAAATCATTATAGAAATATAAAATGGATCACCAATTTAGAAAAGAGAAGAAAAAAAGCGATAAAGTGAAATTTAAGAGGCCTGTTTCAAGACAGCCAAGGAAAATTAAATGATAATTGTAAGAGATATGAAGAAAGACAGTAAAATTATACAACTTTCTGCATGTCACTGCTCACATAATTTCCCTCTCCAGCAAAGATGTGAAGCCCTTCCTTGCTATCTAACCTATGACTCAAAGACCTCCCTATAGGTCCTTATTGCAGACCATTTGTGTCTGTTTCAGTCTGTGAATCATAATAAACTTTAATGAATATGGATCCATGCAGAAGGAGGGATGGAAGTGGGGCCCTGCAGTTATCCAATTGAGATTTGTATTGCGGCTGTCTGGTGTGCCTAACCTTCCAAACTTCCATGGGATTCTCCAGTTCAGCTGAATCACTCAAGTAGAAGGAACAGTTTTGAGAAGCCATGCAGGCTGTTGTGCTTATCTAGAAGATTGAATCCTCTTTAGCCACTTAGCTGCATTAGCCTCAACACAAGGCCTGTTTTGTCATATCCTGTCCTTACACATTGGATGGGTTCCTTTGCTGAAGACAGGGCATAGTTTTACAGCTGAGGGAAAACCATACTTGAGATCTGTACACTAGCAATTGTGAATGCATTTAAATGCAGTTGTTTTTTTAAAAATAAAGTAAGATTTAAAAGTTATATTATCCAGAAGACAGCCAAAATAGCAATATTCCCATTTTTGCTTCAAAGAGAGAATCAAACCACCTGAAATTCCTTCTGGATTTTCTTTTTTAATATCCGGATAATGACTAGTGTCCTCCTCATCACTTAGCACACTGAGTTGAAATCTTCATGCTTTCAGATAGATATTTGAATAGATCCTTTTATATTGATATTCATGCTCTCAACACTAGAAACAATCCAGTCAATAATACCAGGCCATATTGATTAGTTATTTCTATGGCAAAATACGAATGTCAAGCCTCAATTGATTAACATTCAAACAAGCATAAAGATAATTTAAATTAATGTGTTTGAGACAGCACACATGCTATTATTAGTGCCACACAGGGCATTCCCAGTGGATAAAAAGCAGAACGAAGTTGATACATTAGATGAGATTAATCAATAAAAGTTTTAAATGTGCACTTATCAAAACTAGTGCAGAGTATAAACGTTTTAAGCGCAGCAAACTACTCTACTCTCTTTTCCTATAATAGCATGGATTATCTCTTCCTGTTACAATATAATGAACTTTCACATGCAATAGCATTCAAACTGGGCAGTGGGTCAGAAAGAATATTTAGCTACAACTTGTTATGCTAAAAAAAACCCTAATGTAACATTTCGTTTTCCAGGCTATTTGACAGGATACCCTGTCATTCTTAGGCTATTTCCCCTTCCATTCCTTTAACTCCATTAATTTTATAGCTCGGATAATGGTAAAATCAGATGTGTTTGCAATTATAATACAGAATTCATTCTTTGGTGTTTTAAATCTACATATTTTCTCAAAGGAGGATTAAAGATTGAGGCAATAGTCTTGAAAGAGCTAAAATGAGCCAAGATTCCTCTAGTTAGGGCTAACTCAGATGCCTTTTATAGCTTGCAAAGACAAAGTCAGCATATTGCCTTGGGAATTCCTGCCAGAAACGGCAGAAATTGTGGGGTGGGAGGAGGATGCCCTAATACACCCAATTCAATTTTTCCCTTAATTTCCATTTTAGGCAGCTTCAATCCTCTAAGCCTGGTATGAATTTTAAATTATTCATTAATTATTGGCCAACTTGACACATAAAAGTGGTTCCCCAGAAGATTAGTGTCTGATCTTTATTTCAAGTTGGAAATTATACAGTGATTTCAAAGTCACCAAGCTTTTCTGTCAGTGTATATACATTATTCAAGATATGAAATGCTATTCTAATTCAATATTAGCCTACTTAACTGAGAGCCAGATTGGATGTGATGAGGGCAGCCATGTTTGTTTATTCACATGCCTACTTCATTCGTATATGGAGTGATTAATTTTTACATCATGGGTGAACAGAACAAATTCCACACATACTCCTTATCTCGCCAGTTTGTTATTTCAGACATTGCCCTCAGAGCTGGGTTGCTGGAAAAATGCCTGGGGGTGATGGAGTGTAGGGAAATAAAATGGAAAGCTCCCCACCATCCACAAAATCCTTTTCAAGTAAAAATGTGATCTTCTATTCTCTCTCCTCTCATTCTATACATGAACAAGAGAACCATGGGAACAAAAAACACCCTCCTCACATATAATTTGGCCCTTAGAAAGTGTATTTTTATATTGGCAAACAGCTGGTTCAGAGAATCTAACATCCATTCTAGCTATCAGGGAATATTTCAGGGTAGACAAAAGAACAGCTATTTATGAAAAAAAGAAATAGTACTGTTGGAACCCAGCCGGCTTGGTTTTCAAATATACTGGAAACCTGCCTCATATTAAAAGACCAGAACAACACTGAACTGACTTCACTTTTGTTCAGCAAAGGCCAAGTGTGACTCCTTCTGATGGGAGAGAAATAATCACGGAACATGTTTTCCAGTGGAATCACAGAACTGGGGAACTGTCTTGCCAGAGTGGCACATGCCACTCTAGTTATCTCCCGCTTGGACTACTGCAATGCACTCTATGTGGGGCTACCTTTGAAGGTGACTCGGAAGCTGCAATTAATCCAGAATGTGGCAGCTAGACTGGAGACTGTGAGTGGCTGCCTTGACCATATAACACCGGTCCTGAGAGACCTGCATTGGCTCCCAGTACATTTCCGAGCACAATTCAAAGTGTTGGTGCTGACCTTTAAAGCCCTAAACAGCCTCAGTCCTATATACCCGAAGGAGCGTCTCCACCCCCATCGTTCAGCCCAGACATGGAGGTCCAGCGCCGAGGGCCTTCTGGTGGTTCCCTCACTGCAAGAAGTGAGGTTACAGGGAACCAGGCAGAGGGAAATAAGCAACTACAGTATCTTACTTTTAAAAGACATCTGAAGGCAGCCCTGTTTAGGGCAGTTTTTAATGTTTAATGCTGTATTGTGTTTTTAATATTAAATTGGGAGCCACCCAGAGTGGCTGGAGAAACCCAGCCAGATGGGCAATGTATGCATGTATGTACTATGTATGTATGTATGTATGTATAAATACATACATACATACATGCTGCTGCTACTACTTAAATGGCCTAGTTAACCTTTCCTACCAGAGCAGGAATTACAGAAAACATTGCAAGCAGCATATTAGAGGAGCCAGTGAGGCATCTTCAGCTATGACCCACAAATACTAGCAGAGGAAGAGGAGTGCAGGGGGGGGAGCGCACCGCCCCCGGCAGCGCAATCCCAGTGGGGTGCCATCGCAACTGCCCCCCGCCTGTGCTGAGTGCCACGCCTCCGCAGGCGGCGCGCCACGCCCCTGTGGGCAGCACGTCACGCCCTCAGAACGTGCACCAGCCCCGCCCCGCCTGCTCTCCGCCCTCGGATGCCGGAGAATGAGGCTCCGCCACTGCCCACAAAGACATAAGCTATTTCCTCATTACGTTTAGGGAACTCGTAAAACACAAGATTTGTGTGCAAAGCTAAAGTGGTAGTAATAAAACTAGGATTATACCTCAGTCTGTTTGGACTTAAACAAATGCCATTAGTCTCACTTTACTATTTCGTTCTTGGCCTCAAAACCATCCCGCTGCATCCCTATTCTCTCTCAAAGCTCCACCCACCTTCATGTACAAACATGTAAATAGACTAGGCCTAGGGAATCGTTTCTTGAGCTTGTTGCCACACAGCCACAACAGTTAATCTTGCACTTGCTATTTAAAAAAGGGGAGGAGAGTATTCTCTATTCTTAAACTGCATAGCTGGCCATAATGTAAACGCTGGAAAAACAGAAACTTAAATTTAGAACACTTCCTCTCTTTTTTTGGAATAATTTGTATTACAATTTACAAATACATATTTCAACATTCATATATTTCATTATAACAGTACATTCAACCACTTCCCTCCTTCCCCTTCCCTCTTTTAATTTCCCCATAATTCCTGCGAATGCTTATATGTCCATTTAATTCAATTTCTCCTTTTTTTCTACCTCATTAATATATATTATACTGTTGACTTTACCTTAGTCCTGCCAGCTTAAATTTAGAACGCTTCCTGGTTGGGATGCTCCATCTGGTACAAAATGCTTTGGCTAGACTATCCCCAGCACATAAGCTTGCATTGGCTGCCCATAAGTAAGCAACTTGGGTCCAGAATATTTTAAGGACTGCCGGATCCCTTATATCCCTACCCAATCAATGAGATATTTGCGGGAGTCTCTGTTGGTGGTCCCCCATGGGTCAGATGCACAAAGCAGAGCTAGTGGGAGCTGGGCATTCACTGTTGTAGACCCAAGTCTGTGCAACACCCTCTCGAGAGCAAACAGGCGCCCTCCTTGCTGAACTTCAGATGCGTGTCTAAAGGAGTATCCACACTTTCTTTTTGCCCCACTCTTTCCAGGTACAAGTCTGTGCTTTAAAGCTCCGTTTCTGAAGGTGCTTTTCTTCTTTCTTTTGCTCTGGAGCTCTCCCTAAGAAAACCTGCTCTTTAGCACTCAATTGCACAAACATCAATTCAGGTTTTCTGCGGATTACTGTTTGCTCAGATTCAGCTTTAAAGAGCAGATTTTCACAGGGAAAGCTCTGGAGAGAGAAAAAAAAGAGGGGGAGGCACTTGGACATATAGAGCTTTAAAGCACAGATCATGCCTGGAAAGCATGGAAGTGTGTGGATAAGCCCTAAGACTTGTTCCAGCAGACATTTTAAGGTAGTGCTACGTTTTATAATAGTTTTTATTCTGTCATTTTTGTTGCTGTTTCGATGTACAATGCTTAGAAATGTGAATGATTAAGCAGTATATAAATGTCTTAAACGAACACTGGCTGAATAATAATGTTAGTATAATAATAAAATGGACAAATTTTAATTAACTTTCATGTAGGCAAACAAAATTATTTTCTTACAAGCTGATCCATTTTTGTTAGTGGAGCAGAGACCACCATGCTATAGCAATGGATAGCAATGTACACAGTCCAAGCAGTTAAGCACTTTTAAGTTGAATTGATTTTAAAATGGGAGAGTTATTCAACCCTATGTTTGTTTACTCAGAAGTGAGTCCCATTATGTTCAATGAGGCTTACATATGATTGCTGCTCGAACATATGCTTAACCCTCCCAGTGTTCTTAGTAGGACCAAAGTGATAAGATTTTCAGCGTCTCATTGTATTTAGGTTATTTTGCTATTGCAGCAGACCTGGAAAGTAATGGAACTTTATCATTTCTGGTGATGTGACTTATGAGCTTTGTGACCTTGTTGATATTTTACAATATGACTCTACCCTGATTTTCTCGATACCTTGGTTTTTATGTGTTCATCTGTGCCAGATGTTACAGTGGTACCTCCGGTTACAAACTTAATTCATTCTGGAGGTCCGTTCTTAACCTGAAACTGTTCTTAACATAAGGCGCGCTTTCGTTAATGGGGCCTCCCGCTGCCGCCGCGTGACTTCCGCTCGCACCCTGGGGCAAAGTTCGCAACCAGGAGCATCTACTTCTGGGTTAGCG
This sequence comes from Darevskia mixta, assembly GCA_034641385.1. Classification (NCBI taxonomy): domain Eukaryota; kingdom Metazoa; phylum Chordata; class Lepidosauria; order Squamata; family Lacertidae; genus Darevskia; species Darevskia mixta. The sequence goes on from JAWWNH010000011.1 coordinate 2,816,763, forward strand.
GAGCTTGTTACCTGAAGCATTTGTAAGGAGGACGGTACGTAACCCGAGGTTCCACTGTATTGGACTACAGGTCCCCCTATCGCTGTTGGATAATTTGCTGGGGCTAAAAGGAATTTGGGTGTCCAACAACTGGAGGACCACAAGTTCCTCACTCCCAAATTTATGTGTTTGCTTTTCTATTATCTATAAATATGCTTAACAATAAAAATAAAGAATCCTGAGGCTGCTATTTGAGAGGTCAGTGTTGCCTATCCCATGTAGCAGTGGGTTTTGCCTTTGGAGTAGCCAGTTTCTACTAAAGTAGATCCCAAGGCCACTGCTGCAGTCCAGCATTCCAAGTTCATTTCCTTCATTTGAGTGAGGCTGCCTTAAGCAGAGTAGCCCACAATTTGCTCCTCTTCCTCCTATGATCTGTGCTGGTTGGTCAATTCCAATAAATGTAGGCCCTTCCCCTGGTCACTGAGGGATTGTTGCTTTCTAGGATTCCTCTGAAAGCTTCCACGCATCTAATAATTGCACAAAAGGGAGAATTTCAGCACGTGTGGCTTTTCCCATCATCACATTGCAAAGCTGAGGAAAATGGCACCTGACTTCTATGTAGTTTTTAAATTAGCCTGTCAGGGTTTGGGCCTGGTAATCCTGGGCAATCCTACCTGGACACTAAAGAAGCAATGTGTGTTCCATTCTGAGGGAGGAGGGCATTATCTATAAATTTGTAATTAGCAGGATCAAGTATTTCCAATATCTTCAAAACAATTTGTATCTGAAGAAGTGTGCATGCACATGAAAGCTTATACCAAGAACAAACTTAGTTGGTCTCTAAGGTGCTACTGGACAATTTATTATTATTTTTATATATTTCAAAACAATTGGAATACTTCAGCGGATGCAATTCTCCTGATGCCATGAGGGGAAGGTGACAGCATGTCCAACCTATATTGTGACATCAGCACTGGCTGCCAAATACGGTAGTTTCTAACCACAATTCAGTGTGCTGGCTGCAATTTTCCTCGTAGCCTGGGACATGTAAGTAAACCCAACTCCTCTTCTTGTATGAGCTACCCTGCATACAGTATTAAGATGTGCTCGTTTAGAAGAATTAAAAGAGAGCAAGAGCCTTCTCCATGGTAGCCCCAAGGCTTAGAAATGCCTTTCAGTTCTTCATTGTTTCTATAGGCCTCTGGAAATTAAATCAATGCTTTAGTTGACACTGACTGTGTCTTTGCTTTGTCTTATTGTTTAATAACTTTTAGGAGTTGGTTTTAGTGTTGCTTGACTTTCTGCAAACCATTTGTTTTAATGATTGTATGTAGCACATATGTGAAGGTATGTGAATTAATTCTGGGGAGAAACCTTCAGGCTTCAATGTCTTCCTCAAAAACGTCTTCTGTTCCCCAATTCTGGTTTAATAGGTAATATTAAAGGAACTACTGTGCTGGCTGGTGAGTTTCCACCACCACCAGATTTTCAAGTAGAGATGTTGCCTAGCTGTTGCACAGCATAAAATGAGGGAAAGGGTATGTATGACAGAGATGCATTGAGAGCAGGCTGGGGGGCCACAGTTGCAATCTCCATCACAATTGTGTGATGACAGTTTTAATGGGATTTCTACTGGCACACAGCATGACTGGCTGAACTTGTCCGACTCTCAGTAACTGTATGACGGTTCATCCAAAGTCACACACTGAAGAGCTCTCTCTCTCTCTCTCTCTCTCTCGTGTGTGTGTGTGTGTGTGTGTGTGTGTGTGAGGAGAGAGAGAGAGAGAGAGAGAGAGAGAGAGAGAGAGAGAGAGAGAGAACACGTGCTATTTGACTGGATGTTCTCAAATATATTCTTCAGAATATATCTAAAGGTAAAGAGACCCTGACCATTAGGTCCAGTCGCGGACGGCTCTGGGGTTGCGGCGCTCATATCACTTTACTGGCAGAGGGAGCTGGTGTACAGCTTCCGGGTCATGTGGCCAGCATGACTAAGCTGCTTCTGGCGAACCAGAGCAGCACACGGAAATGCCGTTTACCTTCCTGCCGGAGCGGTACCTATTTATCTACTTGCACTTTGACGTGCTTTTGAACTGCTAGGTTGGCAGGAGTTGGGACCGAGCAACGAGAGCTCACCCCATCGCGGGGATTCGAACCGCCGATCTTCTGATCGGCAAGCCCTAGGCTCTGTGGTTTACCCACAGCGCCACCCACGTGCCTTCAGCATATGTCTAGCTGACCTTAAATCTGTGTGGATGTGACATGAATTCACATTTCAAGTCATTTTGTATATTTCTGTAGCTTATTATAGGTACGTAGATCCATTTCGTGTGCCGTCATTTTACAGCACAAGTTAATTTGGTGCTATTTTTGAGAACAGGAGAAAAACAGTTTTTACAACATAGATACAGATGATTACCAGTTTGAAAATGTGCATACAGTATTTCCCCCTTTTTATGGTTTCTGTTTTCCTCATATACAATGAATAGCTTGTTTTCATATAGCACACTATATAAAGGCAAGGGAAACAAAACAAACAAACCATGTTTATTTTTGTTTTTATTTTCTTTAGAATATTTCAGTATTGAAGCCCAAATTGTTATTTTCAGGGGACTGGGAGGGTAAAGAGCAATAATGTAGACAAAACAAATATTTTCATTTGCTTACTTTTGTATGCAACAAATGGTTTTCTTTTTAAAAAAGAAAGACAAACAGCACCATTGATGAGAGAGCATGATCCCTGAATTCTAAACCAAACACTGCCTCTTAAAAACAAAAAGAAAAAGTTAAAACTTTCCCCCCACTCAGTCACATTTAGTCAGGTAATAAAGCAAGCATAACAAGTAAACTATAGCAATGCCATTGAAATCAACTGCTCCCCCTTCTGAGAATTTGAAGAACTTGTCCTATAGGAATAGTTTTCTTTTTCTTTGGTAGAGGACTGAAAGGAGGTTTTATTTTTCTTTATGCAGATGAAAAATATCTATGCATGGTAGGGATTTCCTATCACACACACAATGTATGTTCTTCATGCAAGACAAATATGGGTTGATTTCACATTGCTGTTATCATGGGCAGGAGAAATACTACCCTAAAAAAGGCATTGAATGGCTAGTGTCAAAGAGATGTAAACATTCCAAATACTGACAAAATTAAAATAAAAAAATAACATATACAAAACCCGGTACCAAAAATGGCAATTGATTTAGGTTTTTGTAAAGCAGGAAAGAATAAATTTTACAGCAGTACAAGAGAATTATGGCAACAAAGTAAAGCACTTTTCTTGTAACATTCATGAACAGTACAAATACAACAAAGTATTCTACAGGCTAAATTATCTTTTAACTATCAAATATAGTACAAAGCGAAATATGTGCTATAAAAGAAGCAGCTCCTTTAAATTAGACAAAAAATACTATTTTGTTGGTTTTACAATGATGAAGCATGATGACTGAAGACAACAGGATTTCCCCCTTAGATTCAGAAACATTTAGCTACACAGGTCCATGATAATCCACTGAAAAAAGTGTTGTTGGCCTTTCCCCCAGTGTTGTAGAGAACTGAAGCTGTCACACAGAGTCATTCAGTGTCTAACATGGCCTCACATACGTGAGCTAAGATGATCCCATTAGGTGCCATTTTTTAGCTGTCTTGAGTGTTGATCCTGGGCCTTCATCATACTATGCAAAACCAGAGACTATAACAACTTCTCTGAAATTGTGCGCGTGTTTATAAGGGCTGCAGCATAAGGTAATTTCACTTTAGAAACTGCATTATAAAGCACCATATGCACCAGTTTAGAAGAAACTGAGCAAGAAATTCCATGGTCCTGAAATAGAATTCAGTAACTCACCCTGACAACACATACCACTTTTAGAGGGAGATTCATAATAGAGGAAATACATCTTTGCTTTATGGCTCAACCTTCCCCCCCAGATTAATTTCATGCACTACACCATAGCAGGTAAATGGAATGCAAAATTGGGGAGTGCCTACTTCACCAAATCTTTACATTATGTCCATAACAGGACAAGGGTATTTCGGATTAGAAAACTCTTTGTAGGAACACAAAATGCACACAGCAAATGCCCCACCATTACGTACAGATTTCTGGGATATGTGTAAAATATATGAGTACACAGAAGAACAGAAGGAGGAAGATTCTCTCCTTCAAAAAGTGCTGAAATGAAGGTGAAAAAACTTTGTGGGTATTTACCAAAAAAACTTTATAAACTTCATTCTTCATAATGGTTAATACATGATATTTTTGCACAAGCTCATTTTTGCAGTCATGGAAAACAGCAAGAGGAGTTAACACAACCAGTGCCTTATCCCATTTCCTGTCTCAGTTTATTCCTGGTTAGGGCTCCTCTTCCTGGGTTCTTCAAGTGAAAGTCAGAAGCTCAACATTTTATGTGGCAAGTGCCTTTTCACCCACTGTAAAAAATGAGTGACATAAATGTTTGCATGAATGGGCATAGACATGTGCTTCAGAACCCAAACTGGATTTGGTATGCAGGTGCACTTACACAGATATTTAAAGATGTGAACATGTTGCTCACAGCTAACATATGTGTTGCCCTATAAACTAGTGCCACACTGGAATGGGATGGGAAATTTTGTGATCATTTCCTCCCACAAAATGCACCCTCTGCATAACTTGAGCTAGATAGGAGTAAAAGTATTGGATAGCTCAGTCGGTAGAGCATGAGACTCTTAATCTCAGGCTCATGGGTTTGAGCCCCACCTTAGGCAAAAAATTCCTGCATTTCAGGGGTTTGGACTAGATGACTTGTGTAGTTCATTCCAACTCTACAATTCTATAATTCTTTGAACTGCAATGATTTGAGGCCTGGATATGTGAGGACAATGTCTTTGCCCCCAGTGGCATCATCCAGTAGCCAAATCTGATTGCCTACATGGCACCATGATATTCTAGTATTCATTGTAACATTTCTGACTAGCTGGCATCACCCAAGTCCTTTCAAGTACAAAAAAAAAGAATCAAAGCAGCAGCAGATGGGGAAACAATAGCTTTGAACAGGAATTAAAATATATGCAGAAGACTGGACAATAAGGGGTTTTCCCCACATATATTATCCCCTCACCTCAAAACAGCAACTTTTTCATAAAAACAACAAACTTAACATTCAGTGCAGCACTGGTATGAATTGCTAGATGACTTGTAGAGTTGATGGAGATATTAATGAAGCTGACTAACCTCATGCAAACAATCTACTCAGCTGAGCAGTGTTACATCTGGGGAGAGGACTCAAGGAAGATCTCTAGTCCTTCTCTGCAATGATAGAAAATCCATCTTGATTTCCCCCCTCTTCTAATTATGAAGATGGAGGTTCAGTCTTCCAGGAGTCTCTTCTCTGATGTTACACTGCATACTCAAGGAGTGTGAGCACTGCCAGTTACTTCAGGGGAGCTAGGTAGCTGCATTAACATCTTGATCAGCTCTAAGTATCTAATTAAATGAGCTGGACTCTTTTATTTACTTAACCTTGGGCAACTCTCACATACCATTCCTTGTCTCATGCCACCTCAACATTTCATTCCCACCCCCACCTCATTTGTTTTTGTTCATTGTTTTAAAATGAGGTGTGTGAATTGCTGCATGTATTCTTTTTTATTTTGTTTTAAGAGCCCATAATTCTGAGGGGAAGGATCCATATACGTAAAAGAAATAAACGAAGGTTAATACTGGGACGATCTGAAATAAAATGTGGCAAAAGGTGCTCATGCAGGCATACCCAAAAACAGCCTTTATGCACAGAGTTGTGAGTTTTTGAGGGTCTCGTCCCATCTCAGATCCAATGCATAAACCTTTCAAACATCATGCCACAAACAGCCTGATAGCGGGAGAGTCCAGTGCTATTGAAATTTGGGCAAAAATGAGAAGGAAGGCCAGAATAACAAAAAGTTAACAGAATATTTGTTTTCTTCTAGATAAAATATATATTATAAACCACTACTGCCACCATCAGGTGTTTCTAAATAGTAAGCCAAATGAGTTCTAGGTGGCTCATCAGGGAATAGTGGCTTAATCTCCACTAGGGAGAAGTTTTGAAAAACATGTAATAATATCTAGCACCATTTTGTCTCATTCCTTTTTTTTTAAAAAAAAGAACACTTTCTCATATGCTAAGTAAACCAACTACAGCCATCCTACCCTCACACATGCATCCATGCAGACCCAAAGAGAGGAGTAAATTTTCTGTCATTAGCCATATCTTTTGTGCCAAACTAGATTCAACAGTAGCAAATCTGTGTGTATAGAGCCAGATTTACTGCAGTTGTGCAGAAAGCAGAGGTGTTTTATCTGCCAAAGGGGCACAGTAGGGAGGAATGCTAAAACTTCTTTTGCCTGCTTGTCTCCCAAGCACACATGCACTGAAGCACCTTTCTCCTAGCTAGGCATTTCTGGTTAAGTAAGCCTGGAAGCAGAGGCTATGGGAAGCTAAGAAGCAGAAACACATGTGCCATTTTTCCTGCCCCCAAAGCAGACCTCTGTATAATTGAGGAGCATCTAGGTTTTAAATGAAGACATCTGCTGCAGTCTTGTCCATCCTGGTCCTTATTTCAACATTTATAATTTAAGTACGACTCCTTTCAATATTAGGCTAGCCACAGCATAGATTAACAAAGGATGTAGTCAAAATTTCATGTAAGTCTAAGAGACCTGTGTAGGTTTACTTGGATGTAATACTCACTGAATTAAATTGGGTTTACTCTCATGTTAGAATGCATAGGATTGTAGCTTTAAGTGCTTAACTTTCACTGAATGGTGTCCAGATTTCCTGTGGTATATTTTCAGAGTAAATTTTCTTTCTTTCTTACTTTAGAGTTGCCAATCCTTAGGACAGGTAGAAGACATTCTAGTTAAAAGCTGATGCCCATGGTTATTTTGATAAAAGATAGACAGTAACTAGACTTAACCTTTGCTCCACTGCTCCTAGGAATTTACTGGAACTGGGATTTCATCCACTACATTTAACTAGGATATCACAATTCTAATGTTAAAATCTTCTAAATTTTAACTAAATATGCAAGCACATGCATGTTTAACAAAGGCCCCATTTAGCCATCTATTTTGAACATTACAAAAACATGCTTTTAAAATAGGCATTTTGGAGGCAAAATCTCTTCAAGGGTACCTGAAAGTGCTGAAAATCTGCATATTATTTATCTTTTACAAATGAGTGCTTTTGATCTACACTATTCCATTACTTTGCCAGTTCCGGTAAGGCGATTATGATTATCTATTCCTTTCATATTGAAGAGTGTCAAGACAATCTGTTGGTCTTGCTAGGAAAACAAAACAGGAATCTAGTCAATCTATATAACCTCTGGTTTAAGGAATGTTAAGCCCTGCCTATTCCAGTTTATTTAATAAAAATAAAAATAGGGGAATGGCAGATGACATGTTAAATGTGGTCCAATAAGAAAATAAATACAATTTCTAAACAGCTGAACCTCACTAACATGCAGATATGCCAGAAAAGTTTAATTTATTCTTTAGTAACAAAAGTTAAACTCATGCAAAACAGAAAAGTATGTCTTAATTTTATATTTGTTTTATTTCCCTTACTAAGTTAATACTTTGGAATAAAACATAAATGTAGCACAATTTATTTCAAATTTTAAAATATTTGTTCTGGGCAGAATTTAGTGTAGCACCTTGCCATTATAAATCTGTCATGAGGAGTAGAAAAGAATTGTGAATTTTCTTGCATGGACACCCAGGCATTAGGTCAGTAAGTTTATACTGTGTGGGTACAAATGACATATTTCTCCATGGTAAGAAAGAAAAACCATTTTCAAGATAACCAGTAATCTCCTCATCAAACTCCACATTTGTATCCCTTTAAAATATTTTCCTTATTCATAAAGAGAAGTAAGCAATTTGCCTCAGCTCTTCTCCCCTTGTTTGGTGGCCAATATGTCTCAAATATAACTATCAACATAAACCACTACTAAATACAATACTGAGAGCTAAAAGATGCAGTATCCCTTTAAAATCTCTCCATTCCTCTAGCCATCCTACAAATATTTGTGGTGTGAACTCTCTAACACAAAAAAAAGTGATTACAAGTAAATTTAGTAAAATATTTAAAAATATATCAAGCTGTAAACATATTTAAAAGGGCTGTAAATCGCACATTATTATTTTTGCGCTTTTTTTGGATCTACACAGAGAATCAAAGATGATTTAGTTTTAGGCTGTTGAAATGATATTGCTCAGAACATGCTTGATGCTTACATAATATGGTCCATATATGTATATAAGCTGAGTATCTCCCTTCAGGATAAATTGATAGATGAGGTTTGGGGAAGATAAATGGATTAATATATTATAATCATTGTAGTTATTCTCTCTCTGCCCTGCCCACCCCACCCTCCACTTCCAAACTTCTAAAATCATGCAAACTCCAATTTGTTACAGGTAACCCTCAACACCTGGCTTAATTAAAATTTCCTTCAGTACAGCAGCCTAAAGGGACCAAAATTACCAAAGTGTCTCATTCCCTCCCCCTCTTTTTGCTGCGTATTAAGTCAACCATGGTTGGCAAATGTGGCTTCAGGAATGTAATTGTTACAAAAACTGCCAAGTTGCAGTAGCTATAACGGCCTGCTAGTGATAGCAGAATATTATTCCTCCTGCTCATTGTCTCTTCTTTGTCGATTAGTGTTCTCCTGTATTCTTGCACTGTTCCATGCACAGAAATTTGGAGAATTTTGGATCTCGTAATTCTTTTACTGGAAGAATATGTTACATTTATACATGGGGAAAAAATAATGTTCAGCACTTTGTGCGCATAAATAGAAATGAAAATGCATTTTTTTTTTGCTTTACTTTATCAAAGTACTTTAACGAAAGTGTGGTATGTTTTAACTTTTTTGTGCACGTTACTCCAAGGGGTCATTCTCACTAGGATGAGCCATGCAAGCAGGTATAACTCATTTCTCAACAAAGCTTCCCCAGAGACATTTTGTATCCAGATACAAAATGGCCTAAAATATTCCAGTTCTTCCTTTTCTTGCCTTTGCCTTCCCCACTGCTAACCAGGGATACTGCATCTCTACTTTGGATCCTACCGAACCACTAAACAGGCTACACACAATTTTGAAGGACCTATGCAGTCATCATGGCAGAAGGCTCCACAGCCTTTGCACACTATCATGGCTTTCAGCCTGCAAGAGCATTTCAGTTCCAGCTCATCTGCACTGCTGCTGTCAGCAAATTTCTGAACCGGAATCTGAGTGTTCTGAATAGATAGGCTTGGGGCTGTATTTGAACTACTTCCTAAAATTCCGATAGATTTTTCAATTGCAGATGCTGCCCTTTTGAAGCTTGTGCTACCAAAGTGTATCGTAGGGTAATTTCCGCAGAGCTGTTGCTGCTGCTGCTGAGTCTGTATTTTCTGAGCAGTTAATTGGGCAAAAGGCTTCTGCGGCTCAGAAAGTAAATAGGAAGGGAAGTCGGCATTCTTCAACGCAAAGGCTTTCAACTGTTCTTTTACTTCGCTCTGATCATAAGATGCTTGTTTCATGCCCAGCTCACAGCTGCTGCTTAAACCTTCCTCAAAAGAAACGGGTTCAGATTTTATATTGCTACAGATGCTTGCCGGCTGAGGCCAACTAAGTCTTTTAGTGGTTTCCATGGTAACTGCCGGTTGTTTGTGATCAGATGGAGCTTCTGCACTGGGAAGAGGAGGGGGCGGTGGGGGTGGCGGAGGGGGAGGAGGTGGGGGCAGAGGGGGAGGAGGATGCACTAATGTTTTACTCTGCAGAGTCTGTGAGGCATTGGAAATGTCATCACCTTCCTTAATTTGAACGTTAGGGGAAAAAACACTCGCCAGCCTCAGTTGGTGAGGTGCTGCAGACATGTTGACCTCTCCCAAAACCTTCTGCTCTAGGTGCCTGCTGAATGCAAAGGCGCTGCAGCCAGACGGTGCCTTCAGTGTTGCCTGCATCAAAGCGGCCGTAGGAACAGGGCCTCTTGCAGCCATTGGCATTTGGTAGAAATGCTGCCTGTGTGAGGTACCTGCTTCTGCATGGAAGCTGCCATTTTTGTCAATGTTAAATAAGTTCTGCTGGAAACTGCACGAGGGCAGAGGCCTCTTCTGCTGCTTGATCTCTGGGCTATGTGCAATTCTGCTTTGAATGGCATGCTTGCCGGACCACTCTTGTTTAAACAGCTGGCCGTGCCCAAGTTGGCTCATGCTGGAATTGATGATACAGGGACCCACTGCATCCATTGATGGCTTCCCAGGCTCACACTTAACCTCCCCTGCTGTTCTAGCGATCCTCTTTTTGGGGTGGTTCTCACGCTTCCTGATTTGCAGTGGGGCTATGGTGGCTGCTGTAAATCCTCTGCCATCTGTATTTGGAGAGTTGGAAGTGTTTTCAATTGCATTCCTTTCAGATGTCACCGATTTATATACTGAGGTAGCTTGCAAAGGCAAGGGAAGCCTGTTAATTTCTAGCTTGGCTCCTAACCTGGGCTGTGGCAACACTTTCTCCAGTGGCAGGTTGCCTTGCAATAACTGTGTCACCAGCGGATTGTTGGCTTCCACTGAAGACAAACGGCAGCTAGAGCTTCCAGCACTTGTAACTCTTTTTAGTGTTTCTGTTGTCAAGGACAAAGAGTTTTCCATGGAATCTGTAACAGATGTCTTGGAGTTTTGTGTTGGCTGTGCACTTGTGGCTATTTCTGCACCCTGGAGAGGCATTTCGGGCCTTGCAAAATCTTCCGTGTCCATCCGAAAACATTTGTCAGATTCATTCACTTCCGACTTAACAGGCATGGTGATGCTTGTCACAATATTCCTCGAATGTATCTCATTTAGATGTGCAAAACCCAAAGGCTCCGTTTTGACATTTTTTAAACAGTTTTGCTCGGTATATTCTTTATGCTTATTTGGATTAAGATGACTGACCAGAGACTGGTCAGTGCTCATTGCCTCATCATCATTCCAACAGATTCTCCTAGTAGGGTTATATGGGTTGGCACAGACATTGTCTGATTCACTTTTGAAAGCCAATGGACCACGTAACTGTTCTGAAAAACCTTGGCTGGGAGGAACAGCTTCAAGTCGTTTATCTTGAGGCATGAGAGGCACTTCTCGAAGACTGGTACATGGTGCTTGCAAACGTTTGCCCTCTTGCTTTCCTGTAGCAATGTTAAAGCCAGTGCTGTGCTCCAGATTTTCATTAGTAAGCAGCTCTGGTCTGCTTATTACAGACACTTGAGGACATGCTATATTTTGTGAGGCAGTTTCTGTCCTAAGAGGCCTGCTCTGCATATCTGTGCTGTTTTCTGAGTTTTCAACAGAAATACCCAGTGACAAGTTTGAGTTCATTGTTGTTGTTGTATGGTCAACAATGACTTTGCAAGGTATAGATCTATTCATGGGTGCCTGTGCATAACCCACTGAAGATTTACCAGATAGATCTAATCGGCTTCTCACTCCAGAATTTCTCTCCATAGCATCAGCACTCATTTTGGTGGGGTTCTCGTAAGAACTTACTGTCATCATATTACTGGCAAACACTGAAATGGAAGTCCTGCCAACAGAATCTACTACTGGAAGTGTCTCGCTGCAATGTAAAGCTGCCCTAACGGAATTGCTATTTGACAAAGAAGTAGGGTCACCGCATCCAGTTATGGCTATCTTATCAGAGTATCTATTTGTAGATCCCACAGGAGGAATCAGAACAGAGCTGCCAACCAGGTGATTTGGCAAATTACTTGCAATGGAGGAAGCTGGCAGACTGGTGTACTGGCTGGAAATGGCACTGTTTGCATTGTTGCTTGGCAACCGTTTCTCATCTATGGAATTGGACAAGATGGTGCTGTCTACTGTGGTTGGTGCAGTGGGGTTCTCAACGCATTTTGGCATGATGGCAATGCATGGCGTGTCAGCCCCCTGGATGGATTTCAGCATGTTGACATTGCAAGGTTTTGCATCCGTGCTTTCAACAGACATGGAAACAGAGGACTTATCCAGAGAGCCTGCAAAGGGAAGTTCCTTAATTGCTCCCGACATAGTAGTGCTACACACAGACATGGGAACTGAATTTTTATTATATAGCACTGACACACTGTTACTTTCTGTAGAGGTAGATGAAAGCATTTTCTCACACAAATGAGAAACAGATATATTTTCATCAGAATTGTGCACAGAGATGTCAGTACTAGTTTCCGGTAAAGTAGGGGCGTTAAGCGACTGCTGCAGTACAGCAGTAGCTTCACGAAGGTGAGCAGACTTGTTGCTAGGAGACCTGCAGTTGGGATTAACTATAATTACACCAGTAGAACCTTCAATCTTTGTTTCAGAAGAAGCAGAGATCTCCAGGGCCGATGGACCTTCCTTAGAGGTATGCTGAGACTTGGCTTCTTTGTTGTTCTGAAGCAAGTGGGCTCTCGCTTGGTGCTTTGCAAACAGTTTGGCCTTGGTCTGTTCCTTGATGTGGGCCAATGTCCTGGTCTTCCCCCCTTCACAGGGGCTCCCTAAACCTCCAGAGACAATGCTTGCTGCTGCTGCAACTGCAGCTGCAGCAGCTGCTTCCCTCTGAGCTCTAGCTTGCTGGGCTCTTGCTTTGATGTCTGCAAGGGTTCGAGCCCCTGTGTTCCTCCCACTGCTGGCTGATGTACTTGGAGAAGCCCTTGGTTCTGGTTTGGAAGCAGGCTGGCTCTTGATGATAAAAGGGGGGCCTATTTTGGAAAGCTGGATCTAAAAGGGAATAAAAAAAAAAGAACTGTCATACATACATACATTTAATACTGTAGGGATGGAGGACAAATTAAATTTGTCTGCATTTTAAAGTGAAGCAGCCCAATTTGCCAGACCCGGATGTATAAATCCCAGATGACTGCGACCTATCTGCTTCTCCAATTTTTTTGATGAAGTTTTGATCCAATAAATGGGTACAAAGATGTGTGTTTTGCAGGGAAAATGCATACAAGAACACATATTTATGGGGAAATGTAAACTTTTAGTGCTTTAAAAAAAGCCACCCAAAATGGGACCAAATACACCTATGAAACTGAGCACAAAACTGACGGTATAGTATAGTATAGTATAGTATAGTATAGTATAGTGGTACCTCTAGATATGGACTCAATCAGTTCTGGGGTGCCGTTCGCAACCCGAAAAGTCCACAACTAGAGCGCCGCTTCTGCACATGGCGTGATAGAGCACTCCTGTGCATGCGTGAGACGCACAGAGCGCTTCTGCGCATGCGTGCGAGGCGAAACCCGGAAGTATACACTTCTAGGTTTGCCGCATTCATATCCTGATGTAACAAGAGGTACGACTGTATAGTATAGTATAGGTGGGTGCAGGGACCTCAGTCTACATATAGTGTACCAGACCATTGAAATGTGGCTGGAATCCCTGTTCCTCTGTGTGCTGGTTACTTATTTTTGTACCTTCAGCTATAAATATAAACTTATAGAAGAAAGAATTCACTAGCTGGAATTGTTCTATTGAATTACGTAAAATTAGGGTTGCCATATTTCAAAACGTGAAAATACAGACACAAAAGTTGTTGAGATTTTTTTTTGGGGGGGGGGCAAGTTGTTGAGCTTTTGCCATACGTCTGGATTTTCCATCTTGCTAATTTCCACCTGACTGCTTTCGACCATGATATTCCGGAGATGTCCAGGGCTGTATGGCAACCCTACCTAAAATCCCAGTATACTCCACAGAAACCTTTATCTGTCAATTTTGTTTCATTACATGTTCCCCTATCAGTTTACCTTAAGAGGTGGGACTCTGGGCTCTTCTCTGGGTGGTGCTTCCCTCTCAGATGAACTTGCTGATGTATTACGATGTACCTGGTCATCTTCAATTCTCGCTCGCTTCTCTTTGCAGATCCCAAAACCATGGTGTTCAGCAGTCTTCCTCTTTGGAATCTCCAGGTCCCTATTTTCACCTCTTACTTCAGGCGACTTTGTAGGCTCTGATGACTTTGTTGAATAAGAACTTTCAAACCGACTCTGTGCAGACCCTTGAAGTTTGTGAGACTTACTTCTACTCACTTCCGAGAACAACTTTTCTGATGAGGATGAGGTATATATTTTATCATGTGATTTAGGTGGAAGAGATTCAGTATTTTTGCATCCTGCTGTTTCTGTTAGAACAGAAACTTCTAGCTGAGAGACAGTACTTTTCTTTTCAGTTCTTTGTAAAGCACCATGATTTCTAATTTTTATCACTTCTGGAGAAGAGTGTTCTGCCACAGAAGAAATGAAAGATTTTTCTATTTCGGTATGTGATCTACATGGTTGGTTAGTAATGTTTCTAGACTGGGACTCTTCCACTGTTGAAGCCTCAGGTGTGACAGCTTTCATGGCCTCAGGTACACCTTGGATCTGTTTCTGTTGTGAAGCAAGGTCATCTTCTTGAGAATTATTAGCAATGGTAGACACTTCTTCTTTCAGTGGTGACAGGGATTCTTCAGATGAACATGGTGATTTTCTCTGCTGACTAAATCTTTCACTCATTGGGGAATCTGAAAGCGGAGATGTTTCCAAAGGTAACAACAGACTATTCGAATGAGATGTTTCAGAAGCTAGAAGGACAGAAGACACTGAGGAGGTTTCAGATGTTAAGGGCACATCAGACATTGGTGAGGTTTCTGATGGTAAAGGTAAATTTGAAACTGGTGATGGCTCTGAAGTCAGAGGCAAATTTGACATCAGAGATGCTTCTGAGGTTACAGGTGAGGCAGGCATGGGAGATACTTCAGATATTAAAGATGTATTTAGATGATCATCAATAGGTTTTTGTTGACTATCAGCTTCAGTGTTTTCAGTGCAAGAAATGTCAGATGAGCATGCTGTTTCCAGAGATACTGGTGTGCAAGGTTCCTCTGAAGTTGACTGTGTGTCACCTCCAGGAGATGCAATACTGACACATGGTTCCTCTGGACTTTCAGAGGAAAATGAATTTTCAGAAATACAAGCATTTTCAGAAGACTGTTCATCAGGGTCACTTTGCAGCTCCATATGTACAGCAACACTTCCACCAGTGAATAAGGAACCATTGAGGACAGGGGAATATTTCCCATGAGTACTTAGCTCTTTTGCACATTCCAGATCCTTTTCTTCCATATTACTGAGAGAGTTTGCGGATGAAGCAGACTGAGAAGGCGATAAACTGTTTTCCAGCTGATTGGTCACGACTGACATTTCTTCCTGGGGGTGTTCCAATCTCTCCTCCACCTTAATTTCAACTTGACACAATGTACTTACTACATCAGTGTTCCCTGAAAGTGGCAACGCTTCTGTTTCTTCATTCGTACCAACTGGGCTAACCAGTTGCTCGGAATTCACATGTCCCGCTTTATGACTCTCCTCTTGACACTCGCAGATACTTGTCTCAACCTCCTCAGCAATCTCCTCTTGTATAACAGATTCTTCAGGTATCAAAATGCCTTCTGCTTCTGCTATTAGATCCTTGGAGGGAACATGTTCCATGTTGCAAAGGGAATGGCAAAAATCTCTCTCTGGCAATAGTGGCAGCTGGTTGCTTTTCTCCTCATGATCATCAAACGCTGACTCTCTTGAAGGACCAGGCAATTCTGAAGACCCACAGAGGGAAGGCTCTTCATTACTGCTTTGTACAGATGTGAGCTTCACAGATTCCTCTATTGACATTCCCAGCCTAGTCAGAAATTCACATAGTTAATTATGCAATCATCACATTTCAGAGAAAGCATTAATATCAATCCCTGCTACAAAAGCACAATCTCTAGATGACAACCTGAAATCCTCATCTACATTTGACTCATAAAACTACAGAACTGCACCAACCAGGAGGAGGAGACGGATCATCAGCAAGCAAGCACCAGCATTTCCATTGGTGGATATCCGATTAATGGGCTGCCTCCTCTTCATTCTAGCTGGTTAGAGATGTGCAGGAGCAGGCTTCCCACTGGACACTAGTGTGGCTCACTGCTCCGTCACATCTCTGATCAACCAGAACAAAAAGAAAGTGGGGCATAGCTGGATATCCAGCTATGGAAATGCTGGGGCTTGCTTGCTGCTGCTGAACGCCACCACAACTATCACTACCTCCTCCTTCTCCTGGTTGGCTTTGGCCCACTTTTTGTTTTCACTCTGGCTGGTTGGAGCAGCATCTCATTGGGCAGTTTCAATAAGAAAAGATGGAAGAAGGTGGCTTCACTGCTCAGAGCTACTGCCCTGGAGAGACTCAACAAAGGGGAGACAACAGAACACAAGAGTGGAGAACATGCACTGTGACCCACAGACCCTACATTGGGGACCCTAGTCTTATGTATTAGAAAATAATTTAAAACTAAACCAGAACGCTGTTGACTTCATGACAACTTTTGAGAAAATGATGCATGGCAATGATTAAACTTGCATCAAATATGTGGTATGAGTGTTAAACGCCATATGTGAGTTAAAGTACAAAAGGGGTACATGGGTGGGAGATGCTGATAACAGAAGTGAGCAAAGCTGGCAGAATAGCAATAAGGGCAAAGAGACTGTGGGGAGAAAAACTAATGGGGAACACCAGCAGGTCAGCCTCCTGCCCCCTTTATGCTTTAAACTGCATGCTCATCCCACCTTTAAATGTAATTGGAGCAGACCTGCATTTCAGGAAACTGCTGACATACTGCAATAATTTTATCCACTATTTGCAATACCAGAGCTGCTGCCAGTACCGTAAATTATCTACAATTACACTTCTCTCTTCACATTTATCTCCAACAACCTGCCTTGAAATATAGAAATGACATTGTCCCTGCTCGTAAATTACAGTTCAGATAAAGCAGATGGTTTGATAAATGATTAGTGGGGGACAGAAGTTCGGAGGGGATCGCTGGCATAGTGAAAAGCATAGGCAGAAAAAGTTGCAATGGTCCATGCAAGGCTTTTCTAGATAAGTGGGTTTTGAGGTGAGAATTTGTGGGTTTTGAGGGAAAGAAATGGCAGGAGATGGGCAAAAAACATGCGAGGCTAAAACCATTGCCACAATTAACTAGGCAGTTTATTTTTAAACCAAATAACTGATCTCTATGTGAAAGAAATACATATTAATGTATATATTAATATATTAATGTAAATCTCAGGCCAATTCTTTGTTTAATGTGTTTTTTTTTTACTTTGATACTTACTTTTCCCCATAAAATCTTTCAAAGAACTTCTCTTTCCAAGGCTCTGTTTTCTTCTCCTTTTCAACCTCTTGTCTGATGCGCAGCTGCATTTCAGGAGTAAATTCTCCTAAAAGATACAAAGAGTGGGGTTTTGAATATGGGTCCCCAAATATCTGAATACAAGTTCCTAAGGATTTTTACAAGGGTGCAGTTGGGATTTGAGTGGGGGTCTCTGCAGAAGCGCCATTGAACAGACGATGTGCAAACATTGCTTGGACATTTGTGTTGTAAGATTTCATAGATGGGACAGGTTCCAGAGATTCCAGTGCACATGTCCAAGCAGTTTCACACATGCACCACAGCTTTCTCAATATCCTCATCCAGCTGCAGTTCCTGTACTGTATCGGATGCTGCTCCAGAAGGTCCCCCAACCTTTGGGAGCAGCTTTTCAGGTGGCATGGATGGCTGCAGTAAGGGGGCAGCACTTCAGCTCTCATAGAATCATAGAGTTGGAAGGGACCCCGAGGGTCATCTAGTCCAACCCCCTGCAATGCAGGAATCTCATAACAGATGGCCATCCAACGCTCTGCTTTAAAACCTCCAAGGAAGGGGTGTCTACCACCTTTGGTGGGAGTCTGTTCCACTGTCGAACAGCTCTTCCTGTCAGAAAGCTCTTCCTGATGCTTAGTCTGAATCTTCTTTCTTTTAACTTGAATCCATTGGTTCAGGTCCTAGCCTCTGGAGCAGGAATGAATCAAACCTTTATTTGTTCAAATTTCAGTGCAAAACTAATCTGAGAGAAACCAAGAATAATATTTTATTTGCAGCACTACCTTTGGCATTTCTGAAATATATTGGCTGATTTAGTCACATGCATTTAGGTTTCCAAAGTTGACACTGATGAAAATGCTTGTTCGTATTTTTAAAAAAGGCTGCCCAAATGACCTCCCCTACTCAGGTGCAATAAACAGATGTGCTTAAATCAATTTGAAGATGAACCAGAGTGTATAATTTTTAAGTCCTGTCACTTTACATTTTATCTTACAAATGTATTTTGAGTGTGTGTATTCTTGGCTATGACACAAGAAGGCATCTCTTCGGGGAGGGAAAATCACTATTTTGTTAAATCTAATAACAAATAGAAAATTACCTTCTGCCAATCGTTGTTTCCACCCTTGTGCTGCATATGCAAAGAATTCATTATTTAGAGCGGAACTACTGAGGCGCAAAACTCCATCACTTCCCATCTAGAAAATAAGCCGGTGGTAGCAGAAGATACTGTCAGATATTGCTTCAACTAAGAGTACATAAGAATAGAGCTCCAATTACGTGAAACAGGGAAGGATAGAAAGTGGGAATAACAAGAGGGATAATCTAATATTTAAATAGCATTTTCATTATAGTCATCATATTAAATGCAAGTGGCCTAACCCAGCATCTGTGTGCCTACATTAAGGATGATAAAGTACTACTGATTCTAACAGCATAATCTGATGCATGTTTATTCAGAAGGAAGATGCATTGTATTCAGTGGAGCTTACTCCCAAGTAAGTATGTTTGGGATTGCAATCTAACTCAGTTTCTGATCCAGCACATATTTTCATGACAGTAGTAAGCTGAAACAAAAACTGCGGCAAAAAGTAATTTTAGCAATATCAGACGTTAATATGGTGTGAACTGTTCATTTGTATATATATATAAATGATGTCTAACAGCAATTGTTACTTAATTGTAGCATTTCCTGTGAATTTTTTTAACAAACAGCAACCAATTGTGAGACACTTTAGAAATATTATATAAGAAACCTTAAAAGAAAAATTAATTCACAGAATTGCTTAGGGTAGAAATTCCAAGGCAGTAAAGCAACACAGTACTAGGAACATACTACTGCTCTCTGTACCCCTGCTTGATCAACTTTCCAGTGAAGATCCTGGGATGCACAGAGAAATCAAGGAGACATCTTAAGTGTAATGTGACTTTCAGAAAGTGAGTCATGGAAAGGAGGCAACAACTGATGGGACTTAGAATAGTTACTCTTGGAACCAATGAGAAGAAAGGAAACTCTTAATGTATTTGTTAATCACATCTTCCCAGGATACATTGTTGAACTTCTTGGGAATAGTAACCACAATGTCATCAAGAAAGTGGCAGATCTATCCCCTAGCTGCTAGGCCTTGGTATCCACCAATCTCTCTTCTTATGCTGAGGGGGCACTGAGAGCCATCCCACAATGATAACAACTGTTCAGTTGGTCTGCCAAAGAATGAAAAGAACAATAAGGACTCCAGCAAATGAGGGAACTATAGAATGCTGACCTCCTTTAGTAGGGACATCTGCAATGTGGAGATGCCCATTTTAAAAGGCATACCAAATCAAGTTTCTCACTTTCCATTTCCAACCATGCTTAGTGTCTCAAGATTTGTTCTAAGAGGAGAAGAATTGCAGAAGGATAAGCCAAATTACATCCAATTGAAATCTGTTCTACAAAATTTCTACAAAAAATTAAAAACCTGTAAGATCAAAGAGATACCTTAGAGGGGGGTTTCCCCAACTTAGGTCTCCAGCTGTTGTTGGACTACAACTCCCATCATCATTAGCTAGCAGGACCAGTGGCCAGGGATGATGGGAACTGTAGTCCAAAAACATCTGGAGACCTAAGTTGGGGAAACCCTGCCCTAGAGGATGCATTTATACTTGGAATGAAATAGTGTAAAAAAGAGAAAAACTTAAATTCTTAGTGTTAGAGTAGGTGTTTTACTTCAACAGTCCACAGCCATAGAGATGGCACAATTAACCACTAAAGCTAAATTAGTATTTGGAGAAACATGCTAATAAAGCACTTTTAAAATACACTATTAATTTTTATGGCCTTCAAGAAGTGCTGTCCAACAAAGGCAATGCTTTCATGAGCCAGAACAACAAATGTTTTTGAAATCCATTTTATTATTATTATTATTCTGTTGGGCTTCAAATTCTGGTTTTATCTGATTAAGCACAATGGAGGTGTTAATTCCCAAACTCAAGCAATTATTTTACAAAGAATTCACACCAGAAACATTTTAGCTATTGTTTCTGTTCTATTTAACGGGGGGGGGGGGGACATTTGTCATAGCCCAGTGGCTATTTTCACAAGCCATGAAAATGTCAAACATTAGTAAATAGAACAGCACCTGGTCAGTTAATTTCCTACTGATGCCTAAATTAACTCTTGTTACCAGAGACCACTGCAGCACCAGCATGCTACAGAATTTGGCAACCTTCTATATAATTTATATTACAATCCTAATGCTCTTCAGAAAGGATGTATCATTATTTTACAGGTGTTTGGGCTCTTCTACATGGCTGATATATTAAGAAAAACTCAACCATCTAAATCCATTATTATTCTCCCCCTTCACCCTGACCAGTATTGCTATTGCTCTTATATAAAAGCTACTGTTCAAGCATCCTACATAATTAATATTTAGATGGTATATTTCTCAAATAAAAGATTTTGTTAATACAGGCAGGGATTCTAGTATTAACACAGGCTATAATAAATTATATATGGTTTTATTATACTGTTTCACAATGGTAAAGCTTGAGTTTCAGCACACTAAAAGCTTACCTCAGCAAGTTAGCAATATATTATTTAATATGGATTCTTCATTTTTAATAGAAAGCATTAAACTTCTCTTTCATTTTTACATTTTTGGAGAAGTATGCCATAAAGAGAAATTTAGATAATTTCCTGAAGATATTTGAAAAGGGAGGGTTGTCACTAAATACATTTAATGTTAGAAATATAGACAAAACATTGGTTGACAGTTTTTCAGTTTACAATAGATATAATAGTACATACAAGTTAAAAGCATATGTACTATTAAGATATAAGGGAATAGCTTGTAAAACAATGCTGAGCAATTATCGTGCCTTGGCTTCAGAATTTGGACAAACCTCTTGGGAGCCAATTTATCAGATGTGAGAGATGTGAGCTCTCCATGTCATACAAAAGTGTGGCCGTTACAAAATTTAATTCAGTGTATCCACATCGGAAAGAAAAAAGAAAAGATATGGAATAGCTCTACCACACTTTTGCTACTATTAAGTAAAATAAACTATTTGGCTCATGTTGCATCCCTTTTCTGCCTGCTTATCGTTTCATCCTGAGGATTCAAACAGGCAAGAAATAAAATGACTAAATTAAAAGAAAAGTGTTCATAATTGGCAAGTCCAGAACAAAAAACAGTCCCATATAGCATGTGATCTAGAAAACCCAGGAAAGGTTATTATAATATGCTAATAGTTCAATTGAGCAACTTCCACGAAGATGAAGTTTTTCAATGGGGTATAAGTGTAAGCTTTGGGGGGCATCAATGTCCAAGCTGCTCTGTAATTGCTTGATGCCAAGGCACATTTCAAAATCATGCATTGGACTGGTTCATAAATTGTCTTGAATTCTGAAGGAGGACTGTGCAGGGCCATTAAGAAGGAGGTTTGATGGCATTCATAACGTTGTACTGATGAACCTTTAAGCTAGTTTTACATACCGAATGGGAAATGAGAAATGATTTTCCAAGTCAAATTAAAATCAAAAGCTGTTTTTCTTCACTGTATTAAACTGAGGATATATATCAAGTCATATTGCAAATGTAGAAGCGTATGTCATGTACATTAAACACACCACATCTAATGTTCATCTTGCTTTGTGAGACAGCTATATTGGTCACGGTACATGGGTGTGCCAATAGGAACCCTAGTACTTAATAGGGTTGGAAATGCCAAAAAAAGAAGGATAACAAACTATGATATAGAAGGTAAGAGGAAAGTAGGAACACTAGACTATACACGGACAATAAGTTGGAACCAGAGGAAATGCATTAGTCCCTCTGAAATCAACAAGATTATCTTGCTTACTGATTTCAATGAGGCCTAAAACATGACTAATTACTGTAGATCAAACCCAAGTGTAAATGTACAGAAACTAGGCCAAGTACAACAAAAGAATATTTCCCTATAGGCATACAAATATAACTACTAAAATAAACAAGGTACAAGGTATAAGCATGTACTACCAATCAACCAATCAAATATTGAGATTTGGGTGCTCATAGAAGCTTTATCTCATAGAATCATAGAGTTGGTAGGCACCTTGAGGATTGTTTAGTCTAACCCCCTGCAATGCAGGAATATGCAGCTGTCCCTTCTGGGGATCAAACCTGCAACCTTGGTATTGTCAGCACCACGCTCTAACCAACTGAGCTGCAATGCCAGAAGCTAGTGCTGATCATCTAGTTTTTTAGATCAAGAGCTGTAGATTTAAAACTGGCTTCAGAAAGAAATGGAACAGTAGAACCTAATTGTACCCTGGTAACCATCTTATGCTATCTTAGGCGGGTTAAGAGTTGGTGTGCCAGTTGTTAACCATAGGTAGCAAGCTTATAAAATGCTGGACCATCAACAATGAGAATGTAAAGAATAAAGATCGTGCTTTAAATCAACTTCAATAATAATAAAATAATATTAGCTTTGAAAATATAGAAAGGCTAAAAATGCTGAATTCATCAATACTATGGGCCAATTCACACACTGTGCACACCACAATGATGGTCGAGGTACACCAAATTAGGCACCTGCTGAAACAGGTAGTTTGACTGCAGCAACACTGCTGTCATGTAAGGCACAAAAGTGAGTGAAAATTAAAAGGTAACTTAGGTGAAATGAAAGCATAAGAAGATGCCTTAGAGTCAGACCACTGATCTATCTAGCCAGTACCATGTACTCTGACTCTCAGGTAGGTTATTTCCCAGCTCTTCCCACCCACAATCCCGTTCACTCAGTAACTGGACCTGAGTTCTTCTGCATGCAAAGCATTGTGCTCTCTCAGCTGTGATCCCTAGAAAAGCAATGTAGTTGTCATTCCCTCGCCCCACAACTCACTGCAGCACATACTTAGTTGAACCTTAGCAGCAGGCACAGAATGCAAACCATTCCCAAGGTACTTGCAAATGGAGAGTAAGTAACTAGATGTGCCTAAGAATATTTGCAGGTAATCACAAATACACCTTCCCATGAGGAGCAAAAGAAGACTGGCTTACAAATCAGTTTCTTAAACATAATGACCTTATGCCAGTCACATAATGACCACAATCCAGAAAAGCGTTGGCAAGAAATTCATCATCTTAGTCGAAGGGAAGTTTACAGTGTAGAAAAAGGCAGAGAGGAAGGAGTTGCAGCACCAAAATAAAAGGGCAGAGCCCCTTTGGCACATTCTGGATTGTAGCTAGCACCTTAAACAATTTGGTAATGGGATGATTTATTAAAATATCAGACAAAAATGGCCTTTCAATATTACCTAGGCATAAAAGCACTTAAGAAGTCACTGTTCCATTCCCACCAACCCCTTTTTAATGGAAGGCTGACTGCTTCTTGGGGGGGGGGGAGATAGGGATGGAAAATGTATCTTGGTTACTCATATTGATTTGTAGTCATGTGGAAGCCTAAGTGCTTTGGGAAACCTTGCCCATTACATTAAGGGAACAAATTTTATGGTACAGCAGAAAAAGACAAATTTGGTTAAAAAGCTGACAAGATTGGACTTTGTGCCTTATATTACACTGAGGTCTAAAAATAAGCCACCCAAAGCTCTGCTGCACTGCTTGAGAAAGTGGATTCTATTGAGCAAAATGTAAGGGCAAGGAAGCCAAACCATTCAACCCAAAGGCATTTCCGTGATCCTCCATTTGTAGAGCTTGCTTAGCAGGTGGGCTTATCCAGATGTGCCTTTTGCTCAACATTAAAACAGGAAATTGGAGTTCTTGGTAGAATAATGCAGGAAAAGAAGCAAAAAGGACACCAAGGACTCAGGCCAAAAAACCCCCAATTTGATAGATGTAAGTTATTCAAGTCTGTAAGAGAATATCCCCAAACAGGTATGACTCTGAGGTCCACAATCTGAAGAAGTTCTGCACCTGGGTGTGACCTGGATGTCTGGGTTGAGATTGTTGGAGTTTTGAAGCTTTGTACCTCAAGAAGAATGTGTAGTAGTCTGGGGTAGAGCTTTGCCCAACGGATGGAATCTAGACTTGATTCCATCATTAACAGTAAACTGGCTAGAGACTGAAAATGAGATCTGGATTCACTGCACAGGTGCTTTTCTGGAGCCTTTATATAGATTTGTTGGCCAGGAGGCAGAAAAACTATGTGAAAAGGGTGTATAAAGGAAGAAATGTACTGCTGATGAAAACCCATGGTGTTACCCCCATCAATAAGATCACAGTCTTGGAGCTACCGTTACGAGATGATGATCAGACTAGGAGATTGCCTAGATATGAATAGATCCTCATGCCTGTGCTTCTGGGGAAAGTCACTTGGTCTACCAGGATTTTAATAAAGATCCTGGAAGTGGAGGCGAGTCCAAGCAAAAGGGCTCAGAATTGTGATTGTTCTTCCCCATAGCTGAAATGAGGGGGCCTGTAATCCTTCGTCTGATGGGAAGTGTAAGTAAGCCTCCATCAGATCTATCAGTGTCAGATAATTCCAATTCCTAAAACAGATCAGGATGGATCGCAGGACTTGAACTTTTGGAGAATGCAGTCGATCCATTTGAGGACAAGTATGAAACAGGTGCCATCATTTTTTTCTTTGAAACAGATGAGAAAAGACATAAATATCCCACAGATATAGTGGAACACCAGTCAGATTGCCTGTATTTGAAGCAAGTGTTGCATAGCTAAGTGAAATCCTGCAATGTTTTGGGGAATCAGTTGCTGCTTCATTCTTGCACTGACAGAATGATCCTCTTAGTGCCATGCTGAATACAACAAAAATTACTGGTTCTTAAGAACTGGTAAGGAGGAGTTGTTCCCTTTAGATGTTACAGCAGTAGCATAGGTGGCACTTTCCATAGTGTTGCTGTATTATTTGAAGGCCTTAACGTCATGTGGATGGGGCCAACTACACAAGTCCATACTAGACCTGAGCTGAAACATAGTTTAACCCATGTGACTATAGGCAAGGCAGCTCCAGGGCAGGGCTGCTCCCAAACACATTGCTCTGGGGAAGGGCTCACAGAAAGCATATAAAGGAAATCTGCCTAGGCTTTGTTCAGCTGGTTGCAGAGCATCCCCTAGCTTGGTGTCTCCAAAAAAATTTACACATCACTTGGGAAGACAGGTTAACTAATGCCAGTGTACTGGAAGAAGCAAAGATCACCAGTATCGAAGCAATGATTCTTCAACATCAACTTCGTTGGACTGGTCATGTTGTGCGGTGCCTGATTATCGTCTTCCAAAGCAACTACTCTATTCCGAACTTAAAAATGGAATGCGTAATGCTGGTGGTCAACAAAAGAGCTTTAAAGACTCAAGGCAAATCCTAAAAAATGCAGTATAAACACAAACAACTGGGAAACACTAGCCTGCGAGTACTCCAATTGGAGAACAGCCTTTAGCAATGGTGTCGCGGGATTTGAAGACACTCGAACTCAGGACGAAAGGGATAAATGCGCTAAGAGGAAAGCACACTTGGCAAACCTTCACCATGATCAACTCCCACCCGGAAACCTATGTCCCCACTGTGGAAGGACATGTGGATCCAGAATTGGCCTCCACAGTAACTTACGGACTCACTTTTAAAACCGTGTTTATAGAAGACAATCTTACTCGGCTACAAGTGATCGCCAAAGAAAGAAGAAGAAGAAGAAGAAGAAGAAGAAGAAGAAGAAGAAGAAGAAGAAGAAGAAGAAGAAGAAGCTTGGTCAGGGAAGCTCTGACTGCCTTGTTTCCAAAGCTCAGGATCTTCCCTGAGCTGTGCTCTGTGTACTAGCTCAAGGGCTATACAGTTCCCTGCACCTCAAGAATCAGACTCTGTGGGCTTTACACACCCATATCTGACATGTAACTGATTAGACATCCAAACAGCAAATAAATTATTTTGATTTTTGAAAAATTTGCTTAGCTGTTCAGCAAGTTCTATATTATCAAGCACATGAATGTTGACATGAAAGCTGAAAAACACAAACATTTATCTCAGCCCTACTCATGTGCTAAGTAGTCTTTAGACACCACAACACTGCTGGGGGATGAATCAACGGGGGCGGGGAGAGTGGTCCCTGCACCGCTGCTATAACTTCTATAAGGCACCACAGCCTGAATGAGATTTCATAGTTTGCTGTCATGGCTAACAGCCTTTGTTACACATTTTATTCTGAAATGTGTCTAATCCTTTTTAAAAACTACCTTTGCTAGTCCACTTCATGACTTCCTCTGACAATGAATTCCATAAGTTAGTTATGCATGGTGTTGAGAAGCACTTGTGTCAGTGAGTCTGAACAATATGCATCATGTTAAGCTGTAGAAAAGCAGCAATTATAAAAGAATGCCCATGAAAACAATTATTGTATGCTTTAAAAAAACAAAAAACCTTACCTGTCTATCTACTTCTGGAAGCAAAAGCAAGAGGTATTGTTGAAAATGCTGAGGTAAGGAAAGAAATGTGTGTTTGTTTATTAAAGCCCTCAGGTTAGTGTTCACAAGTATAGATCCTGGAGTTTCTATGTCAATATCCTCGGCTTTGGTCCATTTCAAGTGTCCTGGATTAAACACACAAAACAAAACAAATCTACCTTTACCACAAATTCAAGAAATTTTTTAAAAATCAAAGCTTGATTTATATTTGTTATAATACAGTAGTTTTCAATGTGGTGGAGAGGAGTGCAACCTTATCAAAAAATATTTTGCCTACACATATCATTTCCTCGCTTGCATTTCTACAGCATCCATTCTTCCTTGCATATTTTAAAGTTAATGCTTTCAAACATGGAACTAACTAACTAAAGGGAATGAGCCAGTTTCCATTCTCATTATTTCATCAAACTCTTCTGTTAAAACTTCAACTGTTATGCAAAATTTCGTAGAAATGAACAAAAATAAATGTAGTTTTAAACAAAAATTGCTTGAGTGAATTTCCAATCTTGCCTTCATCATGGAACTCAAGGTGCCTTATTTGAGATTCCCAGATCTCCCATGGAGACACTACCCAGACCCAGACATGCTCTGCTTCAGTCAGATGCATGCATCATATGCCCTCAGACAATGTTCTCGGGTACTTTTAAGAGGCCCAAGTGCACAGTCTGAAATTAATTTACTCAACCACTGGATAGCCTACTCACATCCCCACCCCTTTAAAAAAAGTATGACAGACACTACCCACATACTTTCAAATCTACTTTCTTTCTGCAACTGTTCTGACATGAATGGGGAACCTGTGATCCTCTAGAGTTGAACGTCCAACTTCCATCAGTCCCAACTAGCATGGCTATAAGTCAGGGTTGGTAGGACTTGTACATCTAGCAAGCTGTAGGTTCCCCATCCTGTATAAAGAGCTAGAAATTTGCTCCTTTTTAATTTTAAAATGAAAGCTGAGATTCCCTGGAAGATAAATTCTGCATAGATTTGTGCAATGGGCGGAGGCAGCTTGTGTGAGTGGGAAGTTGCTCGTGCCAGCCGCCTCTTTAAAACATGCATCTCATTAGGTCTGAAATAACATTTTCACACACACACAAATATCCTTGCCTTCCAACTTAGACTTTATGAAGTTCCTAAGAATCAAAGAGGACACACAAAAGAATACTTGATTTTGCAGAGAATGCCTATTCAATAAATAACTTCACGTACGCATTTACTGTTAGGAATAAGAAAGCACATCGGAGCTTCTCAAACATCATTTCTTGTTACTATTTCAGCTAGCAGTAATATATTAATATGATAAAAATAATATCAGAAGACAGAATTAAAACTACAACTAAACAGAGTTCTGTAAGGTGTTCATTCTAGACTTTTGAAGGAATTTATGCTGAAACGCTTCACATTTTAAACAACTGATCCAGAAGAGGAAGAAAATGATGGAAAGATTTGATGCAATGAAGCATCTCAACTACTGACACAAAAAGACTATTTCTCCATCCATTTACAATCCCTTCTTAAAGATTCCAGTTCAAAGCAACCCACTTGGGCTAAACAATGAATCAGCTGCACTCCAAATATTGATTATGGGTTATAAGGGCCTTTTTGTGGGAACCAAATGAATTGGGAGAACATTAAGTACTTTAATAAATGGTATTTTAAGAACATTTGATAATTCTTATCAGGGAAAACATGTATGCTTCAGGACACAGGTGTTACCTTGGGTATTTAATTCAGAATGAACTTGCAAAAATAGGAAATTGATTTTTTTAAAGGATAAACAGTCTCTTTATAAGTCCATTTCTAACTCAGCCAAGATGGCCACTCGGTTAAATCATTACAAGTCAAAGGATTCAGTGGCGTACTAAATGTAGCCATCACTCTAAGAAACAGTTTATTCAGTTACTATTTTTCAGAAGACTAGATACTGAACTGCTTTTCTTTTGCAAACAGACAGACAAAGGAATAAATCCAAACACCTATTTCTTAAGAGAAACAGAATCATTCCCCCAAACAGAGCAAACTGCTTGCCTTTCCAAATGGTTTATTAAGACATGTGATCACCTAGGATAAATATCTGCATATAATTGAGCAATAAGGAAGAAGGGGGGCCACTATCCAACATGGTGTTTAGATGTCTAACAACAGACAATGAATAATATACTAGTTTATAAATAATGTGGTCCACCAAGAGAAATACATAATAATATATTATCCCGTACAGGAATAAGGGGAAAACGTAACAGGGGGTAATAATATTTCCCTGTTAGAAGAAGATGAAGCAAGAAACAGCTGGCTGCAAAATGGCCAATTTAGGACAGCTTGGGTTTGTCAGATTGAAAAGGTCAACAGCAGAAAGGCATGCTGGGGGAAAGGTCCCAATAAGAGGGAACTCCTGCAGAGTTCAGAGGGATGAAGGAACAGACGAGGAAGACACACGTACAGTGAGAAAATCCAAAACATCAGAGACACAATATAAAACTTCCTCTAGTGAGTTTACAGAATGTGTATTATTTTCTATAACATAATGCAATGAAGTGACACTCCCCCCCAACCTTTTAGAGACATACTCACCTAAACCAGATTTTTTTAATCTCTTTAAGTGCTGGCTCATTTGTTTTCCAGTTGGAGATTTTTGCCCATGTTTCATTTCTTTATCAGAACTGTCTGCTTCACCATTTTTAGATTCAGATCCTAAAAAAAAAAAAGACATTACACTGAAGAACAAAAACAAAGGTAGAATTTCTTTCCTGGGGGAAAAAATCAACATCTTCATCTGCTACACTATTTAAAGGTAATGTTTTCTGCTAGACAATTTGATTCCCTGTCACCAGAACCGATGAAGCAAAAGCTCATAAATCCATTAAGTGGTGAAAACAAGTTTCTTGAATGTAGCAGTCAATAAAGATGTTTGCTAATCCATTACAAATAAGCCCTCTTCTGATAGCTGAGGGACGTCTTTCGAAATAATCATACTCCCATTATAGGGGGACAAAGAAATAAAAGGAAGAAAGGGAAACCCCTCCCATTGTAAAGTTAATTTTCTCCCATGTCCAGGGAATCTACAATAAAAAGTGACACAGATATCTGTACAATCTATTCACAGCAAAGAATGTAGCAGCCAAAACTAAAGGTCAGGGTTGCACAGTGGTGATTAGGATGGTGCCAGAACACAAAATCTTATAAAAAAAAGGACAGCTGATATTGCAAGACAGAACTAAGAGAGTAATTCATACTCTCACAGGAGCTGTGATGGTTATTTATTTTACCCCCTGATGGCACTGCATGCCAGTATGTAGTGCTCTCATTAGGAATCAGCATCCAAAAATGCTTCTTTGCATTCCTTTAAAGAAGCTCTTTGTAATGCTGGCTGATTTTATTTCATTATGTCTTTTTCTCCCTCCCCCCCCCCCTTTATAGACTGGAATTAAGTTCCACCCTTGAATTAATAAAATTGGTCATAGAATGAGAATAAAAATCCACTGTGTGAGAATGACATCATTATTTCCACCCATCCTAAATTTTGCACGCTATAGCTCTCGCCCACAGGGAGGGCTCTTTTACTAGAAACGGGTGTCGCAGACAGTCCTTTAGCTATTTACCTGAGGGTGAATCAGACTGCTCATCAGACACCTTTAATGGTGTCAAAACAACACGAGGAACAGTCTTGTTTACCATCATTGACACTCCATTTCTTCTTTTCTGCTGCTGTCTCAATGCCTACAAAGGAAACAATAAAACAGAAAAATATAACACAAAATGTTGTTTACAAGTGAATTACACAAAACAGTTGCCTATTATTCAAATGAACCCCATAATATATTTATGTAGCTGCAAGTTTGCCAGGATTCATACTAGTTCCCCTTTTATGCTATTTTCTTCAATAATTTATATACTGTACAAAAATACTATATATTGTTATATATCATATGCTACACTGTGAAATAAAAATGGAAAACAAGCTTTTGGCTTTAAAGATAAAGGAAGATGCACCTTAAAATCGTTTTCCAGAACAATTTTGACAACAAAGAAGCATACATAAACTGTTTGCTCTACCTTAGCAGCAGAAACATGAGAACCCATGGAATATGAGACTTAAGGCTTCCAAGTTAAAATAAATGTAAAATAAATATTTCAAACCCAGGCTAAAATGTGTGTCTGAACATCTCTTGCAGGTGCATCTTCTCCCGTATACTGCTCAGTCAATCAAGTTAACACAGTGTCATCAGTATGTACAGCATGTAAGGGCTACAGTATTGATGCACTCACTCAGCCGTGAGTAGTGCTGCACAAAATCACTGCACATGGCAGGAATCATTTATTTCTGCGAAGGGAATCAGTCCTAATCTTGGAAAACCTTGCAGCACTTGGCTTCTGTCTGCTTGACTTTGGGCATTAACCTTCAGAACACGAACATGATGGTGTTCTGGCAAATCTGGGAGAAAATGATACAAGAATAAATATCTACAAATGGGAGGGGTTTTTTCCTGTGTGTTTTATAACTGGATCGGCTACGGGGATGGATAATGCAATACAAAACACGAGCAGAAACAGAATAGCTGCCAGGATATTTTGTACAGTATACGAGCCCAGACAGGAAGGTCAGGAAATATATTATTGTGAGAATTTGCCCATTAAAGAATTTACAAGCACAGATATGCGAGCGGAGCAAGTTAGAACAGATCAGCTTGCTGCTAATACCTGCTTAAAATCTTCATTTTACACTCTCATCTTTGATTTGTCTGTGGGTTTAAGAGAAAACCCTATGCTTCACCAGCGGAGGTCATGCCTAGTATGAATTAATATCCTTTGTTTCCTTATGAGCACTAATGACTTGTGAGGTTAATTTTGTAATTGCAATACAGCTGTAGTCTGCTTAGACGATAATGCTTTGCACACAACAATTCAAAAGACAAAAGAATTAAAAACAATTACTTCCTATTCCATTGAAAAATACTCTGCAGCACAAGCTCAGTTACAATGAAAAAAAAACACAGGTGGGATTATTTTATGCATATTTCAGTTAATTAGAGGCACGTGGGCAATGTACAATAAAGAAGAGTTGTTTTAAAAAAGAAGCCACTGTCAACCTTTTTGAATATATTCAAAGAAGGGTACGGTTTCTCTTAACTGCAAGGAAATGTAAACATTCAATGAACAGAAGCGACCACTAATTAGTGAAAAGAAAGGCTACATTTAATATTTATTTTTCATCCGTTTGGAAGCCTGAAATATATTATATTCCTCTTAAACTGACCTAACCCTGCATCAAATGTGAATGTTCAAATCCCATCAGTATTGTGGCAGACCCCGATTTAAAAGACATATTGACATTGATTGCAGCTGAGCACTGTCAGCTTCAGTTGCCTGTGGTTGTTATTGCTAAAAGAAAAATCATAGTGTTTTATCCCTGAAATGCAGAATATCTACAAGTTTTAGATACAAACTGAAAGTCCATCTTTAACTTGCTTCTTCATTAGGGCCACATCCACACCAGGCATTTAAAGCTGTACCATAGCTCCCCCCCCCCGTCCCTACTGCACAAATACAAAAATATTGGGAGCTGTAGTTTGTTAAGGGTTCTGAGAATTCTTAGGTGTCCCCTATTCCCTTCACAGAGTGACAATTACCAAAGTGGATTAACAATCAATTCCTCTTCACAGGGAACTCTGAGAACTGCAGTTCCGTGAGGGAAATAGGGGCATCCTAACAACTCTCAGGCCCCTTACCAAACTACAGTTCCCGGGATTAGTGATGGGAGTGATGCTATTTAACTTATTTATACTGCAGTTCCATGTGCTACTATCACTAACAGATTGCACTCAAAAACAATACCAGTCCATCCCACGTCCTCATTAACGATTCAGATCATGGAAGAAACAAATATCTGTTTCCTGGACATAAAGGTGATGATTACTGGGTGTCAGAAAATACTTTCCAACCTAACTTCAACCATGTAAAATTTCAAGTATTATGTCCGCAGAAAATACTGTCCTGACATTTGGATTTGAAAAAACAAGACAACCCTCCAATTTTACTTGGTATTTACTATATCAAAGCAGCATGTACATAAAATGAAAATGCATACACTTCCATTTGGGACATAAATGACAGAATAAAAATAGCCAAATCTCCATTCATGTGGCACTTCATTATATTAAGCAATAGCAGCCTGCATTTGCCATTTATGTACTGGGACAAGATCCAGAGACATCAAGTCTACATGCAGAATTTTTTATGCAGTATAGATCACTCCCCCCCCCCCACACACCACAAAAACCCACTACCATTTGCCATAGAAACTCTGTCCCACCAGAAAATGTGGCTTTGGCCCTATGCACACTTTACTCAAATTCAGAGCATACTTGAGTACAGACTGAAGCACAGCTGCACTTTTAACCCCTCCATAGCATGTCTTTTAGCAACCACGTGATGAACAGAATACAAAAGCCAATGTGTGGACTCCTCACATGTAGGGGGTTCTGCACAATCCGCAAACCCACACAACCAGGTGTCCCTGCAAGGAGCTCCTGTGCTGGCCTCTCTGTACAAACATTCATGTGCAATGTGCAGTTAAAAGAAGAAGACCTGACATCAGGGGTGGGGCTGAAACCATGCCCCCACTCCAGCCTAGAGTTGAGTATTCCCTAAATGTAAGTAGAATGTAAAAGGTAAAGGGACCCCTGACCATTAGGTCCAGTCATGGACGACTCTGGGGTTGTGGCGCTCATCTCGCTTTATTGGCCGAGGGAGCTGGTGTACAGCTTCCAGGTCATGTGGCCAGCATGACTAAGCCACTTCTGGCGAATCAGAGCAGCGCACGGAAACACCATTTACCTTCTCACTGGAGTGGTACCTATTTATCTACTTGCACTTTGACGTGCTTTTGAACTGCTAGGTTGGAAGGAGCAGGGACTAAGTAATGGGAGCTCACCCCGTCACAGGGATTCGAACCGCCGACCTTCTGATCGGCAAGCCCAAGGCTCTGTGGCTTATCCCACAGCGCCACCTGCTTCCCCAAGTAGAATGTACTTTGGGCTAATAGATCTATTCAAGTGTTCTAAAATCCCTCATGCAATGAGGGAGTGAAAGGAAAGGTGTGTTAGATCTGCCACTCATTTCTGTCTCCATCACCTTCCATGGGCTGGAGAGGTAAAGTCTGAAACAGGGAGTCTGCTCTCTACTCAAACACACCCCTTGTTGCAGAAGTCATCCTTCCAACTTGTGGAGGATGGCGCTAGCACATGCACACCCTCGCTCTCTTGCATCACACAAATGATTTAGAATGCCTGGACACAGCTACTATCATTCCTACACAACCCAAATTAAAACTAGTATCTTGATTCATCATCACCATCACAAATTTATTCCACATTCTGAAGCTCAACTTAGCAACATCAATTCAAGTCTGAAAACCATTAATTCCCACTCCTCCCTTAAAACTTTCTGTAACATGTTTCATGCAACAAAGAATCAAAGTGCTAAGCATAAAAGCTGAATATGTCTGCAAGGCTAC
This sequence comes from Darevskia mixta, assembly GCA_034641385.1. NCBI lineage: Eukaryota > Metazoa > Chordata > Lepidosauria > Squamata > Lacertidae > Darevskia > Darevskia mixta. The sequence goes on from JAWWNH010000011.1 coordinate 2,850,843, forward strand.
AACCATTTTATTTAACAGAGAGTAATAAAACATGCTGACCTACAAAATTACTAAAGCATCTGTATCCTTGACTACATTTCATAAAATCCTCCCACACACAAAGCTCAAATCCCAAGGAAATAAGATGAATTTGTTTATATTAACCTGTATTAGATTCAGGAGCCATTGGCTGATATTTTATATTGAGGAAAAGGGAAAATCTCAGGGGTGATGCACATTCTGGGCAAGACACACTGAATAGCAACTCAGGGGATGCAGGTTCAAGTTGTTATTTCTATCATAAATCTACTATGTTAAGGTTACCAGATGCCCCCGTTTCCCGGGGACAGTCCCCGGATTTACAAATCAGTCCCCTGACAAAATCCATCTATTTAGTAGGAAGTTGAAAAGTGTCCCCGGATTCATTGAAAAAAATCTGGTAACCTTATGCTATGTTGTCTTTAACAATCAGTTTACTCATGACTTTATATATCCTAATTTTCATTCCTCAAGTAATCTTGCTATGGTTGAAGCTACAGTTCTCAGAGCATGGTACTGATAATGCCAAGGTTGCAGGTTCGATGGGACAGCTGCATATTCCTGCATTCCGGGGGGGTTGGACTAGATGATTTGACTGGACTTAACCATCCAGGGGTCCTTTAGCTTTTTTTTACTTTTACTAGATGATCCTCAGGGCCCCTTCCAACTCTACAATTCTATGATTCTATTAATGTTGTGGCACAGGAACTTCTGCAGCACTGCTTGTTGTTGCAGTAGAAAGGCAATGCTGTTGCGCTCAGCTCCAGCTTATGGGCTTTCCATAGTAACTGGTTGGACAGTGTGAGAACAGGATGTTGGACTAGATGTACTTTTGGAAAGATCCAGGAGGGCTCTTCTTGTGTTCTTATATCATGTAATGTCAAAGGCCATAGACCAAATGGGAAGACCCCATTCTATAACTTCTCCATGCACCAGCATCATTCCTGCTAGAAACTGAGACAACAACACCATAGGAAAGAGCCATAACATGAACATGCGGCCGAGCATATATGATCCAGGGCTTCTGATGGTACCAATATGACATGGGAAAGAGCGGTTATGGTCCCTGGACCATAGGTATATCATGCCTTGGATTCTAAGAACCATTCTACACATACAGAATGAGACTGGAGTGGTGGGATTTTAGACTGTCATGGTAGAATTCTGGACTGCACCATTTCAGACCGAAGGTAGGGGGGAACGTCACACTTTTAACAAAGAGAACATTTTAAAACTTCCAAGCAGTTCCTGAGGTTAGTAGAAATTCTCAAGAGGTAGGCAGAAACACAACATAATTAAAAAAGAAGAGTTTAGTATAGGCCTCTCTTGATGTGCTAGTTTAATATATGTTGGGAGTATGCTATATTGTGACATGCCCCTCCAGTAGCGGTTTGAAATGTTACAGTTGAGAATTATATAATCTCTATCTTCTTTTTAAATTATTTGTAATGTACAGAATGATTCTAAGTTATTTAATGCAGGGATTGCCAATGTGGTGCCCCTGGGTGCCAGTACCTCCTAGCCATTAAAGGTCTAGGTCGGTACTCTTCAACCATTTCAGGCCATGTATGCGTATTTAACCCAAACAGGCATTTGGGCCCCCATTTCTTTTCTTTTCTTTACCTTCTGTTTGTATGGTTGCAGTACTTCTGTTGTGATCTACCTTGCACCAAGCCACCATATGAAGGCTGATGATCTAAGTAACTATTCCCTCCAAAATGCACAATACATAACAGACTCTTTGCTCTTCCTGCTCAGTTCCTTGTGGCACAGACTCAGCCTCTCTACATTGCACATGGCCTCATACATTGCCTACATGGCACTAGATGCCAGGATTGACACCCATCATCCTATATATTTGGAGCACAGTAGAGGTGCAAAGAGCTTCTCTCTGTGAGCAAGCACAGTGGTGGCTGAGGTTGGTGCCTTCCTTTTCCAATGATGAGGGAGTGATAGGGGGCATCTCCAAACCAATATCCTAGTCGTCTCTCCCTCTGCTTTTTCTGATGAGGCAGTCATTTTGCGTTGGGCCATGCTCTCATGGCAGCCATTTTGTGGTTGGCACCATGGCACTTTCTCAAAACTCCAAAGTGGAACCCCTGATTTAATGCATAGATTTATCTCAACATGTTCCCAAAGGATCTACCAACAAGTAACCCAAAGTTTACAAACATTGCTAGCCCTACTTTTTAACAAAGTTGTATTAACTATAACTGGCTACTCTGTAAAACATGTACAATCACAATTGTGAAGGAATATATAAATATCCAAAAGTTTAAGCTGCAATTTCTTTATTTCTTATTTCTTTTTCTACAACAGAAAAAACTGATCATATGTTCACAGCTACAAAATCCCTCATATCTTAATAAAAATGACTTATTGGTAGCTTTCCAACAGTGCAAAGAAAATGCAAGCATAAGCTTGGATGTGCAATTTAAGTAGTCATGCCAACTTTCACATCAAGGGAGGCAAAGTATATCAACTTCTTCATATTTTCTTTTTTCTTTTAAAATGACAAGCATTCACTTTTTTTTGGGGGGGGGGATGTTAGCATGAAGCTGTTAATGTGGTCAATTGAAAAATGTCCTGTGGGGAAATATTATCTCTTCCACCACAGCACAAAAGCAAACAAACTAACTAGGAAGCAGATTGCACCCTGCTGCTTTTAATGGCACTGCTGTTTGTTATTTCAACAGTAAAACAAGTTTAGAATCAAAACAGCATTTTTCTGAATCCAATGCCGTCAAGCAAGTGGTGCAGAACACCAGAGAACTACCATCTAGTTTCTCTTTAACATGTGTGCTGAACCAAAGTTCAGTAAACAGGCTGGGTAGCACATTTTCTGGTAAGGAGGAATGAGTGAACAATATTTACCCTAGACATATTGCTAGGATGGCAGTTTTGTCCAAATCCCTTTTGCCTATTGAACACATTCTCAATTCAGACATTACACCCATCAGATGTTTTACATTAACCAATCAGAGAACCAAAGCCACTGTTTTAGTTTCCAAACATATAGACAACCCATTGTTTAGAATGGCTTGTGGGCTTTCATTTTCTATCTGCCCAGACTCCTATTTCTATGGTGCAGCGGCCTCTAGAGCATGGGTAGGCAAACTAAGGCCCGGGGGCTGGATCCAGCCCAATTGCCTTCTAAATCTGGCCCGCGGAAGGTCCGGGAATCAATGTGTTTTTACATGAGTAGAATGTGTGCTTTTATTTAATATGCATCTCTGGGTTATTTGTGGGGCATGAGAATTCATTCATTTCCCCCCAAAAATATAGTCTGGCCCCCCACAAAGTCTGAGGGACAGTAGACCAGCCCCCTGCTGAAAAAGTTTGCTGACCCCTGCTCTAGAGGCTGACCAACAGCAACTATGGTTTGTCATACAAAAACACTAGTTGGCAAAAATCATGCTTTTTAAACTCACTTCAAATATTGGCTTCCCACATGCAATATCATGGTAAGTTTTCAAAATGGAAAGCAAACTTACAGAGATTATGGCTAGTTAACTTTGTGTTCACCTGCCACAAAATGTAATATATCTGTAGATTTGGCAAGAGGCTGAAGCTGTTATGGAGCAGCTCTGTCTCTTTCCAGTTTGACTCAATATTTGGGACCAAATTTGATTTATTAAAAATGATGTTCTGCCCTGACCCCATTTACTATAATGGTGAACCTAAAAACAGCTATACCTCGTTGAGTCACCAACAGAAAAAGGTTTGTCTGTAACTTGTGTAATATACGGTAATTTGGATGTTAGCATTGTTTGTATAGAAGAGAACAGAAAGAGGTCTGTATCAACTTCAATCAATTTTATTTGAATATTTGAATATTTATTCCAATACTTTTACATATTTAACGTACCTCATTGGTTCAGCAACAAGGCTAGGGTCTTTGGGTTTATGAATGAGGAAAATTGTTGGGAGTTATTAGGTATATTTTTGCAGATGTATAACTGAAAAAGCGAATAACGTGAAACAGATAAATACTGGAAATCCTTATTATTTATCAAAAAAGCAAGTTTTGTATAACAGTAAGCTCCTGTGAAAAGTTCTATTAACAGAGAAGCAAGTTTTGTAACATAAAAAGCTCCTGTAAAAATAACAAGATTTTTTGTTGTTGGAACAAATCTCATTGCAGTACCCCCTGTAATTTATAGTCCATTGCCTGCATGGGTTGCTTTCATTTTTTGCAAACCAAGAGGTGGCCAGAAACACTTCTGCAAACCTCCAGTTGTCATAACTGACAGCTTTTGTGTTGGGCAGAAGCACCCCTAGCCAGGAGCTAAGGGGGCTAAAGCCCTGAATATGTTTTTTCCAAAGCCTCAGAGCTTTGCTATGGCCAGAGCAGCTGCTTTTCCAAAATGGTGGGTTACAATCCATGGCATCTCAAGGTATGCCTCAAGGTGTGTGTGGGCCCTCTCTGAAACCCTGCCACTGAATATACACAATGGGCTGGTTAGATGGACCAATGGTCTGAATCAATATAATTAATGGTCAGTTAGATGAACTAATGATCTCTCATTCTGTGAGAGAACTGAGTAGCAGAAAGGCTCCTCTGAGTTGGTTCATGAGCTCCAACTGTATCCTTGTCTCAGCCAAGAGAGTCAATGACCTCAAAGAATGCAGTTGGGTCTCAGGAGGGAACTCAATGAAGCATCTCTTGCCTGAGGTCATGGCTACTCCATGAATCAGCCTAAGCCCTAATCCAAAGCAAAAGGAAAGGCAAAGAGAGATGTCTATAGCCCAACCACAAAAACCAAGCAAACTACAAACAAGTTAGAAAATCACATGTATAAATGAGGGTACAACTGAAATACATCAAATTTTATGACCACGGGTATTTTAAAATCAAATGCACAAACAACAGACAAAGAGAAAATACTTCTACATGACAAACCCCCAATGTACAACAAATACCAAATGCATTTCAACCAAACATTGGTCTACTTGATGAAATGCCACTGAAAGCTGAAATACAAAGTCTGTGACTACTCCACAAATCACCACTGCCACCTTCCCCAAGTCTGTCAGCTTCAAAAAACCAGAAAATCCTTCCTTGCCTCTGCTGTATCCCTCTAGCTGAAGTATGGTCCCACCTGTAACCCTCCAGGTTAGACTCCAACTCCCTTCAGCCCCAGCCAGAATGCCTAATGGTCGGGGATGATAGGAGTTGGAGTCCAGCAACAGCTGGGGGGCCACCAGTTCCCCATTCCTGCTCTACCTGTTGCTCATAGTGCTGTTGCTCTATTCTGCAACACTGCTATTGCTGGGGCAAAGGCCAGGATGAAGTCTGCTGCCAAGGAGACTCTGATATCTACTGTATCTCCTTCCCCTCTTACCATCACTCTCTCTCTCTCTCTCCCCATCCCATCCCTCTTTCTAGGAATAAGGCCTAGCAGCAGAGCTGATTTCCTTGTGTCTTCAGTCCCATTGTGTTTGCTTCTGATTAGGATAACCAGAGAAACATTTATTTATATATAGGCCACCATTCTTCAAGGAGCTCAGGGTGATTGCTCTATCCCCACGGGACATCTACAAAGTAGATTAGGTTGAGAGACAGTGGTCAACCCCAAACTACCGAGTCAGCTTCATGGATGGGAAGGGACTTGAACCAAGGCAAAAGTCCACATTCTATGTACTAGCTGCACTGTTTCAAAGACAGTGTGAAGTATGGATAAGTCTATTTCTGGTCTGATTCAATTTTGCAAGTGCTTTTTCATAAGGCCATTCTGTCCTGTTTCTACACGGCAGTAACCTGTGATTTACTTATTTTTAAAATCCGTATGAATTTTTTATTTGAATATGTAGTCAAATACATATTTTATCACAAAATACACATTTAAATGCATATTTTTTACCTCAATACACATACCTACAAACATATATATTGCTAACATATGCATTTTTGTATGTATTTTGAGACAAGAACTATATCAGACAAGCGCTAAATGCTAAGGACATGTTCTGACCTACGTATTCGTCTGACAGGTGGAAATTAGATCAGCTTGCTTTTGCCCAAGCTTTGCTTTTGCCCAAGCAAAATTCTCCTACGTTACTACTTTGAAGATAACTACTACAAAGCAGGAGCTTGTGAAGGGAACTACCGGTAAAGAGGTGGATCAAGTCTAAATCACCTTGTCTCCTGTTAGTATCACCCCAATCTAACACTTTTAAAAAAGTGAACATAAATATCACAAGTGTGAACACCTGGAATAGTTTGCCTTTGTTTAACATACTGAGTGGAAAAGGTTTCTGATTCCTTCAAAGTTATTATACTGCAAGAAATCCATATGTTAAAGTCAAAAGAAGAAAAGAAAATACAGCCAACTCCACATTGCTTCTGGCACTCTACAATGTAAGCAGTTTATTCCCAGAACATGTTAAAGGTTCAGCTCCTGTTATTGCAGAACAGATCCAGTAAGTTAATATTGGGTGGTGAGTGTCACATACAATTGCTTAACATCTCTGTGTATTCAGAGGCACTGTAGGCTATTTGTAGTGGAATGGAAGCACATTATACCCCCATAAAAGCAATAGAAAGTCTGGAGAGAGGATATACAGTAGGAGAACTAACTCCCAACAGCAATTTTCTGAACAAAAATTGCTGCTTAAAGTTCATTCACCTATCAGATAGGATTTACAGTTTTGCATTAAATCAAATCCAGCTGCCTGCATCTGGTAGTAATGAATACCTGTAGCACAAGAGGAAAAGGGTGGGGAACGAGGGAACCTCCTTAGGCCAAAACACAACACATTGACTTAAGCATTCAATATTTGCGTGTACGGGGAAAGGATTATTTCCTGAGAGCTGTAATAATCATCATTTCAGACAACCAAAATCATTTTAAAATTGAACAACTTTTCATTGATTTCCTTACCATGTGCACTTATCCTACCTATATACAAGTATTTGCAGCTGCCTCCTGAATTTTTATGTTAACAAGGTATCTGTAATTGCATTTATGGATTTCTCTTGCAGCCGATTTTGTCATTTTGTCTTGCCTGGCACTTCCTCCACAAACAATTTATGCTGTGTGGCTTCCTCTCATCGTTAAGATCCCTCTGTGATGTTTCCAACTATTGCTCTCCTAACACCACAAGCCTCAAAGTGAAAGGCAAGCAAAGATTATTCAAAGGTTCAGAATCCTTTCTAGAGCACCTCCCTGCACCTTTTCCATAGTGAATCATGGGTTGGCCAGGACCCTCTCTTTATAACAATTTCCATTAATGTTTAAATATCTGGCTCTTCACTGCTAGAGGAAAAGGGGGTGACTCTACTGCACAATAGCATAGCTGGAGATACCCCAGTATCCAGACCCAAACCAGATCAGAACTCATCCAGCACCTCAATGCCAGATAAGCAAGGTAGGCAATAAGCTTAGCTATGGTACCATAAAATCTCACCACCTTTATTCCCAATACATACATAAATAAAGGATAGCTTAAACGCCCATCAGAAGAAATCTGACTGATAGTGAAGCCAATATTAGCTTACCTGTTTAAGTGCCTTTTTGGTGTGCTGTTGGAAGGAAGACACTAGCTTGCTTTGCATTGGTGCATTCGTAAGGCTTGAGTCCCGAACGGAAGACATTTCTTCAGGTGCTTGCTTAGTACAAACTAAGAATATAGAAATAAAACAAAGCACTGAGAACTGAGGAAAATCACTCTGCAAATTTTAATTTAATTTAGAGATCACAGAATACCCCAAGAAAGAAAATCTCTGGGCTGATCTGCCATGTGTGAAAGCTGTTGCATTGCAAAGAACATGGAATATCTTCAGGGTGGTTTATGGAAGAACGTGACCAACTGTGAAGTAAGATGCAACCAGAAACAGCCATTCAAACAGTCACAGATTTGCCTAATGTTAATTCAGGGGAACTAAAGACCTGCTGAAATCATTTTGATCTTTTCTTGTTCCAAGTCGAATCTGGGCCTCTTATCTACAAACAGCATCTGCATGGCCACTGGCAATGAAATCACACAAAGCTCCATTTTGTCGAGACGTAAATTTTAAATTGTGTACTGCCAACACATGCTAAATCCAGTGAATGACTTGACACATACAAATTAACATCTGTGAACTGTATTTCACTGCAATTTGAAAATGTACTCTGCTCTCTGCAACAAAGTTCAAAACTAAGCAGGACGCAATAAGGAGGAAAATGGCCAACTCAAGAAGCAAAACATGAAGGTTTCCCATCATCTTGTGGAAACATTAAAGAACTTAATAGGATAATAGAATTTAACAGCTGTAAGAGATCCCCTGACCTAGCAGGTTAGCGGTAAAGCTCAGCCAGGAGGAAAATGGGTAACAACACATAAAATAATTTCTGCTCAGTGTTCAAGTTCCTAAATCAAATGGCAAGGACATTGTAAAGTTAACTATTCCTAAATCTTGTGAGAGCGCAGACTAGCTCTCTTGATTATAGAGCGAGCACAGCACCTTAAAATGTTAACAGTACTTCATGTATGTTGTGTTATGCGGGGCCGGCTCACCCATAAGGCAGGGTGAGGCAGCTGCCTTGGGTGGTGGATGTCATAGCGGCAGTGCCCCTGTGAGCAACCCCACCCCCCACTTCACTGTCCCTGGAACAGCAGTGCCGGCAGCAGTGCCGGCGGCCAGTGAGATCTCACAAGATCTCACTGAAAACTTGCAGGGTCTTGTGGAGCACATTAAATCTTACGAGATTTCGGCAAGATATTCAAGAGGTCTTGTTGGAAGTCGCTGCCACCGCTTCACAAACAGCGCTACATAAGCCAGATACGGGAGGCTGTGGTGTCATGATTTGCACTCACGATGCTATTGGGGCGGTTGTATGCAATCCCACTTTCAATACTATTTGCAACTGCAAAGGTTTTGGGCAGGTCATTTTGCTTCACTTCCAGTCGGTGCTTATCTTGTAGCTTCTGGCTGAGATCCCATAATTTTTCATAACACAAATGTTTGGGGTTGTTGTTTTGTCCTGCTTTTGTTGCACTATAGCCCCACTCCCCAACAGCAGTAATGTGGTATCATCTGGGAAGCAGCACAATTAATAGAGCAGAATAAATCCACGCACTATTATTGCGTCAAGAACACGTTGCAGAATAAAATGCCAGACTGGAAGGGCCTGCAGTATCATTCTGAAGCCAGGCAGGGGAAATGCAGTGTTTTCATTCTACCCTCTGCCAGTTGGGGGAAAAATGGTAGCTGCGAAGATGTACTACAGTCACCAGGGCTACAAATACGTGGCAAAAAAAGAGAAGGTAACAAGGTGGTGTTTTTTTAAAACACACACACACACACACACACACACACACACACACACACACACCCCTACCTGTGAGCTGATTCAAATATTGCAACCAGTCTCTACATAAAGGTCTGGCTGTTAAAAATGTTAATACATGCTACATGATGGCTGCATACATGACCAGTAACATTTACAAGTTCCTTGCCACATGAATCATTTTAGTTTGTGTTCACATTACTATCACACATTTTTGGTTGCCATTGACACAAAAACTCTGCAGGATTGGAACCTATTTCAAGTAAGCAACTTGTAAACATTGCAGCTTTCCCATAGAGCTGGCACAAGGCGTAACAAAACAGCATTTAACTGCTACCATTATGTCTAAATTGACTGATAGTTACTGCTAAGTTCCAAGGGGGGAAGGCACCAAAAAGTAGAAGAATACAAGAACCAAGTAAATTAGAGTAAGAATGAAAACACCAACCTCGCTCAGATTTCATTCAATTCTGTCAAGATGGCGGAGGGGGCTTAGAGACATGTTTTATTCCCCCCCCCCCCGGTCATCAATGCAGAGACATACAAAGCTTCAGATTTTCCAAAGCAAGACTCAGCTTCAGTCCCAAGGTGAAATGAGCTTCTTCAAAGTGGTGCAGGGTGCAGCACACCCCAATCAAAGCAGATTCCAAAGCAAAAAAAATTGCCCCCTGTTCAAACCCCACATTTTATGAGATAATTTCTTTCCGTTTTGTTTTGTTTTTTGCTATGAGAATCATCACACTTATTCCACCATAGTTTACTTCATAGAATGTAGCTTCATAGCCCACAGTATGACAGTCAAAAATGAATTAGCAAACAAAATGCTCATAGTTTCTGCAGAGGTTTTTATATATTAGCTCCAGTGTAGCTAATTTCTCCCATGACAAAAGGATTTATACTTGCTCAAATACATAAAGGAACTAACTACCCAATATCTGTAACAATTAGTGATTTTAAATTGCATAACTGGCAATTATAGTTTCTAAGGAGCCATCTGAGTCCACCATGTAAATATTGTATACAATGCATGTATTGTTTTATTTAACCATTGGACTAATTTGCAGTGGATGGGGATCGCATGTCAGAGAAAAAGATGATGCTCTCTTAATTATACACGAACAATGAATATTACAGTATTTACTTTAAGCAGCTATATTTATGTGAATATTTGACAGATAGGACAAGTCACTGGTCTGATTCAAGCCTTCTCTGGGCAAAATATGATTTTCAACTTAGCAGTCAGCCTTATGACTAGGTACTTTTCACTGCTTTCCTCTCTCCCAGTAAACCATGGTTTCACATTCAATGTACAGTGGTACCTCGGGTTAAGAACTTAATTTTTTTCTGGAGGTCTGTTCTTAACCTGAAACTGTTCTTAACCTGAGGTACCACTTTAGCCAATGGGGCATCCCGCTGCTGTCGCCGCTGCTGCGTTATTTCAGTTCTCATCCTGAAGCAAAGTTCTTAACCCAAGGTACTACTATTTCTGGGTTAGTGGAGTCTGTAACCTGAAGCGTCTGTAACCTGAAGCGTCTGTAATCCGAGGTACCACTGTACATGGTCAAAAATCACATTTAGTGTAACTAGAGATTGAAAACGCGGTTTCAAATAGGTTGTATGTTAGAGGGAAACTAGATAGTAGTGCAATGGATGTAATGCAGAACCATGGGTGATGTTGTGATGGTGGGACAGGGGGATTGTTCCAGGAAAGGGAGGGGAGAAGTATTCATTAAGAAATGTTGATTCCAGTTTGAAAACCATCTATCTGCTGAGAGGCAGCACTACACTTGCATTGAGCCACTAAGAGTCAATGCTACTTTAATGGATAACAACGTTAGGGGATTTAAAAAAGTTAATGACAGGTGTTTTCTTTTGGGACCTGTCAGATTCTCTTATCGGTTGTTCAATAGTAAGACCAAGCCATCTTGTCTTTAAGTCTCTTTATTTTTTGCAAAGGTATTTATAGTGCAGAGTTCAGTTTATCATGTCTGCTCAGTCACTAGCAGAATCCGGAAGTGCCCCCCTTCTGTTTTGGCGCCAACACCAAAGCCTCGGAATCCTGAATTGCCGCCTTCTCCTCCTACGTGAGATAGGCACCGGAACTGACGCGTCCCCCTCCGAGCGAGTCTGCTGAGTGGTGCCAGGTCTCTCAGCAACTCCCTGGACACCTGGCACTCCCTGGCTCCCAGCCACTAACTGCTCCTCCCCCGAAGAAGGGCTGCCAGATTCACTCGAAGATGCATCTGTCATTAACACAGGCTGCGGGTCCCTGTATGCACTCAGTGCTGGACTGGCAGGGGTGGGCAGATCCCTGACAGGACCACAGTGCATGGAGAGGGTTGTTTAATTCTTGGGCTTCCAATGTAAGAACAGGATGTTTTACCAGATGGGTCATGGGCCTAATCCATCAGGTGGTTCTTATGTTCTTATTAAGCAGCTCATTGGATTAGGGAAGGATCACTGGGAGAGTGTATGTTTTAATCCTTCCCCACTCTGCCATTTGCTCAATCTGGACCATTCCACAGAGGCTACTTCTAGGTACTTTTATTTTCCCATCAGCAGGCGAATCAGTGAAGTAGCTTGAAGGGGGGTGGGTTGAAATGCCCACTCCCTCGGTGCCACTTCCCTAATCAAATTAGCACCCTCCCATACCTACATTGAGGTGAAGCAAAATGTGTGTAGGTAACTTACACACATTTAACTTGTGCACATTCAGATTTACGCACTTGGCAAAAAAACATTTTTAAAATTAAAAGGGGGCAGAAAAGGGGCAGATGTCCAGGGATAAAGACATTGGCAATCCCACCCGCTATTGAACCCAATACATTATTTTGGCTTCACGTGCTATCTCCAGAATGTAACCCCCACATAATTTGAGATTCGCCTGTACTGAGATTTTGTCAACTGTGACCAAAATGTAAAAAATAAAATAAAAAATAGAAATTGTAATATACATAATGCTTTTTTCTAGACAAAAATTAATAATTAATATATATATTTCTAGGTTTTGCAGTGGTTGTTTTTTTTCTAGTCTGAAATGTGATTTATATCAATAACCGTTCTAACATCAGAAGCAGCTAGCATTACTGGAAGATTTATAAAGACAGACAAAAAAGTTGTAACTAAAAATATATGGGACTGCAGTAAAGCAAAACATGTTCAAATCTTCCTCCAACATAGTCTCAGCCAAGCTCTTTCTCATATGCTCACAAAAGGCTGCCAATAATAAAAAAGAAGATGAAAACTTGAGAGAAAACATGGAGGTGCCAGCTTCAAATGAATATGCAAATTTTGGGTGATGTATTGAAGAAAACTTGAACCATTCCATTCTTCCCTCCTCTAAAAATAAATGTAACAGTGCACTTGTTTTCAATTTCAAACCAAGCAGATTTGAATAAGATGGGAAGATGCTTTTTCCTTCATTGTTGTAAGAGGAGGGAAATTGCCCACAAGTGGTTGTGTTACCAAGCAGATATTAATATTTATTTCCTTTTTTTTTTGCCTTATCTAAAGCTGAAAAAACATACCAATATTCCCAACAAAATAATAATGCAATCCTCCACATATCTACTCAGAAGTAAGCACCACTGAGTTGAATAGGGCTTACTCCCAGATAAGTGTGCTGAGGACTGCAACCTGGATGATACAAAATGCACCCATAGGAACAGAATGCAAATATAAACCTCTTAAAATATCTTATAAACTCAATACTTTTGCTTTGGGTGACACAGATCTATATACGCATTGACATAAATGGTCATGCACTGTCAACACACATACACCAAATAATCATCTAAATCACTCTGATCTCTAGAGCTTAACCTGCAAAATCAGAACACTTTTTCTCCAGCCAGTCAGCTTGGCTCTTTTTAAAAGAGAAAGAGAAAGCAATCAGGGAGCTACAGTCAAACAGATGTATGCACCTGGGACCAACAAGAGGCTTTAAACAAACTATGTAGCTGTTCTGTAGAAGCTACTAACAGCTTAATTAACAACATTCAAGTGCCCCTTTGGGAAAAATAATATGGATATATATTTAAGATGACATAGTTACATTAAAAGAAACCAATGCAGCAGAACAATACTTCTGTAGCATGAAAAAAGAACAGTGGATTTTAAAATGAGCAAGATAGCAGATAACCTACATACTCACTTCAAGTTTGAATCTTAGTGATGGACCTTTATTATAAATGGTAGAAAATTGTACTGGAAAGGGAGGCACTGCTGGGCATGAAAGTAGGGGTGTCATCCTTCCCTGACATTTGCTAGCACAAGGCTATTGTTGGACTCCAGTTCCCACCATCCCCAACCACTGGTCATACTGGTTGGGGCTGATGGGAGCTGGAGCCCAACAACATCTGGAGGGAGCACCACACTCTAACATGACGTGTTTATCAATGGGGACTTCTGGCTGGAGTATAGACCATCATTCACAGTGACTTGCATGCTGCCACTGGAATCCAAAGAACTACTTCTGGCAAGCCACAGGTTAGGGGCATGCTTAAGTGGGATTTCCCCCCACTTGCTCCGCACACCCCTAAAACATCAGACCCAGCCATGCCATTATCACAGTAGCACTGCTTTTGAAAGTGCTCTCCATTTCAAAAGAGGATTATTTTGTGTACAGCAGTGGTTCCCAATGCTAGGGACCCAGGTGGCGCTGTGGGTTGAACCACAGAGCCTAGGGCTTGCCGATCAGAAGGTCGGCGGTTCGAATCCCTGCGACGGGGTGAGCTCCCGTTGCTCGGTCCCAGCTCCTGCCCACCTAGCAGTTCGAAAGCACGTCAAAAGTGCAAGTAGATAAATAGGAACCGCTCTGGCGGGAAGGTAAACGGTGTTTCCGTGCGCTGCTCTGGTTTGCCAGAAGCGGCTTAGTCATGCTGGCCACATGACCCGGAAGCTGTACGTCGGCTCTCGGCCAATAAAGCGAGATGAGCGCCGCAACCCCAGAGTCGGACACGACTGGACCTAATCGTCAGGGGTCCCTTTACCTTTACCGTGAATCCCCTATTTTTCAAAAGCCAAGCCATGGATCCCCATTTCTGAAAGAATTGACTGACTGACTGACTGATTGATTGATTGTTTGAATTTATATACCGCCTTATACCTGGAGGTCTCAGGGCAGTTCACAGAATAAAATCAAAATATAAAACCACAAAATACACAGTCAAAACAAAAACAACCCAACCCCCCCCCAAAAGCCCCACATTTTAAAAGGGCCTATGATGTCAATCAAATCAACCAAAGGCCTGGTTAAAAAGGAACGTTTTTGCCTGGCACCTAAAGGTGTATAATGAAGGCGCCTGGGGAGAGCATTCCACTACAGAGAAGGTCTGTTTTCGTGTTGCCACCCTCCGGACCTCTCGAGGAGGCGGCACACAAAGAAGGGCCTCAGAAGATGATCTCAGGGTTCATATGGAAAGAGTCGGTCCTTAAGGTATTGCGGTCCTGATCCGTTTAAGGCTTTATAGGTCAAAACCAGCACTTTGAATTGGACCCAGAAACTAACTGGTAGCCAGTGCAGTCAGAACAGTATCTGTGTAATATGCTCAAACCTTCTAGCTCTGGTGAGCAACCTGGCCGCTGAATTCTGCACTAGCTGAAGTTTCCGAACAGTCTTCAGAGGCAGCCCTACGTATAATGCATTGCAGTAATCTAACCTTGAGGTAACCAGAGCATAGACAATAGTAGTTAGGCTATCCCTGTCCAGATAGGGGCGTAGCTGGGCCACCAGCTGAAGTTGATAGAAGGCACTCTGGGCCACTGAGGCGACCTGAGCCTCATGCAACAGCAAAGGATCCAGGAGTACTCCCAAGCTATGTACCTGCTCCTTCAGAGGAAGTGTAACCCCATCAAGAGCAGGCAACCTCCCAGCCATCTGTTCTAGGGAACCACCCACTAACATTGCCTCAGTCTTATCTGGATTGAGTTTCAGTTTGTTGGCTCTCATCTAGTCCATTACGGAGGCAAGACACTGATCCAGCACTTCCACTGCCTGACCTGCAGATGTAAAGGAAAAATAGAGCTGAGTGTCATCAGCATACTGCTGACAACGTACTCCAAACCTCTGGATAACACCACCCAGCTGTTTCATGTAGATGTTAAACATAGGGGATAGGATTGAGCCCTACGGAACCCAACATTGAAGGCTCCATAGGGCTGAAAAGCATTCCCCAAGCAGCACCCTCTGGGAATGACCATCCAAGTAGGACTGGAACCACCGCAAAGTGGTCCCACCCACCCCTAGTTCGGACAGTCACTCCAGTAGGATACCATGGTCGATTGTATCAAAAGCCGCTCAGAGGTCGAAAAGAATTAACAGGGACATGTTTCCCTTGTCTCTCTCAACAGAGGTCATTATACAGGGTGACCAAAGCAGTTTCTGTATCAAAACCAGGCCTAAACCCCAATTGAAATGAATCCAGAAAATCAGTTTCTTCCAAAAGCGCCTGGATCTGATCTGTTCTGGTCTATATCTCTATGGTAGTTTTTGTTATGGGGATGGTGCCACAGACCCCCCTGAGTGGGTTACGTGGACCCTCTGGGGTCCGCAGACCACCAATTAAAACCACTACACTGCACAGTTCTTTGGATCCTGTTATAAATATATTTAATTAGACTGAAATCTGGAATAATGTGTAAATGATTCATAGTTCCTCTTCATATATATACACAAAGTTATGTCATCAAACTGGCACAAGAAAGTAGGGTGGGGGGATTCTTTCATGAGATTAACAAATTGTTTACAACATTGCACTGAAATTCTTTTATCTAACAATTCACATTTTCTGCTCCCCATTTACCCACTGCTGGTGTCAAAAAAAAGATGCAGGATACTGGAAGATGCAGAAAGTTCATGACAACAATTTATCAATTTACACCAGTGATGGGGTAACCTGTGACCCTGCAGATGTTCCTGGACTGCAACTCCCATCACCTTTGACCATCGGCCATCCTGGATGGGGCTGATGGAAGTTCAGCAATATGACACCATAGGCTGCATCCTACACTGTGAGAGGGAAGTGAAGGAAGTAAACTGGCCAAACCTACATTTCCTTCTTGTTGCTGTCAACATTGCCATCAGGTTAATATCCTGACTTTTTTTCTGGCTGATTCCATTAAACAGCTGTTTAACCTTCTGGACTTTAATTAGTCCAGCCTACTCCCATTACACGGGTGGTGCTGTGGGTTAAACCACAGAGCCTAGGGCTTGCCAATCAGAAGGTCGGCGGTTCGAATCCCCGCGACGGGGTGAGGTCCCGTTGCTCGGTCCCTGCTCCTGCCCACCTAGCAGTTCAAAAGCACGAAGTGCAAGTAGATAAATAGGTACCGCTCCGGTGGGAAGGTAAACAGCGTTTCCGTGCGCTGCTCTGGTGTGCCAGAAGCGGCTTAGTCATGCTGGCAACATGACCCGGAAGCTGTATGCTGGCTCCCTCGGCCAATAAAGCAAGATGAGTGCTGCAACCTCAGAGTCATCCGTGACTGGACCTAACGGTCAGGGGTCCCTTTACCTTTACTCCCTTTACTGGGTAGAGTAGTATGACACATAGGCATGGGGTGTATAACAAGGTATCTCCCCCCCCCCAAAAAAAAGAAGGGAAACTATGCTTTTACTTAAGGTTTTAGAAAGACAGTAAGTTAAACAGTTTTTGCGAAAATGATTTTGGAATACAGCTAATTATACAATTTGAGTAGTTATTGCCCACATGAGCAAATAAAAAAGGGGCGGGGAAGAGATTATTTCCATCCGGCTATACCTTTCTATGCAGATTCCCTAATGAAACCAATACTTATAAATCTGCACCCCCTGGCTTCTGGATTCTCCTTGTAGTTTTCTCAATGTCCTTGCCACAGTGTCCAACTACATTTTCCAATTCTCTTAAAGCATCTCAGCGCTTTCCTCTTTATTGCCAAGTTTCTTCAATGAACCATTGACCCTCCTTTGCAAAGCTTCTACCCATGGACTTCTGATTCTTCTGCACAAGAGCCCCTAAAGCATGGGTAGGCAAACTAAGGCCCGGGGGCCAGATCCGGCCGAATCGCCTTCTAAATCCAGCCTCTGGGCGGTCCAGGAATCAGCGTGTTTTTACATGAGTAGAATGTGTCCTTTTAATTAAAATGCATCTCTGGGTTATTTGTGGGGCATAGGAATTCATTCATATCCCCCCCCAAAAAAATACAGTCAGGCCCCCCACAAGGTCTGAGGGTGCTTCACTTACTGTAGATTCTCGTTTCCAGTTTATATATTATATATATTATCAAAACTACTTCCTCTGCAAAATTTCCTCATTAAATGCAACACCTAGTGAATAATGCAGGCACCCAAATATTTCCCAGTCTCTCCTATAAAATAGAATTAATGAACTGCATGCTAGTAGGAAAGGAAAGTGCTTAAATTATTGTTTCAGTAAATTTCTGATATGTATTGCACTAAGTAAAATTATTATTATTTATTAAAGCTATTTATATACTATATACTGAAGTTTCTAAAAGGCATACAATGTTGAGCAATTTAGAAGTGTTTCCAGATCCCTGAAGGCATAGGGAGCTGGGAACTTCTACTTTTTAAGAAGTCAGGGTTAAAATGCAAATAAAGCAATGGAGTTCCATCCAGAATGATGAATGTGTTAGTTTGAATTCCCCATCTTTAATATCTTATAGGCAAGCATCTTTTGCAAACTTTAGGCCTTTCCTAGTATCCTGGAAATGGTAGAAAACTAAACTGACATCCTATTTCCAAAGAGAAATTTAATAACATGCTGTCAGAAAGATGGGCCTGAAGCATGAAACTTATTTTTAGATGTCATGATTTCCAAATCCTTGCCAATAATTGTATCAGGGTATTCTTATTTGTAAAACACACACATATACACACATCTTGGGCATTATCCCCTACTTTAATAATTATTGCAATTGCAAAATATTGCAAATGAACCCAAACAATTACACATAATTAAACCAGCACATAAGCACTCCAGTAAGACAACGACCAAAATACCTACCTCCATTTTCTTCTCCATTGCTATTGTTTGTTTCAGCCATTTCAGTGCCATCCAACTCAGATTCACAACTTAAATCCAATGTCCCATCTGCTTGGCATGTAGAGTCTTCCTTCTGTACATGAAGAAACATGTGATGGTGTTGTTTGACACATTTCAAAAATGAATCTGCATCTTATTTCTGTAAATCTCTCTTACATAAGTAAAATACGATTGCTGACAATCTGAAAATCAGAAAGAACCGCTCTGCCAAGTCACAATGTATATTCATCTGGAAAGTTTATACATAAAAATGCTGATTACTTCACATCTTTGTGTGTAGGCAGCAGGAACAAGCTTGTTTAAAAATTCCAGCCACAGAAAATCCTCATATCCTTCTTAAGTTCCTCTTTTGCCATTGGCCATTGCCTGAATTCCACAACAACTTGGAAGTCACAGGAAAGAAAACCCTTGCCTAGACTGTAAACAAATATAAATATAGCAAGAATGGATTTTTATTTTTTTTAAACCTACCTTTGAATTCTGTTACCTTGTATCAAAAAAGCAAATATTTTTAATTCACAGAAAAAGCATGATGAATTCCATATTGATTGCTGCACGTCCATGTCCCATTGTATCAATTTCAGAATTTATAAATTTAAATTAAAAATTGTAAAGTAAACCTGCTCCATAAAACTCATTATCTTTCCCCCCTTTGCCCACACCCCCCTTTGCTCTTTCACACGCCAGTTATCAAATAAATGAATTTGATTAAGGATCTCAGAAAGGAATTCTATTCAGCCTGCATAAAGTCATTATTTGAACCATGGCTTTACAATCTCAGTTCCTTAGGAAGTGCAGGATTGTAAAATGTAATATGTGAAAGCTCCCTAAATACAACATTGGCAAATATTCTTCTTTTAAACGCAAGTCCAATACGTCTTAAGAACATCAATCATCCTTTTGAGGTTAAACAAAATAAGTTTTCTAAGCTTTGAGAAGGTAGTATTTTAACCCAGCTAAGCACATAAGGGAGAGAGAAATTCAGGAACTCATATACTTTTGTTATCAGAAGAGAGCCAGCATTTAACTGAAGTGTACGCAGCTTTAAATGACATCTGAACAGAGCTAGAAAGAACTTTCAGATCTTTTCCTCATACAGCCTCCCCAAATTCAACTGGTTTACTTTTGCATTTCATTAAGGTTTACATAAAAATGGTCTTCATGGCGTTGGGTACTTTCATCGCTAAAAATGCAACTTACTTTGAGTGCGTAGAGTCCTGCCTTGCCAGGAATTTTGAAGAATGTCCCATCACCTACACGAGTGTTAGTATGAAGCATTGCATTCAGACAAGCTAATGGAGAAGTGCCACTGAAAAACAAAAATTGGGGAAAATAAAGCAGGCAGCAATGGACTGTTTCGTGTAACACTCTTCCCTCTTTTTATTTCTTTCTAAACCCATGCTTCCTTTAAAAAAAAAAAAAACCTCCCAACCCTGAAAACATCTACATTACAATAACAGGCCAGTTGAAACTTAATCATATGCATCTGTCCCTTCAGCTTCAGGCAAAAAGTCTGCAAATTATAATTATGCTATTTTCACGCAGTAAACAGCTCCACATTTAAACAGAACTACAGTCCAAATATTTATGTGAAATTACTTTGCAAATAACACCACGAAGCCTCATTTTTAGAATGTTACAGACAATGTGGCTTTGCACATGAATGATCAAAACAGAACCAAGTTCAAGGGCAGCTGCATCCCATAGGATGGAAAAGCAACAAAAGAATAGCAAATACCCCAGGAAGAACACAGTTAGCATTGCAAGTGTGAGCTATGAGCAAGTATGAACAGCATTTCCTTAACACAGCCAATGCAAACATGCATGTCTTGTATGCTTTAGACAACGTTACAGTAATCTGAAGCTTTATATGTGATGGGGAACTTTCCTAAGTACACTTGCTGACAATAAAGTTCCTTTGATTTCAAGGGAATTTACTTCTATATTAAGTGTTGAGGATCGATGCTGCTCAAGAGACAGGCCAATCTGACAAAGCTCCAGAGTTCTGTGATTCTCTGTTTCTATGATCACATAGTATAAGACACAAATGAATCTTAAGGACATTTGTAAGCACAGGAGAAGTCAAAAGATTTCCAGTCATGAAATCTAGACAAGAATATATAATGAAGCATAATGCCCTGTATACTCTTCAGGAAAACTACTCGCCTCCCCAATATGTAGATAATTTGGGAAAAATATTCGTGGAAAGAGAACAATTAATTTGCAGCACTCCATTTCTATCCATTATGACTGTAGTCTTTCACATTTAATTAAACATAGGATTTCAACTGTTTTTCTTCATGTAAGTTCTAATTAAATAATGCAAATACCAATATATAATGAATGCAGTTAAATCAAGGTAATAGTTTCATTCAATAAACAGGCATGTCAATTACAAGTCTTTTTGTCATTTTGAATCATTGTTGTGTACTGATAAAGTGTTAATCAGAACTCAATATTGCTGTTAGACAATATTGTTCAGCGGGCTTGTACACACTGCTTCTTCTATTGAGTTAAAATAGAATTACTGCTGCTTAATTTAATAAAATTAGCTAATGGTTGGTTGTTTTGCATAATGTGTTTTTAATAGGTATTTTGGTTTCTGAGCTGCTTTGTACGTCCTTTTCAATCCAAAAGGCAGGATATAAGTCTTTTTAATAAACACATGAATAAATAAAACACTGTTTATTCAAACATGCATGAGCGAGTGTTAAGATAGATAATTTTATCAGGAATCTACAAAGCAATTTCTGTGATCCCCAGCTTTTTAGTTATCATATTTGTACCTTGCATTTCCTTCAAAAATCTTAGCTTGGCATACACAGACTGTTATCTAATTCCATCTTTGCAACCATTCTGGGAGATGGTTAGGCTGAGAGATGGAGACTGGTCCGGTCCAAGGTTACCCAACGAGTTTCAAGGTAAGTAGGTATTAGAGCCTAGGTCTCCCCAGTCTAAGTTCAACATTCCTTGCATTTATGATTATTTATTGATTCACACCATTCATGGTGTGCAACTCAGTGGAACATATATTTCTTTTGGCAAGCATATGCAATTTCCATTATAGACCACTGAACTCCTCATGCAAGATATTATGTGAAACGTCTTTAAAATTCATTTGTAACAAATAAATTTGGCTTTTCAAGGGGGAAAACACTTGAAGAACATATCTGACCTCAAATAACCCTTGAAGAATATTTATGAACTCAAATAACACTAGTTATCAAATGAGATCATTAATGTAGTATCCATAAGAAAGGTGCACTAACATGTGTTCATTGTTTAAGAGTTATGGTAGCAAAACTCAGAATAACACATGACTTCCTTCAGAATGTTCTTCATGGAGTATCTGACATGCAATTACATGTCATATTTAGCAGCCCAATATATACTCTCCCCCTCTCCCCGTTCCCTCTCTCATACATATATAATCTCAAATGGAGCTGGTAGTCATGAAGTCAGATTCTTGGAAATGAATCAAATGCTGTCATCAAATGAATGAAATATATAGTTTTGATTGTCTCAACAGCATTAAAGATTGCATTTTTCCTTCATGAAGGGTGAGGCTAACAATGGCTACTAGTCATGATGGCTCCAGAATCAGAGACAATATGCCTGCAAATACCACTTGCTGGGGAGAACACTGGTATAAAGTGCTGTGTTTCTTCACATCCTTCATTGTGAGAAAAGAATGATTGACTAGATGGGCCTTTGCTCAGATCCAGAAAGGTTCGTTATTTTGGCTTTTTATGCAAATAAATACCGTAGGTGCCGCTCTGGCGGGAAGGTAAACGGCGTTTCCGTGCCACAACCCCAGAGTCATCCGCGACTGGACCTAATGGTCAGGGGTCCCTTTACCTTTATCTCAAGGGTGAAGAATTTGTTACTGAACTCTATAATCCACAGCCACCATCATCCGTGTTTGGGGTTGGTGATAGTCATAGTCATGGGCCACAGGTTCCTCATCCCTGCTCTATCCAGAAGCTCCATGCATGCAGTTGCCATAATCTCTTTGGCCAGTATATGAACCCATTTCCCTGCTTCATCTTTCTATTGCTTTAGCACTGCTTTCCCATTTTTCCATTGAGATCATTAAACAGACCCCAACTTGAGTTTAAGAAGCAGTTTGGTACAGCAGCTGCAGGAAGATGTCTGGACTGCATTACCACCCTTACTAGATTAATAGTTAAAAGATATATTTTTCTGGTCAGACAAAACAAAGCAAAATGAATGGACATAGCAAGATATGTCTCATGGGTACCAATATGCTCATCTACCAAAAATTAGAAATTAATATAAAATTATGATCAGAAAACAGGTCTGCAATCTTTCACAATCGTTAACTTGATATGATGACTTAAGAACTATGCATTTCCTTCTCCATATAAATGGTATCTTGCAAAGAAGTAGAAGTTTTATTACCACCAGAAGGAAGAGCTCTAGTAGAAACTATTACAAAGCTTTTCAGAGCATGTGCAAAGCAAAATCTAAGAGTGTAAAGAGCAACACAAATCCAAAGAGTTGATGATGCTCTGCCGTGGCAAACAACGCTACCTAAAAACCAAAGGGGGGAACCAAGTGCTTGTTTTCATGAGCAGCTGTTGATTCAGGCTTGTTAACATGAAATAGAAGCCTCATCAATGGCAAAAAAATTCCAGGTTCTTCAGCTCCTGTAAGTTGGCATTGATTATGAATTCCTGCTACTCTGCACATCAAATAATCATGGCATTGCCTACAGGGGCAGCAAGGTATGGTACAGAAAGCTTTGGTAAACAGATATATATATGGTAGGACCCTATTTAATATCCAAGAACTACTACTTCAGCCTTGAACCCTCTGATTATATAAATTAGATACTGAATTTGGTTACAGTATAATTGCTTTTTATGTGATTTTAACTTATGCAATTTCAACATCTTACATGGCTTAGAACCCAGATATTTGTTTGGCAATCTGTTCCCATATCAACCAGCCAACCCGTTTTGAATCTGCCAAAGCTGAGGGCTGGAGAGAGCATTTCCTGTGGTGGCTCCTGGTCTTTGGAATGACCTCCCCAAGGAGATCTACCTATAGAGCTCGGTAGTATCATTTAGATGCCAGGCAAAACATTTGTGTTCCCAGGTTTCAGAATCTGCTAATGTGAGCATTCTTTAAAAGCAGTCTGATTTCATCACCTATTTAAAATTGGCTGTTGCTGTTTTAAGTTTATTGTTTTTAATTTGCCATGTTAGTTGTAAGCTTTGTACAGTCGTATCTTGGTTGCCGAATGCCTTGGAACTCATACGCTTCGGCTTCCAAATGATCGAAAAATGGAAGTGAGTGTTCTGGTTTTCAAACGATTTTCGGAAGCCGAACGTCCGGCGCAGCCTCCGTGGCTTCTGATTGGCTGCAGGAGCTTCCTGCAGCCAATCAGAAGCTGTGTTTTGGTTTCCGAATGTTTTGGAAGTTGAATGGACTTCCAGAACGGATTCTGTTCCGACTTCCAAAGCACGACTGTATTATTATTATTATTATTATTATTATTATTATTATTATTAATTACTACTACCACTACTACTACATTTTGTTTCTTACTCCTATGTTAACTTCCCTGGGAAAAGAAATATATGTGAAAGCATGGTACAGGTATATGAATTATATAAACAAATAAGGAAAGAATGAAATCCATGTAAGAAAAAATCACCACCCCCTCTTTTCAATGCAGCCACTATGCTCCTCAAAGATCCTCTCTGGAGTGTGGATGGCTGTCCTGAAGAATGTGGGATGTGCTGTGGAAGCTGCTGAGTGAGTGGGGGATCAGCCCGAACAAGATGACGGCATATTCCATGAGCAATGTCTCAGCCTTTATTTGGCAAATCTCCCCCTCCCCCAGCATGCACACACACACACACACACACACACACACACACACACACACACCTTATATATTTCTACTGCATAGTTCTGCAGAAAAATCCATTATCCAATGCCAGGTGACCCACAAATATATTTTAAGGACTTCTACCAGAACTGTGTAAATGTGTTGTTCACACACACAAAAATTAAAACAAAAATGCATCCCAGAAGCTATGACATACATTAATACAAACTTACTTTCTATAATGAAGAACAGTTGCCAGAACCCCACCAGATGCAAAACATGGAAGAAAACAAAACAAAAACAAAAATCTAGTTAGACAATATTTCAGAATTCCTTCCTAATTCTAAATAAGTCATCAACTTATCTGCTGCAATCATGTATTTCTCAAAACCTATTTTAATTCTGAACTCTCTTCCTTTTAAATGATCTGCATGCCGGGTTCCTACAAATAAATGCACTATTCGTTTCAAGCTTTTGTTCATGCTCCCTTGCAGAGAAAAAAAGCCTTTAGCATCTGGTGCCTTTGAGCTCCCTCTGCTGGGCTGTGCAGCAGGAGCTGATTAAGGTAATCAAAACAGATAGCAGGGCAGGAACCAGGCTTCCTGAATTCAGTTACACTGCATTTTTTTTAAAAAAAAGAAAATATAAAAGAACTGAAGGAAAGGAAATCAGTACAAACAGAACTTATTTATATGGGTTACACAATGAAAAACACTGTAAGGAAATCAGGACAGAATTTTGTTCAAAGGTGCTGTAGTAGTTTTAATTACAGCATCCTTCTTTATCCTAATGGGCGCTTAGCAGTGTACCCAACACCTTGTTTTAAAAATTATCAGCAGATTAAAATCTTCTACTTAACTGCACTGAAGACACAGCTTTCCAGAAATTGCACTGTCCTGTGCAATACAAATAATGCTCCTCAGCTCTCTGTACACAAGAGATCACTTACAGGGCTTAGAGTACAATCCTAAACACATGCTAATGACACAAAGAACACAGTGGGACTCACTCCCAAGTAAATATGCATAGGATTGTTCTCTAAGAACAGCTTGTGGTTCACGAAATCACTGAACGTTTATCATTTTCTAACAAAGGCATCGACTTACATATGATGCAGAAAGAAGGGCTTTCAAGTTCTTTTAAAATAAAATTAATGTTAAAATTATCAAAACTAAAATGTTTTTATAATCCTAAAATTTCCTGAGAATTACAGTTTTACTAGTTGGTCAGGAAAGATTATGTATAGGAGCAGGAGGAAAGGCCGTATGCACACAAAAATGTATGCTGATTGTGGACTTTGCTAAATATACACATAAACACGCTAACTTTAGTATTACAATTATGATTAAAGTGTAAAAAAGGGGTCCTCTGGGATAGTTCTGCCAGCCACTAGAAATCTTTCAGGGCTGATCTATGCTCACAACTGAAGAATCGGGTAGTTCACACCATAGCAAATATTCTGTAAGATAATTATAAGCAGGAAGACACAGTGTTTGGATTCCTTGATTATTATTATTTATATATGTGTGTGGTTTGTATTGGTCAAAAATCATCACAGTAAATGATATTTAAACAAAACAGGGACTGGATAAACTGCCTGTTTTTGTTTTTTGTTTTAAATCCCTAGCAAGGCATAATTCCAATTGGTTTTCTGAATAATAGTGCTTTGCATTTGTGGCTATGTATCACCTCCATACAACAATAATGGGTGGCACCGCTTCGTAATTTAAATCCAGTCTGCCTGCCCCTCACGGCTTATTTGGAGCTTTGAACAGACAGCCATTGTCCCTTGCCTCAGTTTCAGCCTGGGATTAGTTGGTTACCTTTTTTGGAGTCAAGCTGGAATTTTTGGTTGAACCCATGACTAGCTTTTCGGAGAGCTATTACCTCTGGTGGGTAATATATCTTGAATGTGCAGGAATGTTGGGAAATGATGTCACAATTATTTCTACCTTGCTCTTTTGCGAGTTTCTCAGGGAAGTTCCACAAAGAAATGTTTGGGCTCTACGCCTATCTGAATGTGACTCCACATCCTTATCCACACCTGGAAGGCATTAACTCTCCACATGGACAGAGATCATTAACTTCACTGAGCCATGCATTTCAAATATGTTTTGATGTGCTCTGATGTGCCATGGCTCAAATTAAACAATCTTTTTGGGGAGTGTGTGGGGGTGGGGGTGGTTTGGAATACTTAAAAAAATAAATAGAAACAGGAGTATTTTGAATAATGAATAGTTAAATTGCTTTTTGGAGAGAAGAAAACTATGCAAGTGGAAGCAAGTTTTCATCGCATTTTAAAAGTTTTTGTGTCTTTAGTTTTTGGGGCAACAGATGGATTCAAAAGACTTATGTCATGTGGTGTGGCTTAATTTCTAAACAAGAGGTATGGAGTCAATCTTGTCTGAAAATCATACTTGGGTGCTCTTTCATGAAAACTCTTTACCTGTCCATAGAAGTGCAGAGAATAATTCATGGGGTGAGGGTTAGAAAGGAAGAGACAATGGCACTCTGTAACATGTGTAACGGCATACTTTCCTAAATAAGTGCTCTTGCGATGAAAACAGCAAAGTGAAAAATTGCAGCCTACCAAACCAAAATGTTCCCAGCCACCACTGCGGCAAACTATTGTTTGTTGTGACGGGACCTCCAAATCATCTGAACTGAACCAGTGCAATCTCTACTGTGAAAACTGCACTAACGGTGCTCTTTAATCTTCTGGATTTAATATTAGCAAGTACACAGTCAATTGTAAGCTAATTTACATAATGCTGTGGGTGGCGCTATGGGTTAAACCACTGAGCCTAGGGCTTGCCGATCGGAAGGTCGGCGGTTCGAATCCCTGCGACAGGGTGAGCTCCCGTTGCTCGGTCTCTGCTCCTGCCAACCTAGCAGTTCAAAAGAACGTCAAAGTGCAAGTAGATAAATAGGTACCGCTCCAACGGGAAGGTAAATGGCAATTCTGTGCGCTGCTCTGGTTCGCCAGAAGCAGCTTAGTCATGCTGGCCACATGACCCGGAAGCTGTACGCCGGCTCCCTCGGCCAATAAAGCGAGATGAGCGCCGCAATCGCAGAGTCATCGGCAACTGGACCTAATGGTCAGGGGTCCTTTACCTTTACTTTATCGAGGTGGATTTAGGGCAGCACAACCAGTTCTGCAGCACTGAGCGCCCAGCCTAGAGGGCACCACATGGCTTTGCAACCATGACATAGTGAAGGGAGCAGAACAGAAAGCGAGAGGCAGAGCAGCACTGAATTTTGGCCTCGTACAAATCGCCACTGAAATTTGAAGGATCAAAGTCCAGCCCTGCTAACTAATGCTGAAAGGCAGAGTATATGCTTTAGAAATAAATAAATAAGTAAAAATGTGGTTTTGGAGAAATGCCCATTTTTAAAATATTTAAAACATCCATTCTATTCACCTCTCTCATTCTCTGCTTTGGGAAGATCCAAGTGATAATTTCCACAAAATGCTATTTGTGTTTGGCATGGTTTCCAGAAACAGCACTATAAAAGATATGGCAGCCCTTTTTTTGCCAGAAGGTAAAAACAGAACAAGGGAAAATAAATGACTATTGTTGAGATGAGCACAGAGAGCCCTTTGACAACATAAACTCTTGGCAGTCAAAAGTGTTGCTATTATACATAACATGAGGGGGGGGGGGAACAGTAAAGAATGCTTTACAGTGGCCATTTGAAAATTAAATGATGTTTTATAGAACGATAAAGTTGAAAAGTCCCCAAAGGCTAACGCTTTGCTAGCAAAACAGTAAAAGGCACTGTTTGTCCTGCTGAAGTAACTTCCAAGCATCTTTTCTTGCTTTTTTAATCATAAGCAAAATTAGAAATTACTTTCCTAAGCAATGCTTAAAAATCATCCATGCTACTTTCATTTCAAAGGCTCCATTTTTAATTGCATAACTAGTTTCTGCACAGAACGTTTAGAATACCAAAAGTTACCGGTACTGCACTGCAATCCCACTGTACCAGAGGTATTTTTGTGAAATGCTTTTGTTCACATTAGCAGTTAAAAAAGCAGCAGCAGCAAAGCAGTGGAAAATGGATAACAGCACTTGTCTGTATCAGCAACTTTTCATAATAAGCACCAGTAGAGTAAACTGTAATAGGGAGCATTTAATCTTTTACATAAAACCACAAAAAGATTGTGCAACATGTACCCAACTGCAAATGCACCCTGATTTTACCTCTTCTTACCTTTTTCTCATAAAACATTAGGCTGAGCTAAGGGAAGCCCCTGCCAGCATTGCCAACCCAGCAAAACATTTTGCTACCTAAAGCAGAGCCCAATGCCTTGCCAAATGATAGACAATGCTTTAGAAAGCCTCATTGCACCATTCAGACACCACTTCACCTCTCCCTCCTCATGGGTGCTGCCTAAATCAGGTTGACTCATCCTCCTGTATGGCAGGGTCAGCCCCGCAGCACAAATTCTAGCCCACTTCATACACAACACAAAGCCAAAACCCATGCTTTGTGTGATCATGCAAACATGCAGGTTTTCGGAAATAAGATCATGGTTGCTTTCCTCTTCCTCAAGTCCTGTTGCTGCCACACTGCTGTGAGTCAAGCCATGGTTTGGCTTAGCATTGTGTCCTAACCCAGGCACTTGGCTTATCTCCCCCAGACAAACCATGGGAGGTAAGCCATAGAACAACCCTTTGTTTGGAGCAAGATAAACCATGAGCCTGGATCCTTGTGTATTGAGAAGGCAAACAACAGCTTAGCTCACAAGACCAGAGAAAGAGGCAAGCAGCTGTGATCTTCTCTCTAGGAACCCGTATCTTTGCCCATCCACACAAAGCCATGGTTTGGTTTAGCATCACATGCAAATCAGGTCTCTGTCTCCCCAAAAAATTCAATGCTCACCACTGCAGAAAAATAAACTGAAGATAGTCACCCAAACTAGAGCTGCTTCCTGCATTGGCTTTATAGTAATCACTTCTGCCTCATCTTGATCTTTGCCACAGGCCCACAGACACATTTTGCCCTCATCTTCCAATCTCATGTCTAATCTCCTGGTCCCCTGACAAAGCTGAGACCGCTCCCTGAATCTCTTCTCTATTGTAACGGAACCAGCTGATGGCATGGTGAGAAGCAAGATCAGCTGTTCCTTCCTGTCATTTCAGCTGTATGTAGCCCCTCATATAATGATGGAGAAAGTACATTAGAGAAATATACCTAGAAGGGATATATTGTACGTTGGCTTTTTTTTTCTTTTAAGTGTTGATATATTGAATCTGCCTGTAATGAAGTCACTCTGCTTGCACAGCCTAGCTAGCCTGTTATTAGTACTGTACTGTATGGATTAAAATCAGATAAGGCATTTAACATTTTCCTAACATCAGAAGAAAACATGCCAAGATAAATTTCCTAAACCTTTCATCATTCTGAATCCTATTAGTTAAGATAAGTGCGTTACCTGGTGAAACAGCATTTTGATCTAGAAGGTTATTCTACCGATTTCAAAACCAAACGTTTTGAAAGCCCAAATGCGGGAGATGAAATCAAGCAGATTCCCCACCCCCTTTTGCTACACTGCTCAGCTTAGCAGCCCATGAGAAAACAGCTGTTCTGTTCTACCTTAGGTTTACAAAATTTCATTCTTTTTTCTTAACCACCCCCAACCCCCAGGAAAATCTCTCTTTGATAAATATAAAGCATTTCTTTTGTCTGGAGTATTTGGAGTCTATGGGGAAAGACTCAGCGGTGCAGGACATGCTCTGCATGCAAAAGGTCCAGGTTTAATTCCTAACATCTCCAGGAATGCCTGGCAAAGACTCCTGTCTGAAGTCCTGGAGAGCTGCTTGCAAGTCAGCACAGCGGTAATAGTGAACTAGATAGACCAATGGCCAGCCTTTGTACAGGGCACATCCCTATGTTGCTATGTTGAGAGACTTGTGTGGCTATGCCCTTACTGTTTCATTTTTTTAAACACCATATAAACGTCTTAGGGCTTTCAAAGATCAGAAAACCTTGGGTTCATTTCAGGAGGGTTGATTCAGAGTTTTTAGCCAAATTTTCTGTTTACCCAGGCATATAATCCACAATGCTTTCCAATTTAATCTATACACCTTGCAACACCATATTCAGCTATGCTCACGTCACTGGGTGCTTCACTGACTTGTGAGCCCATTCATTAGTTCACACCTAAAGCAGCTGGTGGCCATTCTTTACATGAAACTAAGAATATTCAAGCAGCACAAATACTTCCTGAGATTAACCAAACTTGTAATACTACAGATTTTTTTTAAAGCAAAAAACAACAAACAAACCCTGAAAACTTGCTGGGCTTCCCTTAGACACATACATAAATAGGCAGGCAAAAAACTTTGAGCTAGTAATATTTCTTATTGCCTGCAAAGCTGAACAATGCAACCCAATACAGTGGCTACTCATCATATTGATTAAATGAAGCTGATTGGGTTGGTATCCAGTGTTCATCATACTCAGAGTTGAAATCACTGGGCTTGAGTAACTTCAGTGGGTCTCATCTGAGCAGGATTTAGTTAACTATCACCTTAATGATCCATTTACAAGGTAGAACCTTTGTCGTTCTACACACATAAAAATGCAAGAATGCTGCCACGCTGCACTTTGCTTGACCACAGACAGGTGGCACTGCAAACTACAGAGTGACAAGACGTGGTGGATGGGCAGCCCAGGTGAGTCGCAGAGGGAAAGCCATAACAGGTTGCAGCAGCCTACCCCATCAAATCCACTGGCTTCTCAGCCTGCCAGCCCCGGGGCTCCTGCCTCCAGGATCCAGATCCCCAGGCTGGCCAGTGGTACTATTGGCTTTAGAGGGATGCAGGTGGCGCTGTGGTCTAAAGCACTGAACCTCTTGGGCTTGCTGATAGGAAAGTCGGCAGTTCGAATCCACACGACGGGGTGAGCTCCCATTGCCCTGTCCCAGCTGCTGCCAACCTAGCAGTTCGAAAGCATACCTGCGCAAGTAGATAAGAAGATACCGCTGCGGAGGGAAGGTAAAAGCGCAGGAAAGATGAAGGTGGGCAGAAGCGGCAGCCGGTCAGTCTGGTCATCCACTGCTGCAGCTGCCGCCACTGGCTCGCCTACTTCCTCTGATGACCTCCCTTCCTCCCTGCACCTCCTCCTGCAAGACTGACTCTTTATTCTAATCAGCTGGCACAAGAAAGTCTAAGCTATTCGTGCTCCTCCCTGCCCTTCTCCTTTACACTTCCGCATGGGTAAGGGAAGAAGCAGGAGGATCATAAGAGGCTTTGGGTAGCTCTAAGGGGAGGGAAGTAATTTTGGCAAGAGGGCTGGATGGGTGGTGCGGGTGAGCGAAGCAAACAGGAGTAGCAGCCCCGAGTAGTAAAAATACATTAACACCAACGGCTATGTTTCAGCACAATGAGAAAGATTTGATTTACTGTAGCATCTTAAAGACTCATGTTGATACAAGGTTATGACATAATAATACAGGAACAAATATTTTCAGATAGCTATATGAATAAGGCCCCTGAAGTTCAACTCAATTGAATAGTATGCATGCATATGAAAGTAAGCTATCTAATTCATATTCCAGTTCAACAAGTTTTGTTTGACTTATCAGTAGCAGATATATTACAGAGTCTTTTAAACTTAATGCAATGACCTTAATAACATCTTCCCCATCTAACGCTAAAACACTCCAATAAGCAGCAAGCATAATAAGATATATATTTCTTTTCAGGATTAATGAATTATTGTTTCTAAGGCACATGAAGTTTGAAGCAGCTATGAGTGTAGAATCAAGGACTTGTATCATCCAGCAAGGAAGGATGTTTTAATTTTTGCCTGTTGGACTAATCCCTTTGTTTCCCAAGTACTTTTTAAAATTAAAAGTTCAGACTAAAATAATGCAACAGGTATGTCAAACTGTTCACTGTACATGCAAGATGGAGATTTCTACACAGTTCATCTAAAAATTACTTGCTTCCAATAATATCCTGCACAGAATTAAGGAAAATTGTTCTCAGCAAGTTACAGCAATGCTTTCCCGCTCCAGAATAAGCAAAGAGAAGCTAAAGCAATTTGATCTCACAGCAAGAAAGAAAACCAGCTGTAAAATTCAGGGAGTAATATGAATATCCCCAGTAGCAAGCTTTAAATGTAACAAGCATTTAAAGTGTCTCATTTACACTGAAAGTTGGAACTGCATATGATTCATATCAATATCCTTTTGCTGAGCAGTTCTGCATCCATTTTTAAAGTTAATTCTGTAAAGGAAGGCATTAAACCTTCAAAACCTTAAAAATGAGCTAAATTTTGTTCCTTTTAGTTTTTAACTTTCCTAAATTTCAGGGGCGGGGCGGATCATGTTTATATATTTAAAATATCACAGTTTATTCACACTAATCAGTTTTACTGTTGATTGATCTACAGATTAAGAAAATCAATTAGACGTTTCTTTTAATTAATAAATATTGTTATCATACCTAAAAGCAGGCCCAGCCCAACCATAAGGCAGGGTGAAGGCACCGCCTTAGGTGGCAGTAGCCCTTGAGAAAGCCCACCTGCCCTGCCACCTCTACCGCAGGAGAAGCGGGGCTGGTGGAGAAATGGTGCCAGTGGAAAAAGCGGCACTGGCATTGGCACCAATTTCCAGCAAGATCTCGTGAGATATGAAGAGATTTCAGTGAGATCTTGCTGGAAATCAGCGAGATCTCACAGGAAGGAAAACAGTGCTAACGCTAGCACCACTTCTCCAAAGGAGGCAAAGGGAGTGCAGTGGTGGCAGTGGCTAGGCAGGACAGTACTTCCCATTTCACCTCAGCGGTGAAACGAGACGCAATACCCTTGCCTAAAAGATTGTCTCACCTCTTATATACCCAACTGATCACTGTGCTCTGCAGGACAGCATTTCATAAGGAGGACCATTCCATATAACAGGGGTCACCAATGTGGCACCTGCAGACAACAGTGTGTCCACCACTGGCTCTTGCATTGCCCACAAAACTTCTGTAAATATCATCTCAAAAATCTACAATGCACTGTTTCTTCTCGCTGTTTGCTCTCCCTGCTCAGTTCCTGTTTCCACTGGCTTAGCCTCTCCTACATGGTACACAACCCTCTGAAATATGTCCACATTTCACTGGATTCCACGATTGGTCACCCAGCCTGCTTTCTATTATGAACCAAGGAGAGATGCAAAGAGCTTCTCTTTCCGAGTGTGGCAGTGGCTGGTGTAGCTGCCTTATTTACCATTTGTTGGGGGCACTAATGCGGATTCCTGCATCATTTTGTGCTCCCATCTCTTTTTCTGTTCTTTTAGGTGTGGCAGCCATTTTGTTTTATTTTGTGACTGGCACCCATGTGCCCTCTGGCTAAAAAAGACTGGCGACCTTTGCTGTACAATTTAGGAACTGGGTATTTTGCGCGGGGACCCCTGCCGTTTGGAACTGCCTCCCATTTCATATCTTGCCCCCCAGCCTGCACCTCACACCCCCTCCCATTGCTTCAAAACTATCTCAATGGTAGTGAAGTCAAGATAATAGTAATTATTATTATTATGACTATTATTATTATGACTATTATTATTATTATTATTTATTTGTACCCTGCCCATCTGGCTGAGTTTCCCCAGCCACAATGGCCGGCTCCCAATCAAGTGTTAAAAACAATACAGCATTAAATATTAAAAACTTCCCTAAACAGGGCTGCCTTCAGATGTCTTTTAAAAATAGGATAGCTGCTTATTTCTTTGACCTCTGCTGGAAGGGCGTTCCAAAGGGTGGGCGCCACTACCGAGAAGGCCCTCTAACACAGTGTTTATCTACATTTCCATTCACTGCATTAAATGTTAGGATTTGGTAGGATTTTAGTATCTTTTAAAATTATATCTATTATATTACTAGGCTACTTTTAAGGTCACATCTTCACAATGCAGTGTCATTCATATGTGTGTGTGTGTGTGTGTGTGTGTGTGTGTGTGTGTGTCCTATACATTTACTTAGGGTGGTATTCAATGCTAATGTTACTCAGAGTAGACCTATCAAAATCATTGGCCATGATTAAATTAGGTCTAGGACTCCTTGTTCTGAAATCTGGTCAAGAGGAGAAAAGAAATCTGCTGGGGCAGCATTGCAAATATTCCCACAATTTTATTACTGTAGTCTACAACTGGGGTTTGTTTTGTTTTTGTACTGCACCATTTCTCTATATATTTGTAGATTTGAAAAGCACATTAAAATAAAAACAAGGCCTTTCCATCTTGTACATAATATTGTTGAAAGTTAACTGCTCTGGAATTAGTGATTTGTTTATTTTTTAAAAAGAAATTAAAAGAGCATAAGAACATGAGAAGAGCCTACTGCATCAGACAGGCCCATGCCAAGCTTGTCTGAGGCCTGGAGAGAGTCTTGTTCACGAGATGCAGCACCGCCACCTAATCTGATCAAACTCTGCACACTAGTATGCAATAACGCAGGTCCAGATTTTACTATTGAAGCCTTGCAGTACATACAGGCAAGCATGGGCATATCACCCATGGCCATTTCACCCATTAAGTCCCTGGTCGGCTGGGAAGCATGGGGCATTCTTGGCATGACAGCATAAATCCAGCAGGCCCCTGACAGCACCCCCCCCCAGCCAGCTTAGTCCTCCAGTGCCTGGGGCAAGTGTACCTGGCTGCTCTCACCTCTGCATGGGCCTAGCATCAGTTCATGTAGTCCCACAACAGCATAAGAGCAGGGATGCATACCACCATTATGGGACTGGTCTGGTCTCTCGCCTCACTGCTTTTTAACAACTGTTTTCCCCATACAGTACTGGCAGTTACTGGTCATGTTTCCCTTCCTGCTCCTTCCTTCTTGTCAAGTGAGTAATCTGCAGCCCCATACAAAATATTTGCCGCCATCACTGCCCAGCAACCTAATCACCACTGTCTGCCAGCTCTTACCACCAAACACTCATTGCTTGCTTGAGCATGCAGAGGAGGGCTGGTGCCAGTGAGTTGTGCAGCAGCTGGTTCAGATCATGCCTGGCATCAGGAAACTGAAATGAGGCTGATGTTTGGTTCTCACATCATGCTAAGCCAAAGCCATGGCATAGCACTAACACACAAAAATATAGTCCTCAGGAACAGTGCAGTTGCTGCACTCTTCCCCTGGTCCTGTTGTATTGACATAGCTAAACATGTTTTGTATTAGCATGCTGTTAGAACCCAGGCTCATGGTTTGTTTCACTCCAGACAAGCCACAGCTCATGGTTTGTCTGGAGGAGATAAAACATGAGCCCAGGTTTGGATGACATACTAAGTCAAATTATGGCTTAGTTCAAGTTACAGGTTGGTTTATTTTGTTTCGACTACGGCTTAGTTCAAGGCAGTGTAGCAGCAGCAGCAGCAGCCGCAGCAGGACTGGAGGAGGATTACAATAGCTGCAATCATCTGTTCAGGAACCCTCTTGTTTGAGCTAAACAGTCTTTCTCAAATCATGACCTAGTGCTAGGTAAACTGGATCATTTACGCTGCTGTCTTCAATAGTTCCTACACAAGAGACTGAGTAATCATAAATGTGATACGTTTTCTTCAACTGAAGCAATTCTGAAGAATTTCTGCTGCTCTGGATGTCAAGAAACATCTGAAACAGATAAAAGCTCAGAAATAAATCAATGATTAAGCAGATGGGGCACAGAGTCCCCAGCCATCCTTAGATTCAGCAGCTGTATCAGAACTGGTAATGAGATAAAAGTCTCTGCTTTCTTGGGTCAACCTAAAGCTTCTTTACACTTTCTTTTTCATGCAATTATCTTGAAACACAATCACTTTAACTTGCTCAAACTTGTCACATATCATTATTCTTCCACATGACACAAGGAGCCCACATCACTACAAGCTTTAACACACATACCCGCCCCACTCTCCTCATCTGAATAATAGACATGGCTTCTGAAACAATTCCCCCCCCCCCTTCAGTTCTCTCGTGTACAGAATCTGGATGGCAAACAATCAAGACAAGAGCTGACTGTGCCCAGCTAAGTTACCGCAAACAAATTGCAACTCTTCCAGCTGAACATTTTCCTGCCTTTGCTTTATATGAAATGGAGTAATAATCAACACTGGAAGTCTATACGTCAAAACCTTATAGTTATTACTTTTGAGACTTGGATTCTGCTCTGACCATGAATAAGAGACAACTTCGGGATTGGCTCTTCTGGATTGAATCCAGAAGGGATTTGCATTTAATCAGGAATTATAGATTCTCGCCATGGTTCCCATTTCTGAAAATGGAGCATTTCAGAGAATGTTATTTGAACAGACTCATGCCTGCTGCATTAAGAAATGGCTTTATGGAGCACATATTCCAAGTGATGCCCACAGCATCTCAGATGGCTGCTACAATAAGGTTCCATATGATGACAGACTCTGCATATGTGGCCAACCTCGTGGAAGACACAGTACATTACTTGCTAATCTCTCCATTAAATGGGGATCCAAGAGATCGTTTCCTGAAACCTTTGCTAATTCCTGGAAGCAGGCTTACTATGGCAGAAACACTTTCACTTTCTTTTGTGCGACCCAAACAGATTTATGACACATAAAGTGGTGCTTAATGCTCTGGCTGCAAGAAAGATTAGAAAGAGAGAGCAAGATGATATTGCAATGCAATAAGTTGCGCTGGAGATTCAGAGGTCTAATGGAAGTTAAGCTAGGTATGAGGTAGCAGACAATACTTATGAATTCTGACTCCCTTTCTTTAAATCATTGATGCCTTGGTATTATGTAATTGCTGTATGTTGCATGTTATGGTCTGCAGTTTGGCAAATTGTAATGAAATTGTTGTCGCCTTTGGTTAATACCATAAACTCTTTGGTGGGTTAAAATAATAGACCTTAAACCCAAATTCATATGCTCACTTGTGGTGCATTGATGCCCCCAAAATTAAACTGTGTGGGAGGATAACGCCATGGAGAAAGTGTTTCTGTGAAGCAGCTTCCCATATGGAACAGCATTGAGGTTCATTTATTGCATCGTATCAGGGCAACTTGTTCCAAGATTCACTGAACCAACCAGGTCACCTTATCACCTGATATTTTGCAGACTGAGAATACATAATCCTTAGGCATTGTTTATCTCTTATGACCACTCAAAAGATTATACGCTAGTGGCCAAAATTGTGGAAACCTTTTTGAAAAAGTGTATTTCTGAGGTCTGATGGATCATAACACCAGCTTTTTTTTTAAGTAATGCCATAAAATTATATATCAATGGAAAGATAATTTAATGAAGAATGTAATGCAACAAAGTTTGTTCAATTATCTGTATTCTATCAAAAGTTATAGCCAAATAACCAGAAAAAGGAAACACAACTTGCTTAGGTTGATATGCAGTAGCTTTCCTTCATTTGAATGTAGCCGATGAGCATGAGTGTTTAGAGAGCCAATCAGGTGTTATGAGCCATCAAACCTTGGAAATACACTTTCCCCAAAAGGTTTCCACAATTTTGGCCGCTAGTGCATAATTCTTAAGAGTGTGCATTCAAAATTATCTTGCATCATTGTTCCACATACAGAGCAAAGGAGGAGGAAGGAGCCAAACAGAAACAACAGGCTGCCTCCCCAAATCTGTAGGGTGGTCCCTCTTGGTTTCTGAGATCGTATTAGTTTTTTAGAAAATCATGAAAAAGTGAAAACAGGTTGCTGCTTTAATAATGAAGAGGAAATGGATAGCAAGGAGAAAAGCCTGAAAATATTGCCAGTATCTGAAATCCACATAGTGGCAAGTCTTACTCTTTTTCTCTTTGTGTTCACCTTCCACAGAGGGGTCTTGGCTCAGCAGTACAGTACATGGGCCACATGCATATGGTCCCCAACATTTCCAGTGAAATGGTTCTTAGGTAGAAGAGCTGAGAAAGACCCTTTCCTGAAACCCAGGATAGTGTGTGCTGGTCAGAGTAGACAACACTGGGCTAGAGAGACAAATGAACTGGCATGCCAGCTTCATATGTTCAACCCTCCATAGCAACCAAGAAGATAGTTGATGGTTATGTTAATTTTGATGGCACTGGCTAACATTTGTCAGAAATATTTTGTAATTGTCACAATAAAATATAGACATTTGTACATAACCATGCAACTACTAAAGTTACCATAGCAGCTATCAATTATCATCATTTTCCCACAGAACTCGAATGTGCATGATGAAGCAAGTTGCTTAAACCTTAGCAGGTCTGAGTTTGGTCTGTATGTGGAAGCCCATATATGCTGCCTTGAAATCCACATGAAAAATGTGTAATCAAATAGGAAGTAAATAAAATAAATATTGTGCCTTAAGTACCTGAGATTTTGTGCCCAAATAATATACCACAGGTGCTATATCCACCCAACATTGGCCCATCAGCACCGTACAGATATTAGGTTCTTTCCCCCTCCTTCTGAAGTATATTTTTTAAAAAATCATGAAACAACCCATCCTTGAAAGGAGCAGCAATGGTAGTAATGGTAGCAATTTGTGCTGCTGACAATTACAGGATTCATGAAATGCCAGTATTCAATATAGCGTTTTTAAGCACATGATTGTTCTTTTGCTGCTACAAATATTATCAACCAAATGCAACCCAAAAAAGCAAATGTTACTTGAAGAGCATGGATTTGAAGTAGCGTAATAAATCTACAAAGCTGAAACAGAAATCAAATCACTCTCATATATAAAGGACTATATATCAATTTTTTATTTTACACACACACACGGACACACACACCTCTGAGATAAATAGATACATATAGATTCATTATATTCCATACTATAACATAGTCCATACTTTCAGAGCTGTGCATTTTAATATTTGCACAAGAATAGCTACACAACTTTCTGCCTTTTCCACCACACATAGAAATACGTGATTGCTTCATATCCATAAATCATGCCACTGAGGTGGACCTCTTGCTGCTTTTGTTGTCACAGAGTAATGGCACAAAAAGCAGCAGCAGAGGTCCTAGGAATTTATTTGTGTAGTATCTAGTGGTCCTTTTGGTCCTATCAGAGCCACAGATGTCAGTGTAACCCTGCTGTGGTCACATCCAAATGAATATGGGCAGAGGAGCTTCCAGGCAGACCGGCCAGTCTTCCACCACTGCAACAAACTGTTTGTAGCATGATAGTTAATTGTGACAAATTCCCATTGAAAGCAATGGAACAAGTCAGTTACAACTAAGTTCTTCAGCTGGTTTCAGCAAGACTTATGATACACATTTGTTTGGAAGTAAGGCTGTCTGAATAGCCTTACAGCTAAGTTTAGCAGGATTGGGCCACTGTATACTTACCAGCCAGGTAAATTACCAGCATTTCCTTTCCACAGCTGAACTCTGGTAGACCTGAACCTGATATATAATTGTTCTACAAAGACCGTTCTTCATTCTTACCATCTTCTCAAATTCCAAGCACATTTTTTGCAAAGTTAAAAAAGAGCACCAATCTTTTACAGTCCCAAAACTGTTTACCTTAAAAGTTGTTTTTCTTTCCAGATACTGAGAAGAGGATTGGCCAGATGAGGGTCTTTTTACAACTGATTGTCGCAGCAGGAAATACATTAAAAAAACAAAACACAACACAACCTGAAAAGTGTGTCTCAGACAATATAGATCTATCATGTGTCTGCATTTTCCAACAAATATTATGTTCATGTTAATGTATGGGTTTTATTTTGGTTTATAGTCTTTTTCTTTTTTAATTTTCTCTCTGCTGCACTTCATATTTGAGGCATGGGGAAAGAATCAATCAATTGAGGAACTGAATGCTTTAATGATATGAGAGAGAAACAAACTTGTGAACCATAAAGTCCGGCAGATTCATACTACAATTTGCCTTTGAACAAAAATAATGTAATTTCTAATATCTAAGCCCAATTATTCTAAATTAAGATTACAATGAAAGAGACC
The DNA here is from genome assembly GCA_034641385.1 of Darevskia mixta. Lineage (NCBI taxonomy): Eukaryota > Metazoa > Chordata > Lepidosauria > Squamata > Lacertidae > Darevskia > Darevskia mixta. Next base: position 2,890,937 of record JAWWNH010000011.1, read on the forward strand.
TTTAGCTTCTTAAAAATAATTACAGTGAATAAACTTTAGCCAAGATAATGTATGGTTAGGCAGAGATTGCTATGATAAGCCCACCTAAAATTATTGCAGGAGTGAACAGAAGTATCAAAACCTATTATTAGTATTCAGAGATGAAGCCTTTCAAATCAATGCAAACCGAAAGCTCTTCAGAGATCAATGACAAGTTGGTGATCACCTTCGGCTGCTGACTACAATTGGGCTGGTTCTCACAAAAATCAAAACCATGGTTTAGTGCTTTGCAGATAATTCTTAGTGAGACCAAGCAAAATGTTGGACTCTTATAGTCCTCATCCTCTGTCCTTCACCTGTGTGGATAGGAATAGGACATCTATCAAATTTATTTCACTTTCAAAGAATCTCAGCTTAGCTTTACACACAACCCAGGAATCCTGGTATAACAAAACAAACAATGGTGAGTCGCTAAACAAACCAACTTTAAGTTTTCTTGTTTACCTAATTTTTGTTTTTTTAACAAGGATTCCTATTTGTGAATAATACTAAATCAAGATTATCTGAAACTGAATGCAATCTTTGCAGAAATCCTCTTCCTAGCTGCATAGGAGGAGGAGGGAGGAGGAGTGAACAAGTCTGATGCTTTGCTCAAGCTCACTGAGGCTTCTCCACAACACCAAGCTATGGTTTATGTGCAAACAAGTCAAATATGTCCAATGCATGCTGTCTTAACCTTTATGAATTTTTCACTACAGCTACTTAACTAACGATAGAATGGTGAGGTTGCAATTAAAATTGTAGTACTAAATGGAGGGAGGTCTGCCCCAGAAAACAGATGCAACAGGCAAAACATTGAGCTTTAGGGATTGCCAATCCACCATTTTTCAAAAAAATAAGAAGCCTTTTAAAAACAGAATTTGAATTGTGCTAGGATCTATTTTCATTACTCTAGATCTAGTGGTTATTTTGTTACTGCAACAAGAGCATGTTCATTGCATGTCTTATCTCTAAACTCAGTTTCTCCTCCTTCGCTTCACAACCAGGAGAGCAAATGAAGACCTTCAAGAGATTCAAGTAGTTGTCTGTTCCCCAAGAGGAGGTCTAAGATATTTTGCCTCCTGAGGCAAAGAATAACATGGCACTTCCTTCTACCAGTTCCACACACATAAGCCAACTGGACTGACATGTGAATTGTACTTCAACAAAGGTGATGGGACAGCATCCTCCATCTACCCAAAGGCAGAAGGTGACCTAAGGAGGTCACAGGGCAGGCTATATAGCACAGGTAGCTCTGTCTCCCAACACCTTATCATTACTTACTCACTCAAATAAATATTAAGAGCATAATAACTGCAAATTACATAGTTTTGACTAAGAATTACGTCTGTTCTGAATCTCCCAGCATTCAGCTTCACTGGATAGCCCTGTGTGTGAGGGGGGAAAACTTCTCTCTATCTATATTCACCACACTCTGTATAATTTTATGCACCTCTGTTATGTTTTTATTTTTATAAGATTTCAGCAAAAGGTTCCAGGGTTACAATAAAATATAAATTATAAAAGTAGATAAAACCATCACAATTATAAAACCATTCAAAATGGAACAGAACAATATAAATTCAGCAAAAGAGATGCCTCTAGCTTAGATGCTTTCTAAACTAAACACCCCCAAATCTTGTAATCTTTACTCATAGAAGAGTTGCTCCATCACCTTGATCATTTTCTGTCCTTTCCTGAACCTTTTCCAACTGTACAATATCATTTCTCAGGTAAGGTCACCAGAACGATACACAGTATTCCAACTGCAATCTCAACATAGATTTGTAAAATATCTTTATAATATTGGTAGTTTTGTTTTCAGTCCTTTTCCTGATGATCTCTAGCATAGAATTTGCCTTTTCTGCAGATGCTGCACACTGGATCGAAATCCCCATTGAGCTATCCACTACAATCCAAAGGTCACATTTCTTGGTCAGTTACCACAAATTCAGACCCTACAGTATTTGCATTTTTTGAATTTTTTGCCCCATTGTGCATCACTTTGAACTTGCTTACAATGAATTGCATTTCTAAATGAGAGCCAGTGTGGTATAGTGGTTAAGAGTGGTAGACTCGTAATCTGGGGAACCGGGTTCGCGTCTCCGCTCCTCCACATGCAGCTGCTGGGTGACCTTGGGCTAGTCACACTTCTCTGAAGTCTCTCAGCCCCACTCACCTCACAGAGTGTTTGTTGTGGGGGAGGAAGGGAAAGGAGAATGTTAGCCGCTTTGAGACTCCTTTGGGTAGTGATAAAGCGGGATATCAAATCCAAACTCTTCTTCTTCTAAATATTAAGCCAGAGATGGGGAACCTATAATCTTATAAATGTTGTTGGATTCAAGTCTCCATCAGCCAGCATGGCCAATGGTAATCAATTATGAGAATTATAGTTGAGGTTATTTTCACTGCCCTCTTCTGAACATTTTCAAGCTCTACAATATCCTTTTTAAGGTGCAGGAACCAAAACTGTACACAATATTAGAAATGTTGCATAATGACACTATCCTCCTGGCATTATCACATTCAGCATCCATCATGCCAGTGCATTAGATGACCAATGTAAGGTAAGGTAAAGGGTAAAGGACCCCTGGACGGTTAAGTCCAGTCAAAGGCAACTATGGGGTTGCGGCTCTCATCTCACTTTCAGGCGAAGGAGCCGGCATTTGTCCACAGACAGCTTTCTGGGTCATGTGGCCAACATGATTACACCACTACTGGCACGGTGACGAGTGCCAGAGCTCACAGAAATGCCGTTTACCTGCCCACTGTAGCGGTACCTATTTATCTACTTGCACTGGCGTGCTTTCGAACTGCTAGGTTGGCAGAAGCTGGGACAGGGCAACGGGAGCTCACCCCATCGCATGGATTCTAACTGCCGACCTTCCGATCGGCAAGCCCAAGAGGCTCAGTGGTTTAGACCACAGCGCCACCCGCGTCGCCCTATGACCAATGTACATGCACATGCAGTGTCTCCTGGAATGAATGATCTGGAATAGCTGCTCCTCTGCCTGTCCACTCAGTCAGAGGCCTTTTCCATTGGTATTGTCTATGACTCATTGGGAAAATGTGACTAGATGGGACAGTCAAACAGCCAAGGACAACAAAAAGCAAGCATCACCACACAGCTCAGGATGATGAGAACCGATGGAGGGTAGCACCACCCCCATCTTGTAGTATTTACCACCAAAGGCAGCTGTTTCACTCTGCATAGTGGCAGGGCTGGTCCTGCATAGTGCACAAGTCATTCCTCCCTCCCTCAGTTTTGACTTTAGTGTGTAAGCCAGTGGCATTACTCTTGGAGCAGAATGCGAATATGACATTCAACAACAAAGATGTAGAAGCTATCATTTCTCAAGGTTAATTTCTCCTCCCTCAAAAAAAGGAATCTATTGCCTCAGGATTACTTAATATTCTCATATAGACGAATTCTAAGCTTGCATTCAGCGTGAAGCCGAATCTCAAATCCGTGTTGTATGAAACCAATTGTACTATGGAAACCATAGCTTTCTTTGCATCCCTGTTTAAAGTCTTTCTGTAGCACAGAAACAAGCCAAATTAAAAAAACAAAAAAACTGTCCCCCTGTTCCTTCAGTGCAGTTATTTCTTCAAAGTGTAATGCAGTTTTAATTTCCTAAAATTCTACACACATAATGCTTTCACATATCTTAATTAGCTGATGGGCTGCTACATTTTTGCTGTTTAAAATTTTAAGGGACTGATGTGGATGCATGGCACCTTTGGGACCGCTGTGGCCTAGTTGCACCCTTCTGAATTCACTCCCAGGGCTATGAACCCTGCTGCCCCCCACACATACTACACACGTGTTGGGTGTGTGTGTGTGTGTGTGTGTGTGTGTGTGTGTGTACACAGAGATAGATAGACCAACAGATGGGTGTGTGCTAGGCAAATTCTGCAGGAAGTTCTTGAATATTTCATACACATAACACTGAGCAAACTGAAAGCTAGATTTTATCCTTCTTGCACAGCAGAGTTGTTTCCAGGCACATTCCAGTCAAAAGTCTGCCTAAACCCACGCCTCCTTACAATCAGCTTTTTGATTCCCTCCTTACAATTCACTTTTTGAAGAAGCAAAACATATTGTTCTGTAGCATTTTTCCTTTGAGAGCTACTTTCTGAGAGCTACCCAGTGCCCACAAGGACTGACCCAGTCACCCACTAGCTTTGCTGTGGGCAGATTTGCTGTGTAAAGAAAACTGAATGGGATGCTGTGATTTGAATCAGGGATCCTCTTCCAGATAAGACTCTTGTAGGTTCCCTTGCTTGACCTTAGCTGTAGACATGCATCTCTAATGCAACATAGTTGTCTTGCTGCTTGGTCGTACTCCTCAGACAGACAAATGTCAACCTGTAGATTTCTGGCCAGCTTCTCAAGCTCTGGTGCCTCATTTAAGGAACCCTATTACTGCTTTCCTTCCCTGCTGGTAAGGGACTGGAATCAAAGAGGCTGAAGTGGGTGCAAGTAGACATCGACATCTACTTGCACCCACTTCAGTCTCTTCGATTCCAGTCCCTGATTCGTTTTTGCTCCTTCCTTCAGACGCATTTCTGAGTGTATGGCCAAGTACATCCTCAATATTGCTTGTTGGCTGCTCCAGATGGACTCCAGTGATTGACCTGAGCTTGTACTGGCTTTTGTTACTGGGGCAGATTCTAAGATCTTGTATTAATTTACAAGAATCTTGGGTCCAAGGTATCTTAAGGACTGTCTGATCCCTTATATCCCTGCCCAATCAATGATATATTTGGGAGAGTCTCTGTTGATAGTCCCCCAAGGGTGAGATGTACAACTCAAAACTACTAGAAGTTGTGTATTCAGTGTTGTGGGGCCAAGCCTGTGGAACTCTCTCCCAACTGAAATTAGACAGGATCCTCTTTGCTCAACTTCAGATGTATGATAAAGACTTTCTTATTCCAGCAGGTATTTTAATGTAGTTTGAATTTATGCTTGGCTTTATGATTAATTTTTAATGTTTTATTCCCTGCATGGTTAATTTTTATGCACACTACTTAGAAATGCTACTGATTAAGCAGCATATAAATGCCTTAAATAATATAATGCAATTGTCATCCTTTATTCACTCACTTTTTATATAGAATCCAGACAAAGATATGGACAAATAATTGTGTTCCACTGTTTCCTGCACTGGCCGCCTGTGTTTTTTTCAAACTTAAGCTTGTGATTTTTTAAAATGCAATTGTAGCACCAGTCTATTCTGTGTAGACAGACAAAGGGCTATTGAACAAATCATTCAAGGCTTTTGTACCTTTAATTAAATGTTTCCTGTTTGTAGGTTTTGCCGACTTTATTGCTTCTTGTTAGGTGCAGAGTAAGATTACTGCTGAATAGCCTGTTAATTTCCTATTGAAACAGCTCTCTTAATTCTCCCTTATTATCGGTATATGTATTAGGGCAAGGGGACAAACTTTAATTACTTATATATTAGTAAATATTTTTCCATTTAATTATTATATTGCAAAATACTGCTCTTTTATTTTATAGAAATGAAAACTAGTAAAAAGTAACTAGGTGAACAAAGCCTCCCCCAACCACAGGAATGGAAACTGACAACAGGAAGCAACTAAGAAGTTATGCTTCCATAATTCCACTGCCACACCCAACATGAAACAATCAAGTGGTCAGAACATGCAAGCAGGTTACTTCTAATTAATGTTGGAAGGGACCTTTGTTTAACAGGACACTTATGAATAAACATCATAGAAAGATAGTGGCCATAGGCAAGGGAATTTTTGAATAATATAGCACTATTTAAAGTGCTGTGAATCCTCCATTTTAACCAGCTCATTGTAGAAAAGCACTGCCTCAGCAGTGCTAAAGCACTCTAGTATAGCAACAACCTCATTGCTTCTTCAGTTCAAACATAAATCTCTCCATTCTATCTCGCCTTCAGAGTTATCTAGCAACACCATTTCTTAAAGTAAGTGCTGAACTTTACAGATACATTTGTATACAAGTTTACAACACAATAGTGCACTATAATACAATTCATGCAAGAGTAAACAGTTTTTCCTTTTACACTTGTCACTGGCAGTTTATGCGTTTCCACTGCATTGATTTTTATCTTTCATTTTTTACAGCACAGAATGGGCCATTTAAGCTAGCTGCAGTGTTTTTTTTCTAGAGGCTTTTTCTTTGGAAAAAAGTTAAAGAAGGTTTCCTTTATTTCTAATTCCAATTACTTTGTTTTTTTGCCATTTTCCCACTACCCAGTCTCTCCAATGGTACAATAATCTGTGGGAATAAATATGATGAAGACTGTATAATCATCAAGGGGGCTGTTTTTTATTATGAATAATAATAACAGTATCAGAAGTCAGAGTTCAAACACTTCAAAAGACATACCGGTAAGAAAGAAACGGACAACAGTGGAGAAGAGTTCAAAACAATTGAAATGATTGTAGCACAACATTTGATTTTCTTGTCTGCTTATTTATAACTCAGTAGCTACATTGTAATTATTATTATTATTTGCTGAACTTTTCTTCCCCAAATCATTTGGCACTTGCACCAAGCATCTGTCTATACTGACTCTATTTTAAGACTCTTGACACAATTTTATCTTTACTTCTATACATAACAATGGTGACTTCTTACAGTGCTTAGTTGCCTTCTAGGAATTCACCCATTATATTTTATTACACACACCTATACTGTATACAAGGAGAACTGCAAATGATCTGCATTCTTTCTTAGAAAGTGGTGCTATATGCCAAGTAAATGCAACACACTTTCTCTCTCTACCTCTCTCTGTTAATTTCTTCTGGTTAATGAGGGAGGGAACTCAAGCCTTGAGAAGAACTGCCCAGAAGTGGTACAGAATAGGTTTTTCATGTACGCCATCACTATTTACCCAATGGCATCTTCAGATAGGACTGAGAAAGATCCAGATCTGAGCTGTAGAAGGCTGCAGCCTATCAGAGCAGAGACTACTGAGTTGGATGGACCAATGATTCAGTAGAAGACAGCTTCTTATGTACTTCTCTGGCCCATGAATGGGGCAACACATACACACAAACTGAACTCTGCTGGCTTCAGCTAAAAGCTATAATGATTTCTGGAAGACATTAATTGCCAGACACTTGAGGGGTCATCCACTGTGGCTTGTAGGTAGTACAAAGCCTCTAGTAAGGCTTTCACAATCAACTGCTGTGTCTGAAATACAGGTTGCAAGCAGCAGATGGACAGGAGACCCTCCTACCAACTTCAACTGGTGATAAGGTTGTGATCCTTTCTTTACCGGGATCTGGAAGGAATCCCATATTCTTCCATACGTCTATAAAGCTGTTGGGACCCCTGTTCAAAGTAGCAGCCTACACTGGGGAAATAGTTGGGTCTGCTGACACCTGGAGCAGCAGCCTGAGTCTCAACTCAGAGGGGCAAACTTGATACATTAGTCCAGCAGCACCAAAGGATAATCCAGGCCCCCATATCATGCCAAAGGCTGAGTCACAGCCTAAGCTATGTGGGAGCCAGTATGGTGTAGTGGTTAAGAGCGGTAGTCTTGTAATCTGGTCAACCGGGTTTGTGTCTCCGCTCCTCCACATGCAGCTGCTGGGTGACCTTGGGCTAGTCACACTTCTTTGAAGTCTCTCAGCCTCACTCACCTCACAGAGTGTTTGTTGTGAGGAAGGGAAGGGAAGGAGAATGTTAACCGCTTTGAGACTCCTTAGGGTAGTGATAAAGCGGGATATCAAATCCAAACTCTTTTTCTTCTTCTAAGCCCAACAGAGCAAAGGCTCTGGAGTCTGAGACCATAAGAGGCAGGCCCTCTGGAGTCTGTAACCTCTGAGCCTGCACTCCTTGAGAAACTGACCACCTCCACATCTGAAGCTCACATTCTCAATTCACCACATCAACACAGGCAGCTCACATGAAAAAACTTGCCAGAAAGGATGAGTTCTAGGCTTCAAGCAATCTGGCCCTGTGAGCATAAAAGCTTTTCAGTTCACTCTTGACTTCTTTGGAGCAAGTTGTTCACTCGGAGCTATCCTTGGTGCTGCAGCTAATGACCTGTCTTGCTTCATCATGCCCTGTGCCAAGGAGAGGACAGGACAAATACTTACATCGTTTTTATATGAAGTTGGCTTTACTGGCTATGCACAAGTAGGGCCAGTAGTTCCATGAGAGAAACTGGGGAAAATGTATCAGGCAGTGAATGTAAAGGGTTAGCACTATATGGGCTCCTGCTCACTAATCTCACTCACTGGCTACTGCTGAGGCTGCTGCAGCCACACAAAACTCTTGCAGGGCTTTCCACCTCTGTCCTGTAGAAGAGCCACAGCTCATTGGTAGAGTAGTTGCTTGTAAGCATAGGTTTCTGGCATTTCCACATAAAGCTAAGGGAGACTCCTGTCTGAAACCCTGGAGAGCTGCTCTCAGTCAGCATAGACAATACTGAACTAGATGTGCCATTATTAGTCCACTTCCTACATTCCTCTCTGTCTTGCTCTGAGCACAAGGGTCCTTTCTCGGTGCAAAACAATCTGGGCATGGTGGTCTGGGAGAGTGCTTGTGTCACTGATTTGTTATGGTGGCTAGAAATTCTGTTTTAAAATTAGTTTAAATTTACAAAAGTTGCAGAATTTCTCCACCCCAATGTATAGGATTGTAGCCATATTGTCCTTTTTGATTTCCCCTCCTAATATCTATTTCTTATATATTTAGGTTTCCTCTGTAATCATAGGCTCAAACACAGAATGCTATTTACTGCATTATGAACAACATACCAACCTCAATTTAGATATTTTCCTTAAATTTTGTTTCTGTAAAGGCAAATTTTGTAAAGGCAAATATCATATAAATACTGACCTTGTTTCTTTCAGCCCTTCTTTCTGAATAACTTCCAATATCTGCTTTGCAGTCATTGGTGAGTTGGGATGTTTTTCCAGTGCCTAAAAAGAAATATATGTGTAAGAAGGTAAAAAATCATTATTGCATACATTTAAATGATTGTGTGTCATTGATCATGCACTTTGCATAATGCTGTGTAAAAAGTGGGAAGCTGTCGTGTCAAGACTGGGGTCTTTTATCAACTGCCGAACAAGCAACCTTAGCTAACAACAGGTTTAAACTGATAATCATGGGTGAAAACCTCACAAAATGCACAGGAAGACTTTTACATGGCAGAGAACTAGAAGAACAAGTCCTATTATTTATTATTACAAATGCAAGAAACAATTTCCTGTAAGGTGGGGAGAGAAGGGTGGTAAATCTTGCTACTGTTTGGACTGTTTATCATCACTAATAGTGCACTTTCAGGGAACCCTTCCATTTGCAGAGCTCTTAGAAGAACATGATAGGTTTCAGAATGTTAAAGAATGAAAAATTCTTAACATGGGAAAATGAAGCATCAGAAACCATCATAATTGGTTGCTGAAATATACTTTCCAGTTCAGCTAAGTTTTCTACTCCTTTGCCTTTTATGAAGTCCCAATTAGTATTCTTCCATTTCATCTAACTGGTATGAAGGCTTCTGCCTCTTTTACTATCCTTCTAGTTGGTACCCTCCTCCATATTTTTCTTCTTAGTCATACTTCCAGTCCTAGGAATTCAATCAACCAAGTACAGGCAATGGTGACAGCACATAGACTGTATCTAAGGATATGACCAACCTAGCACTATTATAACTTGCCTTTCTACAATGAGAAATAGGCAATTAGCTCATCATCCATACCCAATCACTCCTAAGCTGCTCTCCCGGGAATGTCATGACAATCATTAGAACAGCTGCCCACCAGGAATAAATGGTGTCATACCAAAAATTACTGAACTTTAATAACTGGAGAAAAGGTCAGGGATTTCTTTAAACAAGTACTGACTATGACTCCCCAATTACTCAAGGAAGTGCTGCTGATCCACCACAACCACCAGATTCCAGATGTCATGTCTGTTGTCCCTGCATGGCAGGAGATGCAGAATCTGTGTTCCTCCCATCATTCCTGATCATTAGCCATGCTGACTAGTGCTGATGGGAGTTGGAATGCACAGGTCCTCCACTGCTGCCCTAGTATAACAATTTCACAAAGATGCATGCCAATCATGCTGAGCTTTTGCAAGTGTGTCATGTTACAATACAATGAATTGTTAAGGCTGCAAATGCAATTCCCCAGCAACAGCTGTGCTCCAAAACTTGAAGATCAGAGACCAAAGAAATTGCAGATGAAAACAATACTTCACCCTTAATATTGGCTGCAGTAAAAGTCGTCCCCCCTCCACAAAGCAGTCTCATTCCATTCAGATATATAAAGCTACTTTTTTATTTTTCAAAATTTCCTGTTCTCCCCTTTCAACTCACAAGACCACATACCAGTCCACTGCCCATCATAGTATCCCATCACAGTTTGGATCCTTACCCATAAGAGGAGTGAAATCCAGAGATTAAAAACCACACAGAAGCTTTGGGAGCCAAACCATACATCCAAAGAAACAAATTTCAGATAAAATGAAACAAAACAAAAGGTTAGTTGCAGATCGAGCAGTAAACATATGAAGTGGATTTAAAACCTCAGTAAAATTTAAAAAGATAAAGCTTTATAAATAAAAAAAAACCAAGAAGAAGAAGGAAGATGAAATGGAGGATAAGGCAAGAAGAAAGAAACTCAAGCTGAACTGGAAATATTCCAGAGTTTAAACTGAATAGACTTCAAAATGGTCACGGAGGGGAGGGAACTATACTGTACTGGACAAGGCTATGAAGGATATTGGGTACACTCGAAGGTGGGGTTACTCACTGTGGAGGACTCCCTGTTTCTCTTCCCGCGTATGGGCCCTCAGCACACCTGGGCAGCTCCTCCCTGAAATTGAGAGAATTTGGGTAGCCCTGTCCCCTTCTCTATGACATCACAGCCTATTCTCTAGAGGAAGTTGTAATGTGAGGTGTTACAGCACATATGGATGGAAAGGGAAAGGCAACCTCATGTCCACCTTGACCATGAAAAAGGGAGAAGTAGGGTAGAAGCTGCACTGAACTGGTGCAGGAAACAGTGGGTAGACACAGGGATGGATACGGAATAGCATCATTACAAAAGACACAGCACAAAACAAAAACCAAGCTGACAAAGCAACACACACAGCACACAGATTTTGATCAAACAAGGCAGCATTACAGCCATTACAGTAGGAAACAAACAGGGCAGGACTCAATAGTATCCCAGGATGCACAAGGGCTGAATATGAAAGAGCAAATTAATAGCTTGCTGCGTGAATTACTTGTTATTGCATACACTAGTGTGGGCAGGAGTTTCAAATATCTTGCTGAATTGTGAATTTTATTCATCCAATCCTTTAAAAAAAGTTTCTACATACACCCATGCCAAAGAAAGAGAGGGGGGGGGGAATCATTGCTTTCCCACAACAAGAGCCATTTCTTGATTCTGAACATTTTAAAAAACAACCTGGAGTCATGTAGTTTCTTTGGAAAGAACAAAGGTTACCCAGTTTGCATGTAATGCTAAGCCAAAGCATGACTTAGCTCAAATATGGGAGTGTACAGATTCTGGGAGAGGAGATCATACACTGCCCTCTTCCCCCAGTCCTCTTGCTATCAAGCTATTCAAGACTAAGCCCGGACAAACCATAAGTTATAACCAAATTTTGTTTGGTTTGCAGCTCATTGTTTTATCAGAAGAAGATGACATACTCAGACAAACCATGGCTTAGTCTCATATAGTGAGGCAGCAGGTAAACCACTGGGAACCCTTCTGGGAATCTTCCTGGAAACCTGCATACTCACATGTTCACAAAAAAACCATGGTTTGCTCAGTGTTGTGCGTAATCTGAGCCAACTCATATAATTCATTAAGTGAGACAGCTTTTTAAAGAGAACTGAAACATCTATGTAGCTTAATAAGATGCTTATGAAAGAAAATAAAAACTTAAGACATTTCAGTGGTATTTCAAACGGTGTTGAAGTGGACATGATAGGCCAGGACAATATTGGTCAGATGTCTGATAAATAATCTACTAAAAGTGACAACACTTCCTACCTCCCCCTTTCCAGCACCCTTTCCCTTCAATTTTATTGAATCTAAAATGAGGAATGACAAGCTAAAATGCATCACATTAGACTACAAAAACTGGTGAGATAAAGAAAATGTTGCCCTACATTTAGTAAAACAGAGTGAAAAATATGCATCCCCCACTTTTAAAAAATTGCCAGCATACTTCCATTCTGAAGGCTTCCCAGTCAGATTGAGGATATAAATGAAATAATGATAATCCTGGCAATGCTGAATAGCCACTGAAGGCTGAAATATAACTTTTATAAATACAGTGGTACCTCGGGTTAAGTACGCTGCAGGTTAAGAACGGACCTCCGGAACGAATTAAGTACTTAACCCGAGGTACCACTGTAAATAAAAAGTTTAAAAAAGCAAGACAAATTAGTACCCTCACAACTTCAAATCTTGTCACTGGGTAAGCGGTAAATATAATTTTTCCCTAAGGGACAGGAGATGGCAGTTTTCAGTGCTCATGTCTGTGCCCTATATGTTCTATAGTCAGGGGCGAAGGAAAGGGGGTGCGGTGGGTGCAGTCCGCCCCGGGTGTCACCACTGAGGAGGGGTGCGAAATGCCGGGTGGCACTCACCGCAGGGCCTGCAGCGCGCCCGAGCCATGCGTCTCTCCTGCCCAAATGGTCTGCCCGCTGCCTTCCCCCCCCCCCAGCTGTAGGGTGGCTGAGTGCGAGGAGGCAAGCAGACTCTGGAGGCCCCATGGTGTGCCCCGCCCCTATGGGTGGGTGGCTCGCCCCTCCCCTGGGTGCGCCGCCCCAGGCGCCCGAGCGGCTTCTTCCACAGCTGTCTATAGTACGGTGTTCTACATTAAGTAATTCCTGAAACTTCAAGGATGTCCCTACCAAAAGACTCATTAGGTTTCAGACCTTTCTTGAAGAACTGGAGGAACCACAGTGGAGAACAATGACTAGAAATGCAGGACACCTTATATTTCAGCCACAAATGCACTGCCATGGCATTGCTGCTGAACTGTAAGAGTTTGGGTCTTGCACCAAAACTCTTATATGCAACCTCAATAGACTTTATTACTTGGATGTTTAGCCTATTCTCTCCTGAAAGTCATATATCAGGAAACAATTAGCAGCATGCTTATCCAAAGCCAAACACAACATCTCATACAAGAAACAGAAGAGATACTAAAAGAAAAACCCCGCCAACTCCCCAATCACCCCCACAAAAATGTTCACATAGAAGAAGAAAAGATTTTATATTAATTCCAGAAGACATTCAGTGTATGACCACAGGAATCTGGGGCGAGGGTGGGGAGGGGATTTGAGAACAGACTGCTGCCATTCAGAAGTTACCACTGAGATGTCACTTTAGTATGGGAAACAAGGAAGAGGTCAGTCTCAAAGGTATATTGGGTTCAAGTTGTTTAGGATTTCAGAAATTTAATCTAGCACTTAGAAGTGTGGGCCAAATACCATATGAAGTCTGTGCAGTTTCTGAAGCAACAGTGCAATGTGCTCCTGCCAAATTAGGGCAGCTGTGTTCAACGTTATCTGAAGCTTCTGAGCAATCTTCAAGGGCACTCCCCACATTAAGAATTTTTTGCAGTCATCAAATCAGAAGGCATCAAATGCATTAATGATGGTGCTGACTATGGCAGAAAGGGTCACAGGCTACTAAATCAGAGGATGCCTACAAAAATTATTTCCATATGCTACTACTTCCTGAAGATTAAGGACAGCAATGGAATCAGGAGTACAGCAATGTTCACCTGAGTGGCCGGTGGGGGCTGGTAGCTAATCATGGACAGTAATTGCGGAATATATAACATCTCTAGATCACAGAATGTAGAGGTTATCATTAATGTAAAGCTGCTTAATTAAGGTTTGTAATCATTATAAAAGTACACATGTATAAATCACACCTTTACTCTTCTGCATACATGTTAGCAGGGGACCCAGTCCTTTTGTTGTCTACTGTTCCTCTGCATTTTCAGTGGAGAAATGCTATTCATTCTTGGCTTTCTACAAATCCACCTAAAGTTAAGCTAACACAACCGTAGTTTACTGTATCTTTAAAAAAAAAATAGTCCACAGAGATCTATGGATGAAGGACGGTATACAAATTTAAAAAATAATTATAATAACCAGCAATTGGGGGAGTTTCCACCCCTGCAATATCAAATAATGCCCTACTATATGCCCTATTTTGGTGTTCAGTTTACTCACTTGTGAACAAACAGATGAAGGAGAGTGGTGGAGTGCTACTGAGCACCACCCATTAAGGTGCATGGCCTTCACCCTCTTTTCAGTACAGTATTCCACAGATTTGAGGGTGAAGGTCTGAAGCAGGAAGCCTCTTCCATCCATGGAAGTTCCCTATGCTGTACAGAAGAACCATGATTGTACAGAATTCTAAATCAAGTGGGGAGCCGGGACAAGCAGGATGTGGCTCCCTGCTTCAGACCTTTGCCTGAGCCTTGTGAAGGGTTGAAAGGTGGACCAAGAGGGTTGGGTCTTGGCAGTGTGCCCCCCTTCATGCATTTGTTTACACATTTACAAAATGAACGTCCAAATAGGGCTTGTGAGTTCTTTTGTTAGAATAGCAATTCTGGACTGGGGTGACTCACTTAATTCATAAAACATGACATGTTCTGTGTCTTGATCAGTTCTAGCAGGAGTATTGCTAGTGAACTGTGAAGAAAGACTTAATTTGAACACCTCAGAAAATACTGATATCCAAGGCATGTTTGCTGTCTATATGAAAAGCCTAATTTACATATGAAAAGAGTGAGGAGAGACACTGAAACTAGGAGAAGGAAAGCTTTTTCCTGTTATTAATAATGATAATAATAATAATAATAATAATAATAATAATAATAATAATAATAATAAAATGTTTCATTTTTCATTCTCACAGGCATTAGCCAGTATATTTGGGGACCATGAGAAGAAAATAGGAAGATCTGCTCACAAAGAAATGAAATCTTTGCCTCTGGTTTAAGAAAGGATGTTGTTCTATTTTGGAATACCAGCAGGAGGGAATACTTTTGGTTTCTCTCTTCATAACGTACACCATGAATGCTAGACAGTTGTTGAAGTGATCCAGATGCAGACCTGGCAACTGCTCAGGCTATGATGTTCCCAGACCCTCAGGATAAAAGGAGCAGGGTTCACAATCACTCTGGGCTCCCTTTCCTCCTTTTGCCTGGTCCAAGTATTCTCTGGGCATCCAAAAGGAGACAGAGGTGGCTGCAAATGGCCAGTATTTTGTGGGAGGGATCTGAGCACGAAACAAAAATTTAGAGACCCTTCCACATGTATAATATGTAGGGCTATAGCTGCTGTTTTCCCACAGATTCTTCGTATGGTTGCACTTCTGCTTGTCTCATCTTGTGAGACAAACATCTGGGTTTCATCTCCAACCAGATGTGTTGAGCTAAGGCTGCGCCATGATTTTGCTTACTATGGAAGCCTTACCTCTGATGTCTCAAAAGCACAGACCCACCGTTCTCCTCTCTCTTCAGTATCCTAGAGTGTCTTCTCTCTAATTCCTCTGCCCTCGAGCCACAGCACCATTAAACTATTGGTCATTAAGTAATATAACTGTAACACTGTATCGCTGGCTCAGACCAAATCTATTACTTAAAAGTATTCCAGAAACTAAATATGACAAGTCAGGGTTCTGAGCTAGAGGCTCGAGCGGCAAGAACACTCCGCACATACACAGATGCGCTTGCTAGCTGTCAGTGATATTTTTTGCTACGTTTGTTAAATGTTATAATGGTTAGTGTCATAACAAAGATCAGCCATCATGTTATGACATTTATCTTCATAAATGAGGAGAGGAAGGGCATCTGCAAGTTATTCCATCGCTTGCTATGAGACGATTAATGTCATAGGAGATAAATCAGCATCTACAGTACATGAAATGAGAGACAGCATCCCAAAGCATAGCCATACCCTCTAAGTATCTATGTTTGCAACTAATGCATTATCCAAAAACACACAGCTGTGAACTACTCAGATTAGTTCTCAAGCAGGAATAAAAGTAGCATCTTAATTTATAAAGTCAATATATATTGGCTTTGCATGATTGTGCAGTTCAGCTCTTTTATCCCGTCATGCTTCTTCCAACCTTTTAACTGTTCTTTGTCATAGAAATGAAGGCCATTAAGATGTATCATTCTAAGGATCCTATATAACAAAACATGCATCATTCTTTGTGTAGAATGGCATAGCACATAAAACATGGGCAAGGGCTGTACATTTTGGGAAGAAATCCACTTATAGCCAGATTCTAAATGTGTTGAGGATGGATATAAATGCTTATGGAGGTAGAAGAGAAGTTAGCATGCAATGCATCCACACAACTAGTATTTTTCTAGGATTGGATGGGTAATTTAAAAGGCACTATATAAAATGATTTTTTTAAAAATAAAAAAATCTCAAAGGGTTAAACTGTTGTGTACATTAAGTGTGTAACTGCATTTCCATCTCTTAATATTTCAAAACTATAGAGGGGCCAGATTGAGATCACAACACTAAGTGTGTGTTACTTTTTCCACCCACATGACTTTTTGTACACATTTTCTCAATTAATTCCCTCCTTCCCCCCAAAAAGCTGTTATTTGCCTTACACTGGAACTGCTATGGGCCCAAATAGTAGATTTCCTTATGAAGCAAATAGTAGTATGGAGCAGAAATGACATGGGGCAGGGCACCTTAACTCTCCCTTCCCTGTACTGCAGCCCTAATTCAGATCATGGTCCCTGCTCCTATTTTTAAAAAATCAACGATATGGAAATTTGATCACACATTTAACATCTCCAAGACCAGGAGCAGAAGGAAGTAGCATTTCTATTATAAAGTTTGTTTTCTGTTTTTTGTTTTAATGCACTGTTTCATTATGTTTTATGTTGATGGTTTCTAAGGGTGTAATCTACTTTGAATTTTCTGCTTGGATGGAAAATTGGAATACAAATCTTGCGCAATAAACTACATATAATACTTCGCACCATCCCTGGAACTAGTGTGTGGTGGAGGTGCTTTTTAGAGAAGGGCTAAAGCTCTGTAGTAGATAAAGCACATGATCTGCATGCAAAGGGAAGGTTCAATATCTGGCATCTGCAGAAAGGGCTGGGAAAGATTCCTGTCTGAACTGGGGCATAAAGCAGGGCAGATTCAAATCTCTTCTCACTCTTTCCAATCAGAAGTCCATGGGGGCTTACCCCTGGGGGTTTTGGGGGGTTTGTGTGTTGATCAGACTGTTTCCTGTGATCCCTCATTCATGTTCTTTTAATCATATGGAAAGTCCACAGGATCCAACTCATTATCTTTGCTTTCAGGTTGCCAGCCTCCAGCTATGGGACAAATGTGAACTTAGCCAGCTAATGAGACATCATTATTTTGCTCTAGTTATCCCCCTTACCAGGGTACCTCCTCCTTTAGCTTAAAATACCACAGGGTGTCCCCACCCCATTTAACTGAAAATGGTTCACTACAAGAATGTTTGAGAACTACTGTACTGTTTCAAAAAAGAGTCATACCTACAGCAGCAGCTCACAAATTCATACAGAAGAAAAAGGACATGATCTGATTGTTTTCTGGAAGGTGAGTTTTACCCCATAAAGATCTGGAGCGCATATACAGATGACAAAATTCAATGGGCCTGCTACTTACATGTCACATTTCAGATTAAATATCTACAAAGCAACACAAACCAAACTCAATTATTATAAAACAGGAATTTCTGTCTTTCTTCAGCTATGCATTGTAAAGAAATAACACACATACTACCATACCAAACAAGTACAAAGATAGCCTTATAAAACAAATCTGAGGAAACCCTGAGGCAAAAAATACAATAATAAAATAGAATACAGCTCTTCAAAGCTGCCTTGATTACGGATCAAAGAGCAGCAGCGTTTCTACATGTCTAAAAGAGAATTAACTTAGAACAAATATGGAAATAATGGAAGGTCTGTGTTAAGCCAGCCACAAAGAAGTCCTTAGTGTAGTTAAACAAAGTCAAATCAAATCCCTATTTTATAACAGCATGAAACTCTTTTACAATAGTTTAAATTCTATTTATAGTAGCAAGAGTCAACACTTGAGATAAAAGTCAAAGGGATTAAAGTCAAAGCTCTAGCTATACATAAGTTATGATACTGATTTTTGGTGTCGTTTGTGGCCTTCAAATATGAAGACACAGCGTGAAATATTCCCTCACTACTATATGATTTAGTTCAACTGTACTATCTCAGCAAAACAGAGAAGGGAGGAAATTGTGTTTGTTGTTTGAAAAGCTAGATATATTAACTGGTAAATGTGCAGATCTCTGTCTCTCTGTCTTGCAATTAGTGCTCCCCCCCCCCCCCCCCGCTTATCAACCATAATGGGTATCTTTAAGTTACAGGTTTCTGTATTTTAATCATGAATGAAAATCACGTGCTTTCTGCTGTGTTGCACAGAATGTTGGTCATGGTCTACTGAAGGAGATACTATTGTTAGTATGTACATCAAAAAAAAAAAATTAGGACCCAGGTGGCGCTGTGGGTTAAACCACAGAGCCTAGGGCTTGCTGATCAGAAGGTCAGCGGTTCGAATCCCTGCGACGGGGTGAGCTCCCGTTGTTTGGTCCCAGCTCCTGCCCACCTAGCAGTTCGAAAGCATGTCAAAGTGCAAGTAGATCAATAGGAACCGTTCTGGCGGGAAGGTAAACGGCGTTTCCGTGTGCTGCTCTGGTTCGCCAGAAGCGGCTTAGTCATGCTGGCCACATGACCTGGAAGCTGTACGCCGGCTCCCTCGGCCAATAAAGCGAGATGAGCGCCGCAACCCCAGAGTCGGACACGACTGGACCTAATGGTCAGGGGTTCCTTTACCTTTACCTTTACATCAAAATTTGCCACAACTGAGCACAGTGCAAGGATAGATCTCAAGGTGTGGTGGGCAGAGGTGGAGGCACATGCATGCATACAGCCATTCATGCTCTGTAGATCTTCATTGCTCTGCCTTGTAGGGATAGATAAGTTTGACTGGACGTCCCCCAACCCATTTCCCCTCTTTTCTTCCTAAATTGCTAATCCACTCATAACAAAAACAAATACAACCCCCAAGCTAGTTTTAACTCAAACTGTAATCATTCATGACCATCTTCAACATGCTACTTTGAATCCAGATTTATTCCAGCTCTTTGATTAGGTTATCCATGCCTTTTCCTCTTCACACATGCCCCATGTGAATGAGGAAAGAAGCAGTTATTGCAATCTAGGTATACCCCCACCCATGTCACTGAGCAGCTGGGAATGCATACATCTGTTTTCAAATGGCTGCATTACAGTGTGATGCAGAATTAATCTGCAATGAGCTTTTATTTTATTTTTTGAAGAAGTGCTTTTGGGCGGCAAAAAAATAATAATAATAAAAAATCATAGACATACAACGTTGAATTTCCCATAACTGATATTCTTCATTTGATGGTTACACTGTCATTAACAGCTTTCTACTTCCTATGACATTGATTTGTTGTCACCATATTCTGCTGTTTTTGTTCCTGGGTTGTTCTTAACCATTTTTATTCACAAATTCTAATCTTTTATTGCAATTCTGATTTTTAACCACCTGGGGAACCCCTGTGTTGAAGAGGCAGAACAGAAATCTGTGAAACAAACAAATAACAAAGATGCTGAAAGATACTTGGGAAGATGAGACAACAAAAGAATGTTTGGACACCAATAACTTCAGATGTTGATGTCCTGACAGTAATTGCTGCTGTCACCATGTAATCAGAAACCAACATAAGCATCTCCAGGAGGTACTATACTGATCCTAAGCTGAGGAGCTCAAATATATCATACTAGTGTGGTGTTTACATGCAAGCATTGTTTCTTTTTCACTTACTGGAGAATATTAGTAGTGCAGGTTTTGACCTATAAAGTGTTTAACAATCTGGGTCCTGGGTGTCTGAACTGTCATCTCCTGCATAAACATGCCCTTCCACTACCATTGGAAACCTTCATATTGATGCCCCCCCCCAATCTCTGCTTTGGAATTTAGGCAGCAGTAGCAGCAGTAGCAGCTCCTGCCAACCTAGCAGTCCTGCCAACCTAGCAGTTCGAAAGCACGTCAAAGTGCAAGTAGATAAATAGGAACCGCTCTGGCGGGAAGGTAAACGGCGTTTCCGTGTGCTGCTCTGGTTCGCCAGAAGCGGCTTAGTCATGCTGGCCACATGACCTGGAAGCTGTACGCCGGCTCTCGGCCAATAAAGCGAGATGAGCGCCGCAACCCCAGAGTCGGACACGACTGGACCTAATGGTCAGGGGTCCCTTTACCTTTACCTTTTAGCAGCTAGAAACAAAATCATTTATGTAATGGTGCCAGACCCTTCCCAGTGATTATTTACCAGGCACCAGAGGTGGTTTTAGGGTAGTTTGGCTGCATTGGGCAGCACAGGGGGGCACCGCAACAATGATGTCAAACAGATCACAAGTAGGGTTCGTGGGGGGAGGATTTTAGAGCTGCACAGGGCGCCACTGAAATTTAAGAGCCCCAAGTCCACCACTGCAGGCTCCTACATTGTTATTGTTTGGCACTAGGTTAGAAGCATTTTTGCTGTATGGGACCTTTGCTAAAACCTGCTTACTTATATTTTGCTCCTACTGCTGCTTTTAGTATAACTTTATTGCTCAGTGTTTGGTCTTATTGTCACTTTTCAGAACTGCAAGCCACACTGAGAATTAAAGAGAACAAGGGATTGCAAATCTGTTAAAATCTACTGCCCTAGGGAAAGTCAACCAATTAGGGTGCAACCACACAGTATGTTTGCCCACACAATTCCAGTCTGGTGCCTTAGCAAAATGCCAAAAGAGCAAAAAGCAATCCACAAGAAAAGACATGATGATGTGTAGAGCTACTCCTTCCTTCAAGCAGCCTGTTTTGTCAGCACACAACCCATAATTCTCTGAATCGCTCAAACAATATAGATTGTGCATGAGTGCCATGTGGCTTACATTCTCCTTGCACCAATATGGCCTCTTCCCCCCCCCCAACCATCCTATACAAACACAGACAGCTTAAGGCACCCATCTTATTTTATATTTTACATGTTATTTCATGGACACAGTTCAGCGGATTGCATATAGTAAAGTTTTAGTTATGTATTCAAACTGATTGCCTGAGTCAGCATATACAGGTTAACCTTTTAAAACATTATAGATTGCCCATAAAATATTGTATGGAATGGAAAACAAGAATGTTTGCTCAGCAGCTTTATTAAAAGCTGATTATCTTAACATTAACATTACCCCCGTCAGAATGTCTAGCTTACACAAGGGCTACTCACTAGATAGACCCCCTTTCCAAACAAAACAAAACAAAACCCTACAGTTGCCATTGATCTCACTCACCACTCAACCTGACACCTGTTCTCTGCCTAGTCAACCAAATGGTACAATTGAGCAGAAGCAGTACTGGCATGCATCATGTTGATGAGTAGTGCATGCATAATACGTACTAGAGCACATGACCTGTGCCAGTATTCTCTCTGCCAGTTCGCTCATTCAGCTGTCTCTCCCAATAGCATAGTCGGTGGTATGCTGGAAGAACATGAGTAGGTAAGACAATCAGCCAGTAGAGGCCAATTGTCTCACTCTTAAAAAGGTAAAGGGACCCCTGACCGAGGTTGCGGTGCTCTTCTTGCTTTATTGGCCGAGGGAGCCAGCGTACAGCTTCTGGGTCATGTGGCCAGCAAGACTAAGCTGCTTCTGGCGAACCAGAGCAGTGCACGGAAACGCCGTTTACCTTCCCGCCGGAGCAGTACCTATTTATCTACTTGCACTTTGATGTGCTTTCAAACTGCTAGGTTGGCAGGAGCTGGGACCGAGCAACGGGAGCTCACCCCTTCATGGGAATTCAAACCACCGACCTTCTGATCAGCAAGCCCAAGGCTCAGTGGTTTAGACCACAGCACCACCTGCGTCGACAACCTTCCATTCCCTCACAGAAATTGGACTTTGAGCTGTTTGGTACTTTTGGCAACTGAGCATTCTGAGTCACACACTAACTCACCAATGACAGATGCTTCATCATCCTTAGCAATATAGTGTGTGCAATAGTATGTTTGGGATGTACAGTCTATGATGTTTCCAAAGCATTCAACAATACAAAATGAAGGATGTTTGCCTGAAAGAATAAAGTGGAGCCGAGCACCAATTGATGAATTAACATATGAGGAAGAGACAATAGAGAATCACAATGCCATACAGAATATTTCAAACTAATGGTTATGAGAAGATCCTAAGGACCTTAAGCCTCAGCTGTTCTTCAGGGAAATACCGGTAATTTAAAAAGCTTCTCTACATGATCCAGAGATGCATACTGTACCAAAACAACAACAGCAACCTAACACCCTCAAACCCAAAGAAGAACACTTTGTTTAAAAACAAACCACCTCTGCTTCTCCTTCTTGAGTACATCCAGAAAGCAAAACTGCCTTTGTACAAAAAGTAAGGCCTGCTGCATTTAATGTACTGTACATGTCTGGTGTACGTATTTACAGATTATTTTAAAAGGTTTCTGTCCCCTAGAAGAACTGGGGCTTGAAACACATTGGGATCTTTCATAAACATTAGTTTACATAAACACTTTGGATTTCCTCCCCCTTTTGTCATCCTGTTGAGCCCTGATTCTTTTATGCCTTAGGAGTTAAAGGTGAAGCTAATAAGAATAAACATTAGGGTTATATGTGATTATTCTAGCCAGCAATCAAACACATTTGTTGTACAAGTAGCAAGAACATGCCTGGCTGCCTTACATCAAGTCAGACCATTCACCAATCTGGGTCAGTATTGTCTATGGACTGACAGTGACTGTCCAGGATTTCAGACAGACATCTTTCCTAAACTTACCTAGAATTGCCAGTTTAAACCAAGAGTCTCCTGCATGCAAAGCAGGAGCTGTGCCCACTGGGCTACAGCCCCACCCCAAGTAAATATATGAGTGCCTCCTAAAGATACAGAAGTCTTCTAAGGACTGGCTTGTGTTCTCGTACAAGGCCTATAATTTTTGCCTCAGTTCTGGTATACACAAAATGTAACTAATAATTCAAATAAAGCTGTAAAGCTAAACCTATTTTTATCTGCAATGCACTGATACTATTTCAAATAGCACAATGGGAAAGAGAATAAAAGGGAAACATTTATTAGTCAATGGGAGATGTAGTGCAAACAAGACATTGGGCTACAAACAGAATTAATGCTCAACAGTTGTCCAATTTGCGTAAGAGATCCTGCAGAAAAATCCTGCATATTAAAATATGTATTAAAATGTATATGCATAGCCACACTTCAAAAGGCAGTTATACCTGCACTGACAACCTTAACTACCATTTCTGAGTACTCTACATCCTTTTACACTCTAATAGTATACGGTGGCTTTATATTGAGGGATGACATTGCTACAATGAATGGTTTAAATATTTGTGTTACTCTGCCCTTCCCATGGCAGATTAAGCATTTGGTAACTCAGTACTCATGGAATTCTGTAGTGTGAACATTGATCAAGCTATCACAGGAGTCATTGCTTGAGAACATATTAGGTCTCAACTGTTTGCTTGTCACTGAAATTGATTCAGTAAGGCCAGAAATAAAATATTGATGAATTCCAAGAGAGCAGAATAACAAACTGGTGAAATGCTTACCAGTGAACACTTTGTGGCGTCGCCATGCCTTGAGAGATCTCAGATTAAACTCTATTTCAACTACAATACCAGAGCCAATGGAGGCGATGATATGTGTTGTCCCTGCTTTCTATCTAAAGTATTGTGTATTAAGGATCTTGCCTTTGAGTCGAATAGGAGATCGGATTGTTAAATTCCATGTAACACACTGCTGTTTAGAAGTCCACACCACATTATTTGTTGTTCTGTAGATTCAAACTAACCTGGGAATAGAAGATCACTAGGTGTTTTGTCCAGACAATGCATTTAGACCCAAATTTCAAACCTGACTGGCAGCAGTAGATATACTTCTGCAGGGCCAGAGGCAAGGTGAGGCAATGGACTCAGGCAGCAGATCTGGCTGGAAGGGCACACTGCTTGCTGCCGCTCTGCCTTCTCCTGTGCCATGGGTGGGCCCTACCACTGCCCCTGGCAAGGGGGCACCCACAGAGGAGGCAGCACTGGGGTGATATGGTGGCAGGGCATGCCTGTGGAGGAGGAGGGGGCAGGGCAGCATGGCAGGGTGCAGTGGTGGTCGTATGAGGTGCCTAAAGCCATAAAATGTCCCAGGCTGCCCCTGTACTTCTGATATAAGTACATCCCCTTTCTTCTACTCACGATCCCCTAGCTAGAGTTTGTTGGAATTAAAAGTGAGCTTCATACATGCCAAGGGCATGCTGTACCACTAAGTTACAATGCAACTCCCTTTCAGTTTGTTCTTGGTATAAGCTTTTGTGTGCATGCACACTTCTTCAGATACCAAATACTGATAAAATGTTATAGTGCAGGGATGGGGAACCTGCAGCCCTCAGGAGGCTGCTGAACTACAACCCCCATCAGCCCCAGCCACCACAGCCAATGGTCAGGAATAATGGTTGTAGACCAGCAAACTCTGGAGAAGGACCATGTTTCCCATCTCTGTTATGGGGTTTCAAAAGTCCCTATCTGGGGGCTGCTTCACCTAGTCTAGAGATGACAGTTAGTGAACGCTGCATATTCACTCATTGGGGAAAGGATCCATAGTATCATAGTGAAAAAACACATGGTACAATCCACCCTATACATCTTGGAAGCAAATCTCACTGCGTTCAACAGGGCTAATTCCCAGGTAGGTGAGCGTATGACTGTACTCTAAGCATTTTAAGTTGAGCATAGTGTTTCCTGTTTTCCTATGTTTTACGGCATCATATATTACTGTATTTCACTGTTACAACAAATGGTGTGCTACAATTATTCTACACACTTACTGTGGTTGATACAAATACTCAAGTTTATATCATGATATATATGCTGCATTAACACCAGTTGCTAAAGTGTTACATTTACAGATTCTGCACAAAAGATTAAGTGGACACAAATCTAACCTCAGATATGGTAATATTCAAAAGCCACTGACCTCCAAGTGGCTCCTCCCAAACAAAGAAACTTCACAACTTAGGCTGCAGTGTGAAACCTTGACTTAATTTATCAAAAGGTTCAATAGTATCACTTTTGGCTCAAATCAAGATCAGGGATTCCTATCGGGCTACATGTGCTAATTAGTTAACCAATGCTAGGGTGTTTGTGTTATCATCAACACTGCCTTGTAGAATGGTCACTGTCAATAGCATAAGTAATTTTAGCATAAGTTACCATTTTAAATATAATTTCCTTCTGATCTCTTTGTTTGCTTTTTCACACTGAGAGCGATACCACGCACACCAGCAGTTCAGGATAACTGCTCATGTATTTGGCAAAGCAGAGCTGAGTCCATGAAAGCCTATAATAAATTTGTTAGCTTTTAAGGTGTCACAAGACTTTGTTGTCTTTATATGAGTTATGTGCAGAAGATCAAACTACAGTCGCAGTGCCTTATAGTCCCACCAAACACAGTACAAAACCACCTTTTTGAAAAGAATGTGCTTTGCAGCAGACATGAAACAGCAACAAAAAATGAACATAGTCGCAGACACATTTACCAATTAAGTATCAAATAGAAGGCAGCAAAACAGATTCAAAAGTCAAGCTATATAGCCAGCAGCCAGTCCTTCAAGCAGTCCACACACACACATTTACATTGCTGCACTGAACAGAGTGTGAAACTTCACAAAATACATACACAATACTGTACAGCAACACACATCTTACTGCATGCAGCAATGTTGCAGAGTCAATTTACAATGTGATCCTATACATGTCAGCTCGGAGGTAAGCTCTATCGAGTCCAATGAGACTTACTTCCAGGTAAGTGCAGTCTTAATTTGCAAGATTACAAAACACAGACAATTCAAAGCTTGAAAATGAATTTTTAAAATGTGCACTAAAACAGTACAATGGACACAGAAACGGGTGGGAAGGAATAGAAGTATTTATTTTGCCAATAAATACTGGTGTCCTTAGAAACACAGCAGGCTTTTGAGGAATAGTACAATCAGGTATTTTCTAAGAACGGTGGATGGGAAACTATACAGTGCACAAGCAAACCCCTCACATTTAACACAAGCATGCCAAAATGTAGGTACAATCATTTGTGTTTTTTTTAATTCACTAATACATAAAGTGGGCAGACAGATTCTTGGAACATTATGGCCAGCAGCATACTATCTCTTTCTACAGAGTGAAAAAGTGCATACAGGACTCTCAATTCTCCTCTCACTTTCATATACATGGAGAAATTTCTCTAACCAAAGTCACACACACATATATAGGAGTAAACACTGCTTGTTATACATATACATGCTATGGAAGTAAATTCTGACCATCATACACACACACAAACACTACTCTGTTACACACGTGCTGTACAAAGGGAGTTGCCCCACGAAAAATATTGTTTTTTGTTTGCACATACATACAAATTAAATGATCACTAAAACAGCTTTCATACCCATTAATAAGAATGAAGTAGAGTACATCTATTCCAGGCTGTCAACTACACACACACACACACACACGAACCCCGACGATAATGAATGAAAGCACTATGGAGGAGTTATAACGGGGTGGGAGACACTGCCCCTCGCTCTAGTTACTGTCCAGGTGAGGAAGAAATTCTCCTTCTTCCCCCATTTTCCAGATCAGTGTGGGGTTACATTACATCAATAACCAGGAGTGCTTATGGCTTGACCAAGTGAGGTGGGGAGGGGGCAGGCGGAGGAAGCTCGACATCTCTATTCAGAAACTAGGAGCCCGGCAATGTGCGTGTTTCGAAGATCCCCTCCCCGCCCGCCTGTGGCCCTTCGCCGCACGGCCTTCCTACACCGGACGGAGGAGGGTCTTCCCTCCAGGCTGGCGGTGGACTAACTCACTACGGGACGTGGCATGCAGTCAGGCAGTCCACGAACAAAGTAGCTCCCCGAGCTCAGCCGCTCCGCAGAGACTTCTTCTGCACGGAACATTGTTCCACGAGAACGCAGCCTCCGCTTCCCGTCTCGTCCCGCGCCTCCAACACTCCCGCGGAGCTCGCCGGAGGGGCTGCCTCTCGCTCGCCGGAGGGGCTGCCTCTCGCTCGCCTGCCCCGCGCGCAGCGCAGCATCCCCTGCCGACGGCAACAATGTGAAGGCGCTCGGGTCGGGAGGGGGGGCTGGCTGGCTGGCTGGCTGCGCCAGGCGCCTCCCCGGCTCACCCGCAGGAACAGCAGCCGGACGGGCCGGCCCCGCATGCACAAAGCTCCGGTCGCACCTACCAGGCGGGCAGCCTCGGCCCAGGTGCGGTCCTTCTTCTTCCTCTTGTCTTTCATGTTTGCATCTCATTGAGATGGTTCTAGGGGGGGCGGGGGCGGGACGGAACGTGCGGGGACGGGGCGGGGGGAGGGCGGGGGAGCCCGAGGGTCCCGCACAGACAACGAGGCGGTGACGTGGAGTCCGAGAACCCCCGAGGGAGGGGCGCGGGGGCGGCGAGCGGGCGGGGGGCTGGGCAGGCTCGGGCTCGGGCTCGCGCTCCCGCGGCGGCGGCGGCGGCGACACAGCTGACAGCTTGAGGGATGCTCCGCTACGCAAGTCACAACAATGCACTATGACGTCACGCCAGGGAATGGCGACTGCACAAAACATCCCAGCCGAGGCCGCCGCGCTCGCGAGCAAAGCACACGAGACGCGCACAGGGAAGAAAGGGCTGCCCGAGATCTCGCGAGAGCTGCCGGAGACCCTCGCTTCGACCCACTCCCAATCCCCTCCGCCGCTTTCCCTTTCGAGCTCCCCCCGCCCTCTTTCGCTTTGTACATAGAGCGGGGAGCAAGACTACATGTCCCAAGGTGCAACGCGGCTGCTCTTGGTACGTTTTCCTTTCCTTTTGTTCTTAAAGGTAGCATCTTGCATCCCGGGATTTGTAGTCAGAAAGAGACCGAGCTCTAGTCCCGGCTCCCAGCCGGGATCGGGTTGTTGTCCCTCCGTCTTCGTCGCCCCCCTGCGCCGCGAGCCTGGTAGTCCCAGCTGCCGGGCCGCCCACAAAGCGAGCGCAGGCAAGGAGGCGGAGGCAGTGGGGCTGCTCCTCGCCTCGTAGCCCGGGAAGCGGTGGCGAGGAGCGGCCGCTGCCTCTGCCTGCTCACCTGCGCTCTCTTGGCTCTCTCGTGGTGGCGCGGCGCTTGGGACAGCTCTCGGGGGGCTCCCCCCCTTGCCCCTCGCAGGAGCTTCCTTGTAGCCGCCACGATTCTGCGGTCCCTCGGAGAACCCCGTCCAGAGGGAGGGGACAGGTGAGCAGAAACGGGATGGAGCAATGGGCTGCTGGCTACATTGGCATGGGACACGCGTACGCAGACCCGGGGAGGCCTTGGTGCCTACCCCGCCCCCAGCTACGCTAGGAACATAGGAAGCTATTGCCTTCTACCGAGTCAGACCAGCGGTCCATTCTGCTCAGTATTGTCTATTGTGTCCGCACTGCCTGGCAGTGGCTCTCTGGGCTTTCTCCTGGAAATGGCAAGCATCGAACCAAGGGAGTCTTCTTCTGCACGCAAAGCAGATGCTCTGCCACAGCTTCCTCCCCCTACGGCCCTAGAGTCGCTTGGTGTGTTTGTGGGAAGAATAAGATCACAACCATTTCCCTCGTCCCTTGGAGCTAAAGTGGAGGGAAAAGCCAGTTACTGTACGTACCTCATTTGCACGGAACCAGCCTGTTTCTCTTGGCATTCACTCTTCCTTACTGTGCTTATCTCTATTCCTCTCCCTTGCCTGCCCCTATTTTTAGTAAGCCTTAATACATCCCAGTACAGTATTGCATTGAAAGAGCTCAGTGCCCTCCTATGATGAACACATTTCAGTGGGCATTCTCATGTGTCAAGGCAGTGCTGTGTTACTCACTTTTCAGAGGCGGTTCCAGTGCCATTCCAGTCACCATTTAGTGGTTTCTTCCCACTGCTTTTCCTTAGACACCAGGTGTTTCCTAAAGGTGCCTAGTCAACAGCCCAATGCAAGGGTAATTGGTAAACAGAGGAATTGCGGCACATCCAAACCTATACAATTGCACAATAAATGTTATTTCTATATAGATTTACATAAACATTTTAATGCTAGATAATTTTGCAATTTGTTTTTATATATTGCCTTGAAGACTAGGTAGGTAAAAATTAAACATATATGAAAATCGAGCTGTGTGGCATTAGATAAATTCTGAGGAAATCCGTGACAGACAAAGGTGCTGAGGAAGTATGCTGTAATTATGAGTAAATGCTTTTAGGATCACAGCCAAATGCTGTGGGGGCATAGTAATTTCAATGGAATGGGCCACAAGGACTGATTGTTAGCTTTTGAAAAAGTTGATTATGCTAGGTCTGAAAGCATTGATCAGTTAATCAGTGAGATTAATGCTATGATTGGAGTTTGTATTTAAAATTCCAATCATAGCATTAATCTCACTGATTAACTGATCAATGCTTTCAACCCTATTCTAGTAAGGGGTGGACAATTGGATATCCCTGCACCTTTTCACTGGGACCACTTGATCAAAGCTCCTTTGATTTTGTGTTCCTCCTATTGGAAGTTGTTTCATCCTTCAACAGGCTGGCAGAATAAATTATATTTTATGCCTGCTTTGACTTTTCCTATGTGAAAGATGGGGAGAGTTGAGGATATGGCACCCACCAGTGTGAAATAGTTTTAGTACCATATGGATACAGTCCTTCAAGAATGAAGTAGACAACAAAAGCAAGACCTCTGGGGTCAGAATTTATTAAAAAGAACCCATAATGGGATTTGGTAGCACTCAGTCTTTAATTGGTCTTCTAAATATTAATCAATTAAAGCAACCTAGTTA
The DNA here is from genome assembly GCA_034641385.1 of Darevskia mixta. NCBI lineage: Eukaryota > Metazoa > Chordata > Lepidosauria > Squamata > Lacertidae > Darevskia > Darevskia mixta. The sequence continues at coordinate 2,920,898 of JAWWNH010000011.1, forward strand.
ATGAACTAAAAATCTTTATTAATCTTTATTAATTTGGTCGTGTAAACATGTTGTTATTATTATTATTGGCCTGTTTGGCTAATGGGCCCCTGTTTGGCTAATGGGTTACTTCAGATATAAACAGAAAGTTAGAAAATAGAAGCAGCATGTCTGCTGATGTAAATAAGAAATGTGACTATTACCCCCAACCTTCTGCAAGTCTTCTTTGGTATGGCCTAGCCTAGCGGTTTCCAAACTAGGGTTCATGGCAAGCTTTATTCAGGTGGTTTGCAATGTGTCTCATGAAAAACAGCTACAATTTGAATTTTAACGAAGTTTGAGGAATTCAAATTGCAGTACAGTAAAATACAATATAAGAAATAAAAGAAGCAATAAAAATACAATTAAAAATCATACAGCACCTAGCACTACACATTACAATTGCTATAACAGGCAAAAACAAACAAACTAAATGGTCCACCAAGACTCAGCAATTTTCAAGTGGACTGGGGAGCGAGATTGGGAACCAATGCCTTAGTCCTCAGCAGTTGTTCAATATAATTCATGTGACTTACATTTGAAAGCATACTTCTTGTACCTGTGAAGACACAGTATTATTTCTGTATATTTGTACAGTCAACCCCATTGTTTAATTACACTTCAAATGATACATGTTTAGTGTATTACCTGCTTCACAAAGAAAATATAGATACAAACATTTAATTGTATATTTGTATAAAGTTAGTCTTTCACTTGGAATAATTAAACTTACATTATTAAAACAATTTTGATGGTAACAATTTATATCAGCCAGTAAAAATATGTTTTTAAATGTAGCAGCTTAAGCTACAATTCAGTGATTGTATTATATTATTCCTTTTCTAGGGTCTTAGGGGTTATAGCAAGGACAGGAAGACAAAACTATAAGGTATATTGTAAGAGAGTATATAACAAGTAATAAAGGTTTGTGGGCTGTAGGTTTTATAGGTCAATTATTCAAACAACTGGCTATTAGGTTAGACTCACTAATTAGAATAAAAACCTGTTAGAAAGGCTGTTTGGGAGAATAAAAGAATTTTAATGCCTATTTAAAAAGATAATATTGCTTTTATAGCCTCCTGGCTATGTCAACTCATTTGGCAAGTTGGAATTATTAAAATTATTTTGTTATCCCTCAATTATGCTATCATTTATGATAAGTAAATTGTATCAGTCATAATTATTAAAAATGGACAGTAAAAAATAATCTACTTCACGGTTCATGTCTGCTCTGAATTCATTAAGACCAAATGTCTATCTGTATCAAGGAAAGAGTATGCTAAATTGAGTATCTTATGGAGAAAATAGAACTAAAATCTCTCTCTTAGATATTTATAAATATCTAAGATATTTATAGTGTGCTATCTTAAGATAATAAATTATTAATATAATGTTATCAAGATAGTAAATTATTGCCATGCCATACTGCAAGTAAAACAAAACGAGTTCAAGGATCCTTTGCATAGCAGTAAGAGCTACTTTGCATGGCCAAACTGTTGTGAATGAGTGATGGAATTCACACAACTTTTGACACATGTTGCACAGTTCCGCCTACACTTACCATGCCACTACAAAGCTGCTGAAGTCAATGCAGCACAGTTGGGCTGAGCTGCAAGTTAGGCGCATGTGGAAGCAATGCAACAATTCATTTTCATATGAATTCCCCCCCCCCTTTATTTTGTAATTTGTACTAAAACACAATAGATGAAATGTGATCCACAATAATATACACAATAAAATTTTGGCACTTTTATGTTTAAAATTCAGAATCTCAGTTTACTTTTAGCACTGCAAACATTACTCAATTTGTTACACTGGTGATTTCCCATTCTCAGATTAATATTTCATATAGAAAATAAAGACTTTGCCCTTTCTTTCTTTTTTAACCAAAGGCTAGATTTTAATAGCTTTCCGGAATCTTATTCTCACAGTATATTTTCTCCCTCTTTAATTGCTTCAGTATGTTTCAGAATCTGTTGACTCAAACTGTGAAAAGCTCTGTTTCAGAGAAGCATGTATTTCATTTCAAAGCCAAACAGTTTCCTGATTTGGGAATGTGGGGGTGCAGCTGACATGCTATTCTTCTGAAGACATTATTAATATCATCTAATATATTCTTGTTGCTCCGAAATAAAAGGTGACACTGTCACAGAGTAATTTATGTATTAATTATAGCTGACGTTTCTTTTCTTTAGCATTCTAACTTTTGATCTGTATCTGCCTAACAGAATTGTAAGTTCCATGTGCTGATTTGACATTTCTAAAGAAATGACATAATCTACAAGATTAAAATCAGAGAAGTGACAAACATATTTTGTCTAAAACAGGGATGGGGAACCTTTGACCCTCCAGATGTTGCTGAACTACTATTCCTATCGGCCACAGACATCATAAGCGATGGTCAGAAATGATGGGAGTTGGAATCCAACAAGGTCTGGTGGTCAACAAGTTCCCCATCACGAAAGCACCCAGCTCTCTCCCTGATCACTTTCTATCTCACTCTGTTTATGATTAAATGATACCACTTTATGTAATTTTGCCTCTGGGTGTGTGTGTGTTTTGTTCTTCAGAGATTTGTTCTTCAGAGATTGCCCCTACTAACCTCCAAATTGCTTTACAATCCCTCACTTGTTCTTTGCCAAACATAAGAAGCCCTATTAATAAGCAGTAGGGCTTGAACTGCTAGAATAAGGACCTTCTGAAAAGATTCCCTGAGAAGAATTGACCCCACCACCATTTTTTGAGAAGGGTCATATACCATTCTCCTTGGGCGCTTATGCACTATTACACTCTGTCAGAAAAAGAGCTCTTTAAAAGTTTGAAAGGTCACATTATATGCCTGCCCAATATGTCTATCCTAACTTCATTTGTAGTTCCAGAATATCAAATTCAATAATAATATTGTTAACACTGTAATTTGCTTTGAGGAGGATAATGATACATAGGATAATGAATTATGGTGGTTGGCATAGACAGCGAACAACTATGTGCTGCCTATACATTTGAAATTGCCCTTGGCCATTGCTATGCATATGGGTAAACACTATCAACCAGCATGAACATGGCTATAGGTAGTTCAATTTTTATTGCAACTAACCAAAGTACAGTCATGATCATGAAGATGGCTGCTGGTTGTTGGGTCTTTCTTTATACACTCAGTGTAATAGATGGAGGCATCCCGCTCCTGGAGGGTAGTCCACTAGTAATGGGCAGACCATCCTATTTCTCTCTCACTGCTTGCCACCATTCACTTATTTGTCATCTAAGGAAAGGGCTACAATATTCTCTTGTGGCAATGGGAGAGGACCACCAGCCTAGGAACCAGGACAGCTCAGAAATCAGATTAAGCAGTCTATTCAAAACAAGTACAGTAATACCTCTGGCTACGAACCGTCCTCCTTACAAACGCTTCGGGTTGCGAGCTCTGCTAACCTGGAAGTAGGTGCTCCTGGTTGTGAACTTTGCCTCAGGATGTGATCAGAAATCACACGCCAGAGGCCCGCGCGCAGCAGGAGGCCCCATTAGCGAAAGTGCGCCTCAGGTTAAGAACGGTTTCAAGTTGAGAACGGACCTCTGGAACAAATTAAGTTTGTAACCAGAGATACCACTGTATAGAAAATGAGATAAAAGAAAGCAACAGAGATGAAGCACAATAAAAACTAAAATACAACCCGTAAACTAGAATATTGGCCTAACTGATGCTACACTAGGCACAGTAACGTAGAAAAACTTTCTCTGTGGTCTTCTCTGGCATTGGTAGCTTCAGGAGTTGAATGTAGGATGAGGGATCAAAGGGGGACAATGGAATGTGGTCAATATTCCAACTTTTAAGGGCTCTTGACTCAGGTCGGCTCTGATTTACATGCTGCTCTTAAGCAGCCACTCACAAGATGGGCACATATTTCAGGAAAGGGCGCTTAACATTTTTTGGAAAGTTAGGAGGCGGACTACTACTGGCGGCTTCCAAAAAATGTTTGCAAACCGGAACACTTCTGGCTTTGCTGTGTTTGGGAGCCAATATGTTCGGAAGCCAAGCCATTTGACGATCAATAAATAATAATAATAATTTATTATTTATACCCTGCCCATCTGGCTGGGCTCCACTACCGAGAAAACCCTCTGCCTGGTTCCCTCTAACTTCACTTCTCGCAGGAACTACCAGAAGGCCCTCGGCGCTGGACCTCAGTGTCCGGGCAGAACAATGGGGGTGGAGACGCTCCTTCAGGTATACTGGACCGAAGCCATTTAGTGCTTTAAAGGTACCACTGTATTATTGTTATTATTATTAACTTTACAGTGAAACACATAACAAAAAAGCCAATACAATGACAAACATAAGAAAATTGTATCAAGATTATATGTTTTAACTCCATTAATGTTTCTCATCCAGGAATTAGAGACATTATAGTCACCATTTGCCAAGTCATCTATAATCACAAAGCTCGACATTTATCATAGCTACTGTTCAATTCCATTGTGAAGAACACCCCCCATACACAACATTTTCCTGTGATTAAATCAGTTTTTAAAGCCTGTTCCCCTGCCTGCATTTGAACTTCTTTAACACATTTTGTGCAAAACTTGTACACTGTCATGTGGAAGCTGCAGCGGCTATGAATTGTATGTAATTATGCTAAAATAGATGAACAAACATTCACACCCTCCCACTTTGTGTCTTCCAGTGGATGCAAAAAAAAATAAATCTGATATGTGAAGTGGTTGCCCACCTCTGCACATGTTCCAGCTTGTCAATATCCTTCTTAAATTGTGGTGCCGAGAACTGGACGAGTACTCTAGGTGTGGTCTGACCAAGGTAGAATAGAGTGGAACTATTGATCAGGTCACTATACTTCTGCTGATGCAGCTTAGAATAGCATTAGCTTTATGTGATGCATCACACTGTTGACCCATGTTAAGCTTGTGGTTTTCTAAGACCCCTAGATCCTTTTCACATGTATTACTGGCAATCCAGGTGCCCCCCCATCTTCTTCCTGCCTAAGTGCAGAGCTTTACATTTGTGCCTATTGAAATTCATTTTGTTAGTTTTGGCCCAGTTCTCCAAGCTGTTAAGACCATCTGAAACCCTGTCTTTTGCAGCATTAGCTACCTGTCCCAGGTATCTACAAATTTTATGAGCTTCATATCAATTCCTTTATTCAAGTCATTTATAAAGATGTCGAACACCTGACACAGAACCATGTGGCACTAGACATAGCTGATGGAAGGCACTCCATGCCACCGAGGCCACCTGCATCTCAAATGATGGCAATGGATCCAGAAGTATCCACAAACTGCATACAGCTCCATGTGGGGGAGTGTGGATGGGACATTTTATAGCAAGGAAACAGTGCAGAGTGATTATATTATTAACTTTTCCTCCACCAGCTGCTTCCTCACTCCAAACTACCTTGTCCTCTCCACCTGAGCTGATGCCTCCCCCTCCCCTACCCATAAGGCACTCTGGGGAGTTCCAATGCTAAATTAGTTTCATTTCTTTTTTGATATTTGCAATATATTTGTAGAGTAGGGGAGGGCTGTGCAGCACAAAATGCAATAGAATTCTATACATATAAATCTTATTTGTTTAATTTCTTGAATCATGCTATGGAAAATATAGTAACCTTTGAAGATGAATGTATATTATTAAGTATTAGGAGGAACAAAAAGGTCATTTCCCTCTGCAATTTAGCATAAGTCTTGCTCATTATTCTTTATTGACAGTTTATTCTCCTACGTTAATAATAATTAAGAGATATTGACCAGAAATGCTGTGGAGTACAATAGAGTAGCTGTTATGGGCAAGCACTGTTGAAGAGAGAGAATTTACCGTATATAGGTTTGCTGTTTAGACCTACCTCAGTTAGACATCTGTATATCACAATCTGAGACATCAACATTCTTTCTTTTGAGAGAAAGAAGTTTATATAAGAGCAGATTTCATCATATCTGAAGACATGCTATGTGATGGCAAATGTATGTTCACCCACTGGCGGAGGAAGAGGAGTGTGGGGCGAGCACACCGCCCCAGGCAGCGCGATCCCGGTGGGGTGCCATCACGGCACGCCACACCCCCAGGACGCGCGCCTGCCCTGCCCCCACCTGCTCTCCACCCCCCGGTGCCGGAGCATGAAGCTCCACCACTGTGTTCACCACTGCTTGTAGATACAGCAAGGTGTTGTGACCAACCCCAGCTTGGGTATGTTCCTGTAACATGCATATAGCAGAAAACATAGTATTTGCCTCATGCATATTATGGTTTTATATCTATATGTAATGAAGCTGGGAGTAGGAAGCATAACAGTAAGAAGCATCATGAGTGTATACCTATGAACCACAGTTTGCTGTGTTAAATGCGAATATCATAGCTGCTTTCTGATTAAAATTGCTCCTTATCATTTTTATACAGTGGCACTAGCATTCTTTTTAGAAACCATAAGGCTTATTGTACTTAGTCATTTATTACATTCCTTTTAAGACTCTACAAATTCGCCATTACAGGTCTACAGAATTATTGTGCCGATAGTTGAATTTTATTGCTTAGGTCTCAAGACAAAAAAAAATCATGCTGTCTGTTATCTGTGAATTCTTATGAAAAACTTTAGTGAAGCAGGAACCTTCAAGTAATTTTAAATACTGCTTCAGTGATCACTACATGAGGGCAGCCCTATTGGCTTTGATGAATGATGACTACACTAATGAAAATGGTTGTTACATCACAGTATTTTGCTTATATCTTATTCTATGTCAGTAGTTCCTGAACTTTCCCCCCACAGACCACTTGAAAACTGCTGAGGGTCTTTGCAGATCACATACCGGTAGTGATTTTACTGCCTTTGTAGCAATTGTGATGTATGGAGCCAACTGCTTCATGATTATGGTATTTTACAAACACACCATGGATCACCCGAATGAAGCTGGCAGAGCACTGGTCATCCACAGACCACAGCTTGGGAACCCGTATCCTATATTGTTTGCTTGTTATTAATGGAAATTGCTCAGAATTGCCATCTTTCCCCCAACAGAGTCTGTAGCTTGAGGAGCTGCATGGGGATGTAGCAATGTTCAAACAGTACCTGTTGAATTCTGCCCCACACACAACTCAAAAGCACACTGACACAGGGACAAATAGAAGAAGATGCCTCCACCCCAGTTTGGTTCCCCTTTATCACATACACAGCCCAACAAGACAACAACAATAATCCTCCAACAGCATACGAATCAATCTGGCTAATCTGATTCAAAAATACACACTCACACCCTGCTCTTACACAAAAACAATTCTCACTACAGCCAACCAAAGACAACCAACCACACCCTAAGCCACACCCAACCTCTCTCACCACCAAGGAAATACAACAAGTGAATAGTAAGAGAACCCGTACAAGTAACGCTGACACAACCCCTCACACACACTAAGTAGAATAACAGAAGCATAACCACCCCACCCCACCCACCACTCCCCCTCTCCCCCTTCTTTTATTTCTTCTTCCTAATTGTTTAAACCAATTCCTTTGTCCATGCAACAACTAGGTATGAGCGTGATCTGACATATACCCACTTACTTGGGGGAAAGCCCCATTGAACTCAATAGAACTTGTGAGAAGACATGCATAGTTATGCAATGTTCCCTTGTCCAGCCCACAACTCCAACCACACCATGCTTTCAGAAAAATCTTAATGATAGACCCCTTTATTATAATGAGATGGCCAAAGTAATTCAGGTGGCACTGAAAATTATATAGAGTCTTTTTTTCTTCTTATTAAAACAATAAGTTTACTTCTGTTTCTTGAGTTGACTTTTTTCAGGGAGGAGTGTCACAGTCAAAGAGTTCTCAAACCTTTTTTTTAAAGAAAAAATAAAAGTTAGCTTTACATTGAGCAATGTTTCTTATTTCCTGCTTTCCTGTCCCTGTAGCTGCCCCATGACATAAATTTCTTAGGACTGCATACAATATCACAGATATGCAGCAGACATTTTCATCTCTTTAGACATGGTAAAAAAAAATAGGAATGGAAATGAGAATATTTAAAAACCAAAGAAAGACCAGATATGATGGCAGATAAAAAATGCAAAAGAACACATAGACAGGTATATTATTTAACATCCTTGATTCGTTTATTATAGTTACAGTGTCTACAGTGAACTTGGTGTTCCCAGTCCTATCAGTACAGATACAGCAGTGAAACCAGGCCCACTCTCACACAAGTTAGTGGATTCTGGGGACTCTGTTGTTATGCAGAAAAATATTAGTCTAAAATATTAGATCTAAAAATAAAAGGGGATGCAAAGCTCAGCTCAATGAGGATGCTCAACTAAGCATCCCCAGTGGCCTGAAGGAGTCCTAGAATATTGAAGGCAGCCAAACATCATTTTTGTTAAAAGAGAGGAAAGGCAGAAAAGGTCTGGGAGGAAATTGGTTTGCTTGAGCCTCTAACAGCAGTTTACTGTATCTGATGGAGATTAGGGAGTTTATATGTCTGTGGGACCCTAATTCCTCACCCTCTCCAAATCTCTTAAAGACTCTGACTGCTAAATCCAGAAGAATCTGTAGTGGGAGAGATTAATTAGTACTGGAAGAAAATCAGTGATCCAAATTAATTCCTTCCCAAGGGCCTTTTAAGTGCAGATTGGGGAGAGCCCCTAACAGCTTATCTCATCCTGGAAAGGTACATGTAAGTAAGTGCAGGTAAGGTTCATCCCAGTAGCCACCACCCTAAACTCTCCCATACTGCATGATGGATGAGAGGTTCAAGTAATCCCTTCTTGCAGTGGTTTGGGTCTAGATGAACAGTTTCTACAATAGGGCAATTGTGTTGGAGTGCTAGGCTTCTGGTGGTCTGGGTTAGTTGAACAAAAAGCTACACATCTAGCTCTGGAGCTCTGTAGTTTTACCCATTTGCGTTGTGGAGGGGGTGGGCCCACCTGGAGCGGAGCTATGGATGGGGAACGAGGAAAGGGAGGTCATTTGGGAAGGCAGGGAGAGAAAGTGGGGTGCCACAGAAATGGGGTGTAAGAGCGAGAAAGCACTTGTACACAAAAGAGTCAGTAAGTTGGATCCTCTTGAAATTGAATAATTTTTTCACAGGTCCTTACCCAGTATCAAATCACAGGGTATGTTTGTCTCCATTGACTAAACCACAAACATTAAAGACCCAGTGTTTCTCAGTTCTGCCATGATGCAAAAACCAGAATCTGAAACCACCCAATCTTTATGGTGTCTCACAATTTTTACAAGGCATCCCCTTAAAACCACCATCAAATCATAGGTCACCTCTACATCCACAGAAGTGCCTTGTGATTTGTTGGTCAATTTGTAGTCATCCTATGGAAAAATTATGACGATTCCTTGCCTTGGATCTATATTTTTCTGATACTTGGAAATAGTGGCTCTGTGGTATTTGCTATGTAGTCTTACTAAACCAACACAGGACTTAAATTTGATTGGGGTGGGCAGGCAAGGGGGCTATCTAAAATCTTCAAAACATGTTGGTTTTGACATATATTTAAACAGGTTGCTGTTTGTGACCCCAAATATTATTGTGTGGATGCCTGCTATAGGTTTCTCAACATGAAAAGCTTATGCACTAACCCACAGTGCCATTTAGCCTTCAAGGCACTGTTTCTGTCAATGTGTATTTCTGTCTACACGTAGACAACCTTGCCATGCGCTCCAAAACACAGCAACGCAAAAGGCAATGCTTTCTCCTTTCTGGAGCGTCGCACAGATAAGCGATAACAAGAAGTGTTAAGAGCTAAATTACCCTTGCAGCCTCTAAACTGCAAATGCAGATAATGCGACATGCCCTAACAATATCTGAATGCTGTCTAATAGCAGTGACAATTATATCTACTCTACTTTCTTCCTCGTGGCTTTTAACAGCACGATTATTAAGGCATGCAAATTCAGGAGGATCCGTTCCCATCCTACTGGGTCTGGCTTTCACTCCGCTCTCATGGAAGAGCAAATAATGTGCAGTTTGCGTGTGCAAGCGCGTCTGCAAGCACACACTTTCTGTCGGAAGAAGCAACTAGAAGGGGGTTAACCGTTGGGGAGGGGAACTATTCCATCAAAATAACAGAATCTAGTGCTTATACTGTATGTTAATAGAGAAAAGGCATCAGTGTTTGGCAAGATGCTGCAAGCACAGGAAAGGGCAAAAGACCCTCAGGCTGCAGGGTGTGTGTGTGTGTTGCGGTGCAGCCCACGCTTCTTCGACGCAGCCGTCGCCCTGGAGACGACGAGAATAACGAACTCCTGCCGAAAGGACGCGCCACTCGCCGCCGCCGGGGGATGAGGGAAAGGCCGCGTGGAGCGCGAGGCGGGATCGGGGCCGGTGAGTTTCCGCGCGGGCTCAGCAGGACGAGCCGCCGGACGAGGCGAAGGGCTCGCGCTTCCTTCCACAGATGGGTGGGAAGGCGAGGAGCGGCGGCGCATCTGGCGCCCCGCCCTCTCCGCGGAAGGGAGGCGGGAGCAGAGCTTTGAAGTTTCGCCGCGGCGAAGACGGGGTGGTGTTGCTGCCTGAATCCGCACCTGTCTTCTGTGGCGGGATTGCAGCGGGCCAAGTCATAGATAGCCTGGCCAGGGTTTCCCAAACCTGGGTCTCCAGCTGTTGATGGACTACAACTCCCATCTTCCCCTAGCTAACAGGACCAGCGATCAGGGATGATGGGAATTGTAGTCCAACAACAGCTGGAGACCCAAGTTTGGGAAACCCTGGCCTAGCCCCAAAAAGGTACATGGGCGTAGCCAAGGGAGGGTAGGGGGCAGGTAGATCCCCTAAAAAAACTGAAGAACTTTGGCTGCCCCCCCCCAAATCCTGGTTATGCCCATGGAAAGGTACACTGCACCTTTTTGGCAGCATGTCCAAGAAAAACTGTATAGCATTTCCAAGTCTTTGAAGTGCTTTGCCTGCATCATCTACATGCAGTCCTTACAACAGTGGTAAAAGGAAGTTAGGAGGCTTCCAGGCAGGGGTTTATAGTGGGAACAGGGCTCTTCGTGAATGCAATGAGCACATAGCATTGGTAGCATCCAAATGCTAGTTTGTATCCCCATCCCCCCATTAAAACCAGATCTACCCATTCCAGGACAAATCTGATAAATGAAAATGGGAGCCTTTCTGATTTATAACTTAGTCTCCTAGCCACTACACCCTCCATCCCCACATTTTACAGGCTCTTACCCTTCATCCCACCAAAAGGAACCACAAAAGCTGATGAAGGAATTTCCTACAGATGAGCAGGATCAAATCTATAGAAACAATCTCAGGAACCACTAGCATCTTCTCTTTGCTTCCCAAAATACACAGATCAGGCAACCTTGGGTACCCCATAGTATAAGGCATTGGTGCCATTACAGTAGGGGTTCTAGTTGTATAGACTCCATTCGCCATCAGCACTCCCAAGTTGCACACAGAACATCCCAGATTTCCTGAGGAAAATGGAATCTATTGGCAATCTCCCAGAAAATACCATTCCTAGCTCCCATGAACATTGAGGCTCTTTTTACAAAAACAAAGATGGTCTGCAAACTATCAGGAATACACTTAATCACTTAGCTACCACTTAGCATAGTGGCATGGCAGTTATATGCATGGCCGTTGCTTAGCAGTATGCAAGCATCTTCATGGCCATGTTGAAGTAATAACTCTTGCTCAGTTTCTGTCCCCAAAAGCCTGTCCTCTACTTGAGATACATTGAGCATCTTTGTCACCTTGATTCATGAACAGGAGGCACATGTGCAGTTCCACCAGGACTTCAGCAACTTTCACCCCATCTTCAACCTGAGCGTAGACTAGTCCATGCAAGAGGAGCACTTTCTGGAAACAACTGAGCATAACAACAACAACAACAACAACAAACAACAACAACATAAGCCCCATTTAATATAGCAAATCCTTATATAGGAAACTGACCACTACACATACAGTGGTACCTCGGGTTACAGACGCTTCAGGTTACAGATGCTTCAGGTTACAAACTCCGCCAACCCAGAAATAGTACCTCAGGTTAAGAACTTTGTTTCAGGATGAGGACAGAAATTGCGGGGTGGCAGGGCGGCAGCAGCAGCAGGAGGCCCCATAAGCTAAAGTGGTACCTCAGGTTAAGAACAGTTTCAGGTTAAGAACGGACCTCCAGAACGAATTAAGTTCTTAACCCGAGGTACCACTGTACTTACATGTTTCCAGCTTCCACCACAAAATCCACCATCTACAGTCAAGCCATACTATACAACCACATCTGTTTAGACGCATCAGCTACACGTAAAAAATTTACAACAGGCATTCCTCAGATTACAATACTCACCCAATGCAGTATCAACACTGGAAGATTTCTCCTATGGCTTTACAGCTCAAGGTTTGCCTGAGACAATTAAACCACAAGCTCAGGTTCAGACAGCAGGCTAAGCCAAAACATGGCTTAGTTCAGCACAGTGCAGCTGCAAAATTACTGGGGGGAAGAAAGCTGCGATCTCCTCTCTGGGAGCCCACAAGTTTGCTCGTTTATGGTACCGGTATGTGGGAATGAAGGCATTGTGATATCCTGTGAGTCAGCCCTTTGTGAATGTGTCTGCCTGGCTGCTGTCTAATAGGAAATCATCTTTGCATATTTGTGTAGGGCTCCCTAGTTTTGTCAGTAGGCATGGGGATCTTGCTCCTTTGTCTGAATTCCAGCCTCTTTGCAGAATTTCTAGTGCATTAAACCTTCCTTTTTCTCCACATGCTAGTTTAGAGTGTTTGTACACAGCTGTCTCTAACAGCTGAGGTGCCCAGATGAATTCCTTGCACTCATCTGGTAGAGGGACTTGATAGGATTTTATATTCTGACTATCATCATTTTTTGTAACCTTGATGGATGGCAGAATTCCATGTGAACTGACAGGGCCTGGTGGCTGGACGGAGGCAATCAGCCTGACTTGGGCAACCTGCCTTGGGTCATTTGGGGAGCACTGAAGTAGGGGCAGGAGATATATCTGTCATCCATCTGCTGCAGTTGTCCTGGAGCAAATGGTAATATTAATGAAGTTTCTTAGAGTACCTGACCTGAGTGATTCAGCTGTCAAAGTTATAATTTGAATAGTCACAGCTGAAGCAAGTAGCTGTGTCACTGGAGACAGAATTACATATTACAAAGCAAACATAGGGATGCCAACCTGATATTTGCCTCATAGCACTAATGCAGGTATGGGGGTGACAATTGTTGGGCTGAATCAGCAGGTGAAAGAGGAAGGTGCATAAGCAATATCTGATTCTCCCCTGCAAATTCCTTCCCAGCCATTTATTATTTACTTATTAATTTATTTTAAAATGTATATCCTGACTTTTAGGATAATGCCCTCCCACACTGGTGTATAAAATCATAAAACACACAAAAACAACAGTTTAAAACAACAGTTAAGTCCATTAAAACAGGCCATAAATAAACAATAAAGCAGCAGAACAATAAATAGCAATAAGACAACAGATGATAAAAATAAATAAATAAATAAAATGTGGATTGAAATAAAACAGTAACCCATGGCCTGCCCCATCTCAGCTCCAAGATCAGAAATCAGCCTGCTAGGAGAGGTGAATTTGCAGGAGAAAGCAGATGACTACAGGAATACGCAGGAATTGTAGGTTCGTAAAAACAATCTGTGTTTCTATTCTGAAACAATAAATCTACAGACTGCAGTCATAAGTGACTTTACCAGAAAGCCAGCCTCAGTTAATCCAATTATTTCCATCTAAACATGCTGAATATTGGTCTGTAAGAATTTAGCATCTGGCTGGAGCACTAGGAAGAGTTTCAGTGTATTCATTTACAACAGAAACACCCTATTTACATTATCATTATTAAGAATGGTTGGTCACTTGTTACCTGAATGTCTCCAAGTGACCTACAATACTGTGAAAAACACAGTAGATCATGATCTACCAGTAGACCCCCAGCTGATCCTGTTAGATCATGGGATGCTGATTGTGTACAAAAAGTTATGGGGGGAAAGCTTAAAAAACTCTGTGCAATCCTCCCCGAAAAAAGCTCAACAATTCTGGGCAATCCACCCACCCCACGCACACTCCTCCTCCATCCAAAGACAATGGGTAGATCACTGCCAGTTTTTTTATACTGGGAGTAGATCACAGTCTCTTGGGAGTTGGACATGCCTGGATATGCTATACAAAAAAACAACAAAAAGCAGCAACCTCCATAACAGCCACCAGAAGTTTTAGCAGTATGCAATGAACAAACAAGATCATCCTAGTCTTATCAAAAGCCTGGGGGGGGGGGGGAGAGAGATAAATCTTTACCTGGTGCCTAGTAGATGTCAACAAAGGTTCCCAGCAGACCTTGCTAGGGAGCTCATTCTACAAATGGGGAGCCACAACAGAAAAGGTCTTCTCCCTTGTCACCATCCTCCAAGCCTTCCTCAGAGGGGGAACTTGGATAAGGGACTCAAATGAAGATCTAAAGGTCTGTGTAGGTTCATGTCTGATGAATTCCATATTAAAAGCCGCAATGAGTTTCTGAAGAAAAGGTGGGGTAAGCCTCTACTGATAAATGTTTACCCCTCTTTGCTAACTTGGCATCTTTTCTCTGTTTTCCCCCGCTCATGTTCTGTGGCAAAGTGCTGTGATAGTATTATATGTTTTCAGAATGGGAAGTTATTGTGTATACCAGTGGTATTTTTTGTTGAGAAGCTCAATTATATTCTTACAGAGTAATGTTCACTATTCCTTAAATTAGAGAACGGGTGCACAGTATTTTTGAATTCTATAATTCTGTATTGTTGCATGTCATTGTGGTTCTTTGTGCTTTTTCAGGATCCACCTCACATACATTTCTACAATGCCAACACATTGTGCACAGTTCTTTTGTCCAGTGTGGTGGCAAACAAACATGCTTCTCTTTTAGCGATCAAGTGTAGTCCTTTATTAAACATAGTATTACGTGTTTTGTTTCCCTCCCTAAAGGTAAACAGCTTTATAGATAAATGTCAGCGTATGATCCAAATCATGAGAAAATTCAATCATACAGTATATGTATTATAGATCTGATTAGATTATTTATGTGTTTCTTTGAAGCTACAAATCTATGAAGTTGAATCAGGTGTTTGTTATTTCATTATAGTTAAGCACCAAACTGGAGCCCATGAGATAAGCTCATATTTTGCCTCATCGGAAGATGCTTTTGTATAAAGAAATAATTAAGATTCAAAAAGAAATTTAACAGGTAAACACTGCTCAAAAGAATATTGGTGGGTCTGAAGAGAGGCTGCTTTTCTATAGCATCTGAACATTTAGCATTCTTCAATTTTTTGTGCAGCTGAAACTAGGAGATAATGTAGGTCTAATTGTATTTAACAAAATAACACTTCTTTCTCTGACCAGAGTATAAAAGTGAGTTTGAAGGCTGATTTCCTCATGGTTCATATTTGAACAATGTCACATTTTACTATGAATATTTAAATTCAACTAATATATAGATATATACCAGTGGAAGGGGGAATAGTATCACTAAATTGAACAGTCTGAAAATGTTCTTACAATATGTATCACATATATCCAAACAAATCAACAAAAATCAACATTACATTTTGGCTGTATAAGGATCCATAGTCAGATTATTTTGCTGTTTGCTTCTATATATGTGTGTAGAATAAGGGACGCGGGTGATGCTGTGGTCTAAACCACAGCCTAGGGCTTGCCGATTGGAAGGTCGGCGGTTCGAATCCCCGCGACAGGGTGAGCTCCCGTTGCTCGGTCCCAGCTCCTGCCAACCTAGCAGTTTGAAAGCATGTTAAAGTGCAAGTAGATAAATAGGTACCACTCCGGCGGGAAGGTAAACGGCGTTTCCGCGCGCTGCTCTGGTTTCGCCAGAAGCGGCTTAGTCATGCTGGCCACATGATCTGAAAGCTGTCTGCGGACAAACGTCTGCTCCCTCGGCCAGTAAAGCGAGATGAGCGCTGCAACCCCAGAGTTGCTTGCGACTGGACTTAACTGTCAGGGGTCCTTTACCTTTTTATGTGTAGAATAGTTAAAACAGTTTAACTTATTGGAATAAAGGTCTACTATGTTCATTTTTTAAATGACCTACGGTAATACAGGGCTTTTTTCAGCCGGAACTCCCTGGAACTCAGTTCCGGCATCTCTCATGTGGGCTCCTTTACCATTATAACAGAACAAGGGAGGCATTCATAGTGAGTAGGTTGAGTCAAACCCACCTTCGGTTGATGACTGGTGCATGAGAATTTTTAGCTAACCCATATATATTAAGCTTTGTTATTTCAGAATGACTTGTTTGGATGACTTACTTCAATTAAGCATTTTCACATATATGCATCCATCTAAATTTCAGAGTAGATACAAAACATAACTTCATTCCAGTTCCAACATAACCATTTTACCACCTGCAGATATGACAATTTTCTATGTTTTCTTAATCCTAACATTTTTGTGAAGTGGACTAGTATTAACATTCTTTTTGAACAAAAGGCATATTGATGCAGATACTGGCTTGCTTTAGCTAGACTTTTTTTCCTGGATGCACTGGTTGCCTTAGTAACTGAAAATTGAAACTTAGTTTAAGTATAATTGCTCCATATGTTTGTACAAATCACACATCACTGTGATCCTTTAAAACAGTGAGCAATTATTGGCAGAGAATTTAAAAGAAAATTAATGATTAAATGCTGAAATATGCACAAAATATTTAAATACTCAAATGCCAAAAAAGATAATTGTATCTAATTTTTCTTTTAATTTGTGCCACTCAATTAAAAATATAGAAAAGATAACTGTTTAAACATGCAACCACAGCCTGACCTGCAGTAATTTATTCAAAGCCGAAGCAAAGCATTTGGTAAAGCTGAATACATTTCAACATACGGTAAAAAAAAAAAGTTACACCTCCAGACTATATCTAAATTGGGAGAGGCTGGGCAAGCACTGGATTGATGCCTGGATGCAATGGTGGACTGGATGAGGGTGAATAAACTGAGCTTGAATCTTGGAAAGATATAGGCTTTATGGTCGGTTGGTTGGTTGGTTCCCATGTCCAGGATATAGGCCAATTGCCTGTTCTGGATGGGATGGAGTGTATGAGCATGAGGTTCACCTAATCTCATTTTCACAACGCTAAACTATGGTTTAGCATTCCATTTTACACAGCCATTGTAACTTGATTTTAAAAGCAATAGTGTGAAATTATGCCTTCCTGTTAATGAAGAATTGTTTTAGTGCTAAATTCTCAGTTTTCTATTGAAATTTCTGTTCTATATTTAATGTATTTAAATCCATATCTTAGGAAAGTTTGAAGAAACTAAGTAATTTAGAATGTTGTATATGTGTGTTGCTGACTATTTAATTTTATTTAATGAAGTGTGAAATAGAATGTAAAAGCATTTGCACAGCATACCTGATGAGACTATGCACCTGTAGTAGTGCTCTGTATTGTATTCTCCCCTCTTTCCTATTTTACTGAGTGTCATTTCCTGAATGCAAAATGCATCTTGTGGTTGAAACAATGTATTTCCCTCCACTTATCCTAAATAAGAAGCAAATCCCATTGTTTCTTAAACTACTGTCCCCAAATGCCAGATTTAATAAAAAAAAAGGCAATGCAAAGTTTTTTTTTAAAGTGGAAAGAATAATTTAAGTTACAATTATTTCCCCAGCTGTGAAGTGGTGGGATCAGCATTAAACGTTGAATAATTTAACAACCAAGGGTTGTTTGCAACTCTATAGCTTGCTACTCAGCTCCTAAGAAATTGTCCAATATGAGAACCAGCTTAGAGCTTATTTGTCTTTGGGATCAACCACTCTTGCTGGTAGGAGGGAGGGGGCAGAATACAAGCTTTACTTCCTCTTTCACATTTGTGTATATGCAGCTATTCTCATTTTCTTAAGACAAGCTACAGTACTTTGCACCGAGAGTTGCAACAGAGGAAAATGAAAGTAAAGCCGCAGTTGTGTACTCATTTCTCTCTCACTTATCATATCTATTTTTTTGGTGCTTGGAATAATTAATAAGCAGATTTTCACAATCCAATGGCTTTTAAAAATGGAAAATATGAATTATACTAGCAATGCTGCATGTTCATATTTTGAATACAGTACATCATAATTGTATATTTATCTATTTGTGTTTGTTTGTTTGTTTAAAAAAAAACCCTAGGCTGCCAAGAACTGTGGGCAACAATGACTGAAATGTCATTACTTTCTTCCAAGGATAACCGCCAACAACCAGAAGGTATTTCCATCCCGCTTCTTGGAACTTTGTGCAATTTACATTTCTTTAAAGTTTTGAACAGATTTAAACTGTTTTCCCCCCTGATACTTTTGTATTTGTGTGTGTGTGTGTGTGTGTGTGTATCTGTATCTGTATCTGTATCTGTACAGTGGGACCTGGACTTACGAGTGACCCGACTTACGTGTTTTTCGACTTCCGAATGACTTCCGGAAGAAAAAAAATGGCCGCCGCAACTGAATTTTTCAACTTCCGAAAGGAAGTCGCGGCCGCTTTGAATAGGATTTCTTCGACTTACGAATTTTTGAATAGGATTTCTTCGACTTATGAATTTTTTTCGCTCAGTGCATCCCTATGGGGACTCGACTTACGAGTGTTTTCGACTACCGAAGATCGCGTCGGAACGCATTATCTTCGTAAGTCGAGGTCCCACTGTATATGTATATGTATATGTATATGTATATGTATATGTAGTACTTTGGTTGTATCCTCCCTCCATAGTATCTATCCCCACTTTTGCTGTTGTCCCTTAATACTGTTCTCTTGGGATTATTACTTCCAGCTTGGCTTGCCTTGATGTTGGATTTTTACCTGAGGGATAGCTCAGTCAGTAGAGCATGAGACTCTTAATCTCAGAGTCATGGCTTTGAGCCCCACATTGGCAAAAGATTCCCGCATTGCAGGTGGTTGAACTAGATGATCCTCGTGGCCCCTTCCAACTCTATGATTTTATGATTTCTATGATTTCCTCAGTCTTCCAGACAAATAACATAGATCAGTGTACATGGTTCCCTAGCACAATCTAGGGAGGGATAAATGTGAAGTCTGGGCTATTACATGTATGTGAAATTTGATTGGAACTGGAAACTAATTGTAATTGTTACATTGTAATTGTTACGTGAAAACTGTCCACATCTTTTCTATTCTGATTCAATCATTCTCATTCATTCAGATTGTGGGGCCTAATTTGGATTAGGATCAAAATATTGGGTCAGGGTAGTCAGACGCTTGTTCTCCATGTCATGGCCCCAATCCTGATCCTCCCTGAAAGTTGCTGTTGGCCATAGAGGGCGAAATATATACCTAACAGCAAAAGCTGTAGTCCACAGGTGGCCAATTCCCAAGAGACTGCGATCTACTCACAGAGTTAAAAATTGGCAGTGATCTACCCTCTTTTTTTTTTGTTCAGGTCAAGAGCTTTTTTTTAGGAAGGGGGAAGGCCCATTTTGGGGGGGTTCGGGTCAAAGTTGTTGAGTTTTTTCAGGGAGGAGGTAAAATGTTGAGCTTTTTTTAGGGGAGCCACAGTTGTTCAGTTTCTTTGGGGGGAGGCAATGATCTACCAGTGATCTACCGCAGAAGTCCGGTGATCCGGTAGATCATGATCTACCTTTTGGGCATGCCTGCTGTAGACTATCCCCTTACTTGAGAGTAAGGACTCAGCTATACAGCTGCAAATAAAGCATTTTAAGTGTGTTGTAAGTGCAATATACAATATGCCACTTGATGGCAATGGTGAACCTTATGGAAAATTCAATGTATTTTTAAAAGCGCTTTTCAGAACGGTTTTTATATGTGTGTAGATTCCACCTAAGTCCTACTGAACTGCATAGGGCTGCAGGGCAAGTCTGTATTTTATTATATTTTTACTTTTTATGGCTATGGGCTGCAATCCTGAATCTTGTCCAGGAGCAGCAAGACTGAATGGAGTGGTGAAGCCACCACCACCTTTGAAGACCTGTAGCTCTCACTGGACAAGGTAAAAGATGGAGGAGCAGTAAAAACACAATCTTTTGCTACACCAGCTCCAGGCTGGCACAGCGAGAGGACCATAGTGAGCGTATTGCTGGCAGATGGCCTGGCGTAGCATCCAAGTACCTGCAATGCTCCATTTTCTGGTTTACATTGGCTACCAGCGGAGCCAATACCGTGGAGGCCCTGAGTCAGCATCCTAACCTCTTCCAGCATGACAGATAAGGCTGCTCTTATGTGCCTGTATGTGCAATAATGATATACTCACTACATTTTTATCCTGCATTTCAGACAGTTATGGTCTCCCAAAGTGGCTCATAGTAATTAAAAAAAGAGGGAGAGCAGCCCTGAGTTGTTAGAGAACTGGCATGGAGCAAATAGCTAAACATCTCCTCTTCCCACCACCATCCTGATCCAAATTGGTGTCTATTGTACCTGGTTTCTAAGAAAGAAAAAGGTGTTGGGAGCTTGAAATACAAGATTCCATGTGACATCTGGTTATAAAATGTAGTGATCACACATTCTTTGTAACTTGTAAAACTTTAAAAATATTTATTACTTGCATTTCCCCCCATTTTTTTGGAATACTTTTAGGGATGAAGGAAAGCATTTTGCGAGGCTTGCCCTGCACACAACGTAGCTGTGCTGCTGTAAATGCTCCAGCTACATGTGTTCACAAAGCTATCCATCACATTCAAGATCTAGAAGTAAAAGTGGAAGAATCCTTTCAACAGGTACTTTATTTTCCAACCTTCACAGAAATTTTACTAGAGCTCATTTTTATTTGACATCAAAAATAGGGGCACAAGTAATACTACAAAAACAATAATAAACAACAATAACAACAATAATAATACCTAAGACTCCGTTTGTGGATTGCTCTTCCCAGGGCAGCTCGCCTGGTGCCTTCGTTTTACATCTTTAGGCGCCTGGCAAAAACATTCCTCTTGAATAGGCCTTTGTCTGATTAACATTTTATGTGCTTTTAAATGTGTTTCCGGGAGGAGGGAGTATTGGTTTGCTTTGTTTTTAGTATGTATTTTGTATTTTTATGCTGTGAACCACCCTGAATTCTTTGGATGGAGGACAGTAAACAAATTTAATAATAATATAGAATTTTCTTATTTTGATTGCCTTATGATGGACATTTTGGGTTGCTCCCTCCACTGCTATTTGACTACAAAATTAAAAACGTTCAGTTTGGTTGGAAAAGGCAGGTTTCAATATAACAGAACAGGACGTGTGTCCAGTCATTGTATTTTCACAATATCTTTATATTCCTTAAACGTGAAATCACAAATAGCCCAGAGGTGGATAATTTGATCCAACCTTTTGTTCCAACTGTCACACACTACATCCACAACTCAAATGTTTAGCAGATTACACTTATTTTGTAAGCCAAGTAGTAATAGAAAAATTAAGACTTTAACCTTGTTAACTGATCATAGACTGTCATTATGAAAGCTGCTGTTACAAGGCTTGAGGTGTTTAGGAAAGCAATGCATAAAATATAACGTTACTGTCATATTTGTATGAATTTTTTTAAAAAAACAAGTCTGTGGTCTGTGAAATCATTTTAAAACAAATTCAGCTTATCTCCATACACATACTCAGTGCAAATTCTACAACATAAAATATGTTAATGAAGCATCTTCTTTGTATTTGCAGTATGATCACTTGTACAAGCTGCAGAAAATTCCATGGTAAGGATCTTCTGAGTTTTTATTTAATATTTATACCAGGCACAATTCTAATTGTTTTTATTTTACTAACGCACACATGGAGTTCTAGCATGAATAAGGGCTCCCCTATTCACTTTAATGCTTGCTTACTTACTTCGCCAAACTTTTATTAGGCATTACAAATATAGGCCATCATAAAACATCCATGTATAAAATTTTAAAATATATACAATAACAGCCATATACAATTTGTAATAATGAGGATTTTCATTGGAGTTTCTTCCCACTAAATAGTGCTATTCACTTTAATGATGGAAGCCTGCTTGTGCACACACAGGGATCCCCACATATATTTTGACCAATTAATTTCTAATGCTTTTCAATTAAAAAAAATGTATTTACCACCACCTTAATTCAAATTTAATACAAATTTAAAAGTGACTTCCCACCCCGCCATCTTGATATTTCACTTCCCACAAGAGTTGAGGTGTTAAGGGGACAAGCCAGGAATGGGGAACATGTGGTCCTTCACATATTGGTGGGAGTTGAAGTCTCATAGCAGAAGAAGAGTAGAAGAGTTTGGATTTGATATCCCACTTTATCACTACCTGAAGGAGTCTCAAAGCGGCTAACAATCTCCTTTCCCTTCCTCCCCCACAACAAACACTCTGTGAGGTGAGTGGGACTGAGAGACTTCAGAGAAGTATGACTAGCCCAAGGTCACCCAGCAGCTGCATGTGGAGGAGCGGGGAATCGAACCCAGTTCACCAGATTACAAGACTACCACTCTTAACCACTACACCACACTGGCTCTCCAGCAACATCTTGAGGGTAATAGGTCCCTTGATTAAGCCAATAGTTTCATGAAAGATGCGGATACTGAAGATGGATTTGAAGTACAGTAACATGTAGATGTTACAAGGGCGTTCCAGCTTTAAAATATTTACTTATATTTACAGGAAGTCAGATATTAAAAATGTTGAAGATAGCTGGTTATCCTCTGAATTGAAGGCTAAACAGTCATTATATTGGGAAGGTAAAAATGGTTGAGTATTTACCCTCTCTGTCACAATGATATTAGCCAAACTATTTAGTTGGACTTATTTCCTGAGAATTATAGAATTATTTATACTAGATCGTGCCCATCTATCTAATGGTTGGAATGTCTGGAATCTGTAGGATGGTGCTGTTTGCCATTTGTAACTCAGAAATTTCTGCAAGGGAGAGGACCGAAAGAGAAAATAATAATTCTCTTGACTGCTGTGTTGAAATAGCCCTTAGCTACAGTGAAGGAACCTTTTTCAAATTCCTTTTCCACAACACATTCTGTGTTCACTGCTTAAACTAAGATATATCTGATAACAGTGATTTTGAAAGTATGTTGTGTTTTTGAAACTGAGAAACCAAAACAGATTTTCTTTTAGATAATGTTTACTAAAACATAAGCTAAAATGCAAACAGCTATATATACATTTGCAGGATAGTGTTTTCCTGGATAATTTATCATCACTGAAAACATTCAAATATTCTAATTTTTATTAATGCTGATGAATATTTTCTCATGAAAACAGGCAGAGTTGTGTTTCATGCTGTTTTACACACAGCAGCAAGCAGTACTGTTAAGTATTGATTCTAGTAGAAAAGAAGGGGCCAACTGTTGTTTTGCCCAGCAATTACACCCCCATAATTCCTTGTCTGCATAATTTACAATAGCAGGCTAAATGGAGA
The DNA here is from genome assembly GCA_034641385.1 of Darevskia mixta. Classification (NCBI taxonomy): domain Eukaryota; kingdom Metazoa; phylum Chordata; class Lepidosauria; order Squamata; family Lacertidae; genus Darevskia; species Darevskia mixta. Next base: position 2,944,304 of record JAWWNH010000011.1, read on the forward strand.
AAATAATATATATGCAGTTGCCAGACTAAGCGTTAGTGTTTACTTATGCAAAATCTGAAAAACAAGGCACATTCCATGCATGTTGTACACATTTTATACTGTTATGCTTAATCTTTTCCATGATGCTCCCGCAAATTATTTCAATACATTCTGGATCTCCTACAGTCATTTTGAATACTCTGAGGTCCAAATTGGGTAAAAAGTGTGAATGTTACAGCCTCAAACTATTACATTGACCAGGTGCAAAATTCACTCGTTGACTGTTGTTTTAAACTGCAAAATACTGCAGGAAATTTGGCAGAGAAGTGTTAACCAAAAGGACTGAAGCATTATTGCAGCAACAAAAATGCAGAGGGTATGTAGTCCTCATGTGACTGCCATGAAATTGCACAGCAATGGGCCTCACCTTATAGCTATCAATATAAAGTTGCAACACCTATCTGAATTGAATTGTTCTGGGCAGTCATACTTAATGTGTTGCTTTTTGAAAGAAGGGAAAGCCTACCTGGGACTGCAGCATATCTGGAATTCTTTAGGCACCATCTGCAGTTTCGTGTGTGGAACTGCAGCCACCTCCATTTAGCCAATAGGACCTACCTTATTCAAGCCATGGTCACTTTTTCTCTGACCCTCAATAAATGAAACTAACTAGAAAGGAACTGCAAGAGTTTGAGCCAAGGGAAAAGCAGCAGCAGTATGGTAAAGGGAGCAGAGAAGCCACCAGCATTACAGGTACATAAAAGATAGACAGAGACAGGCATTGGGATAAGGAAAGCTTTTCTCGAGGGTTGATAACAACAAAGGAAGAGAATGGGGGAGGAGGGAATCTGAAGTAATCGCATCCACCATACATTTAAAGCACATGGCCTCCGCCTTCCCAGCTGCCCTAGCCATCCACCTGAATCTAAGAGAATGAGGGAGGCAGGGGTGCATTTATTTGACAACCAGGGGCAACCCCCAAACCAGCTAGGGAGACAGCTTTCCCTAGTTTTTAGCACATCCTTGGGGTGTGAACAGTTGACAAACTGGTATCAGGGCTGCCCTGAGTCACCCAGCAACTTACTGTAACAACTTCATGGTGAGTTCTGGCACCTATTTTTCAGGGGGAAAGCACTGTTTATTGTTGTATAAACTGTATTTTTGTGTGCCTGGTTCTAGGACTGTGTATGTGATGTACTAAAAGCTTGTTAAAAATGCATCTCCGATCATGCATTTTAGATAAACCTGAAATGTGAAACAGTGCCACAAATATTTCTACCCCCTTTTTAATTTCAAAAGACGTCCAGCCTTTAAAGCGGAAAACAGCAGCTGTTCTGGCAGAGGTCACAGATTTAGTTACGAGATTAGAAGAGGAACGTAAAAGGGCCGCAGATGCTTTAAAGTTTGAGGAAAACCGCAGAAAAAAGCTATACCTAAATGCTGATACCCTGTCACGTTGGAGGCTGGAACAGCTTCCCATAGCTGTTCAAAGAGGTATGAAAATTAACCTTGTAAAGCAGGTGTGAGAAACCTTTTCAGACTTACTTGACTATGACCCCCAAAGCCCTTTGGTACCTTAGATAGTAACAAATTGATTAAGTGTAAGTTGTCATGGACTGCATGAGATGCATCTTGAAGCTTGGGGTAGGTAGGAAACTGCAACTAGAAGGCAATGAAGTTAGAATCATAACATTATTAACAGTGGCTGATCACCAAAGTCAGCTGTATTGATAACACAGATATTATGACATTATATCCAAACCCAAGATCTGCCAAGATTTGGGGGGGGGGTGGAATAGGCTTATCTCTCATTGAGCCAGCTGAAGTCTCCCATCCTGGGTCAGCCTGAGATGCATTAGTGTATGTATTCATCTGAAGCTGGCTTAGCCAAGGCTACCTGGGAAATGGGGAGAATTATTCCTATTGGATCTTGTATTGAAGTGAGGCAACCTACCGTAACTTGGTGCCTTCTAGATGTTTTGCATTACAGCTCTCATCAGCCACAGCTCACACTACCAGTGGTACACAAGGCAGCATACCTTTCCCAATTGGGCTGCTTATTCATTAATGGACCTGCGCAAGATGAGTTTACAGGGTGTTGGGGAGTTGCATTCTGGACCATTCAGTAGGATTCAAGCAATGCAGTGTAAGAGAATCACCAAAGAACTCGAAAGCAAACTAACTCTTTTTTCCAAGGTACTCTCTGTTTTATCATTTATTTAGCAAGGCAGAGTTAGGTTCTTTCCTCCCCCACCATTCACCTCTTGCAGTAGCAGGTGAAGCTGCTGCTTTCCTCAATTCTTTTCTTGATTACTTCCTATTCTAAAATAGAAGTTATTCAAGTGGATGGTAAATATCTCAAGTTTTCATTGCTTTAACATTCAAGAATCAAGATGAGCAGAGAGCCAAGGAACTCTGCTCAGAGCTTTGAAATAAAAAGAGAAAGCAGCTTTATTTCAAGCTTGCTTCCCAGTTGCCCATGTCTTTGCTCTCACATCTACTGATAAGGGTCATAGGTGGACAACAAGGGGAAAGAAGCAAAGGGTGGGACCCATGCCCAGGTTGAATGCGTTCTGAGCACCACCAGCTCCCCATCCCCCAGCTGGTTGTGGCATCTCTCTCACTCCCACTTATGGCAGAGGTTGGGTTATCCATGACTGCCCATGACGGTTGAGGTCACATTTAGGCATTGTATGCTTACTATCCCAGAGGTGGGGAATCCACAGATGTTGTTGGACTACAATTCCCATCAGCCCCAACCAGCATAGATAGTGGTTTGGGATTATGGGAGTTGGAGTCAGCAGCATTTGGAAGGCCACAGGTTCTCCATCGCTGCACTAACCCACCCAGAAGCCAAAGGGAGCCACAGATGTAGCCAATTAGGGAAGGGGTGGGGATTGCCTGAGGGAAAGACTGGGACTCTTTAGATGAGTGCAGAGGAGTAGGAAAGAGGGAAGGCAACCAAGAAGGGGAGAAGTGATGAGAGAGGTGGCAAAAGAGTAATAGCCAGCTCAGAGAGGGAAAGAGTGCAGAGGTAGGCGGCCTCTGCCAAGGCAGCTGCTTGAAGGAGGCACATGATAAGCGGAGAAAGAACAGGCAAAGAGTTTGCTGGAGAGCACAATGCCAGCTCGTCAGGGCAGCTTATTGGTAGCCCTGAAGGAAGAAACTCCAGCAGGACTTGAGAGACTTTCCTATAGGACAGCTACAGTGACACACAGTAGAGTAAGATGCTGCAGGGGTGTGGGGAGCTTAGGTCCTGTCCATCTACACACCTGGATGGAACTCCACCCCAAGATCTGGCTGTTTGATGCCTCAGAACCATACACCACTGTCCAAGGTCTTCCTACTGCCTCATCCCTTAATAGTGCTGCTCCACAGGATGATGAAAGAAATATGAGCAGAAAATGCTACAGAAAATGAGATTTGCCTGATGCCACAAGGAGTAGCTCTGCATGGAAGTAGCGACTCACTTGCTCCACCCTGACATCCTGGAGTATGAAGTGGCTCCCTGCTGTGACAGGGTGGGTTTCCACTACTCAGCTAGCAAAGATGGAAGGTTTGATGTGAGGAAAGGTAGCGCACTTGGTTTCTCTTTGCCAGGGGCATGATTTCAGCAACTGTTATATGCATTGAAGGATTATGTGAGCATATATTTCATAGGAAACTGCATAGAGATCTGACAGTGTATCAGCTGAAATTATATGTTCCCTCTTTAAATGCAGTTGTCATAATTTTGTTATACTGCATAGCTTATTTTTCTTCTGCAGAATGGGAGAAGTGTTCACAAGATATTTCAGAATTACAATGGCATTTTGAAGAAAAGAACAATCAACTCCAGGATGCAGTAAACCAATTGACAAAAATAGATGTAGCTAATGCAAAAGTTCTGGAGAGTATAGCCTACATGAAGAAATACAGCCCTCTGCTGGGAGAAAAGCTGTCCTATGAAGGTAATGCTATGGCACAAGTGAAAAAGATATACACACAGGTAAACAGATTAAATATTTTATTTTATTTCCCCCACGCCCAATGAGTTTGGTACCGGTACATGCCCTTTTCAGAGATTTTGTTCCTGTATTATTACATTCCTATAAGGATAAAGAGAAATGTGAAAGTACAGCACCTTTTGAAGTAGGAATCTAGAAGAGTCCTAACTTATGAAATGGAAAGGCAGATTTATTATAAAAGGTGATGTATAGATTAAGCCAAACTCTTTGAAATATATATAACAATAATTGCTAAATTAAATACAGACCCAACCAGAAAAGTGGCTTTAAATTAATGGGTAAGTCAGCATTTTCTTTCAAACCAGGTATGACATTATGAAGTTAACAGTGCAGTCCTATGTTTGTCTGTGTAGCAGTAATTTCCAGGGAGTCAGTGAGTCTTCTCAGACCAGTGTGTGTAGGTTTACAGCTTAAATAACAATTTGAAAACTATTTAAAAGGTTAACTAAGAAAATGCTTGCTACTTTTAAAAGCAAAAGAAAAGTTATTGGAAGAACCGTTGTTCTCATTGGTTCTATCAAAGCAGCATCGAAACTGCTGTAAAAAATCATTAGGGAAATCATTTATAATAATTTCCTAACTCTAGTACACATTGATCATGTTCATACATCACAGTAAATCCAACTTTTTGGTTTATCTTGGTTTCCTGTGAACAAGCAGAGTGCTGGTGCATATAGTCTGTTCTCCCATGCCTTTGGCTAATTAAACAATCTACGTCCTTTTAAATTTGGGTGGGTGTGTTTTTTTGTTCTTATGCTATGTATTTTTTGTGATTTTATATTGTAAAGCACCCTGTTATCTTCAGATGAAAGGTGGTGTAGAAATTTAATAAAACAAACAAAGCCTGTATGTTTAAGCAAAGTTAGATGCAACAAAACTAAAAGCTATAAAATATGTTAAATATTTTGATGGTAGTGATCCAAACTTTATTTGATTAGTCTTCCTCAAACTACTATTTTGGGAGTGGATAGGGATTATCTAACATAGTAAATTAAGCCCGTTACAAAAACGGGTGCTAGAAAGTATATGGGGGGAGCGGCGGCCACCCTCCTTTTGTTTTTTAACCCCGCCGCCCTCCTTCCCCTGGAGCCCGCCGGCCGCCTCTCTCTCTCCGGCGCACAGGATTTACTGCAGTAGACTAGCACTCTCAAATTATTTAATTTGACTAGGGTTATTCACACCCTCTTAATCCATCTGCCCAAATGAAGGAACTTTAGCCACCTTCTGTTTGGGGAAGGGGAAAATAGTTGGTTGCTTAATACTCAATAAAAGTAAGCCAGCTTCTCAAAGAGTTTTAGCTGCATGTAAATTTGCAATCCTAATTCTCATTAAACTCAACTGATTATTTTTGAGTAAATGGATATAGGACTGGATTTTAAATCTCAGTTTTATCCTTTAAAAAGCAGCAAAAGAAATAAAGAAATAACACTACACCTTTTCACAAGGAGACAAAAAAGTGAGAACAAGCTTATGAGGCGGTGAATGTCTTGTGTGAGTGCCTGGAGGCGGTTGGAGGATGGATGGCGGCTAACAGATTGAGGTTGAATCCTGACAAGACAGAAGTTCTGTTTTGGGGGGACAGGAAGCAGGCAGGTGTGGAGGACTCCCTGGTCCTGAATGGGGTAACTGTGCCCCTGAAGGACCAGGTGAGCAGCCTGGGAGTCAATTTGGACTCGCAGTTGTCCATGGAGGCGCAGGTTAATTCTGTGTGCAGGGCAGCTGTCTACCAGCTCCATCTGGTACGCAGGCTGAGACCCTACCTGCCCGCGGATTGTCTCGCCAGAGTGGTGTATGCTCTAGTTATCTCCCGCTTGGACTACTGCAATGCTCTCTACGTGGGGCTACATTTGAAGGTGACCCGGAAACTACAACTAATCTAGAATGCAGCAGCTAGACTGGTGACTGGGAGCGGCTGCCGAGACCACATAATACCGGTCTTGAAAGACCTATATTGGCTCCCAGTATGTTTCCGAGCACAATTCAAAGTGTTGGTGCTGACCTTTAAAGCCCTAAACGGCCTCGGTCCAGTATATCTGAAGGAGCGTCTCCACGCCCATCGATCTACCCGGACTGAGGTCCAGCGCCGAGGGCCTTCTGGTGGTTCCCTTGCTGCGAGAAGCCAAGTTACAGGGAACCAGGCAGAGGGCCTTCTCGGTAGTGGCGCCCGCCCTGTGGAACGCCCTCCCATCAGAGGTCAAAGAGAACAACAACTACCAGACTTTTAGAAGACATCTGAAGGAAGCCCTGTTTAGGGAAGCTTTTAATGTTTGATTGATTATTGATTATTGTATTTTAGTGTTTTGTTGGAAGCCGCCCAGAGTGGCTGGGGAAACCCAGCCAGATGGGCGGGGGTATAAATAATAATTTATTTATTTATTTATTTATTTATTTATTTATTTATTATAACGTTTTGAGCTTTGCACTGTCAGATTAATTTCTTTACTTTTTAAAGACCAAAACTGGATATGATGTAATTCATGGAGAACTTGCGATAGTGAACAATTTGCATCTAGAACTCACAGAAGAGTGTGAAAGGGAAAGAAAATATATGGCTGAAGAAATACAAATAGCTGAGGCATTGTTGACGGGTCTAAAGTAAGCATTTTAAATTTTTGTGGTATTATTGTTGTTCAAGTTGTCTCTCTCCTTTTGTACATAGTCTACTACATTCTTTGGAAAGCAGTGTCTGATTAAGTTATTTCTTCCTTCCTCTTGTCTGCTTTACACATTCTCAGGCTTACAGGGATTGGGCACCAAACCACATCAGTGGCTTTTAAATGTTATGTGGTGCAGATGTGGAACGCTAACATTTTGCTTTGGGATTTAGGCTTTTGCCTTTTATTTCCAGCCTCTTGGTATTTGCAAATGTTTCACAGAATCTTAAAGTTAGGAAGGACCCAAGAGTCACTGAGTCCAACACCCTGCAATGTAGGTATCTCAGCTAAAGCATCCATGACAGATGGCCATCCAACCTCTGCTTAAAAACCTCCAAGGAAGGAGAGTCCACCACCTCTCGTGGTGGTGGTTTAAAATAATTAAAAATGTGTTCAGTTTAGGGTTACTTAGTCCTTTTTGAAAACATCCTTTATCGCAATGCTTTCAGCAATAGTTTCATGATACTGAGGCAAGGGAAATCTGAGTGTAGTCAGACAAGAAGGCCCATTTAAAAAAAAAAAGCTTAAGGAACTACAGAGTGAGATCCATGGTCAGAAATACTCAAAGAGAAGGGAGTCCTAGATGGATGGGAGTTTCTTAAAGGTGAAATATTAGAAGCACAACTGCAGACAATTCCAGCAAGAAAGGAAAGGAGCTTACAGATGAGTTGAGATTTAAGAAGGGCACGTATAAAGAACTGAAGAAAAGGGAGGAGTATACATGAGTAGCCATCAGTTGCAGGATGAATATCATGCTGGCCAAAGCTCAGAAGGAACACAGGTTTGCAAGAGCGGTTAAAAATAATAATAAAAGTTTATTTGGCTATGTTCAAAGCAAGAGGAAGAACAGACAAGTAGTAGGTCCTCTGCAAGGAGAAAACAGATAAATGCTATTGGGTGACAGAGAGAAGGCGGAACTGCTCAACACCTACTTTGCCTCTGTCTTCACCCAAAAGGAAAGCAGTGAACAACCTGGTGATAACAGAAGAAACAATTCAAGGAGGGAGCTGCACTATCTCTGTAGTCTTTTCAGCACCTACTGAATATCTTCCTTTTCCAACAAACATTTTAGTTAGAAATCTTTCCCAGTCTGCCCTTGTACTGGAGATGCCTTTAATGTTTTAATAGTTTTATCATTTGTGTGTTTGCCACCCTGGACTCCTTTGGAACAGAAATGTTTTTTTTCTTTTATACCACCTATCTCTAGCTAGGTTATAGCCCATTCCCTCAATCTGTAATTGTTTGAATTGTTTTTAGAAGTTTGCATTGTATTGTTTTATTACTAAATTTTTTTTTTGCTACCTTGGGATCCTTTGGGAGGAACACTAAGATAGAAATTTACAAACAAGCAAACAAATAAAATAATAAAAAACACAACAATACAAAATCTTTAAAACAGTGGCTGTGTTCATATGGTGCTTCAAACCAAAGTTAATGCATGGTTTAATATCGAGCTGCATGCTGTTGCATGCTGCTGAAAAGTTCCTGCTTCGCTCTTCCAATGCTCCTGGCTGTGCCACATTGGAAACAAAGCACAAGGCTTGGCTTGTTGTGTCATTCAAATCTGAGCTCATTGCTTCATTGAAACAAACCACTAGCAGTAAGTCAAGAACAAACCAGCAAGCTGCTCATTCACATTAAACCACAGTTAAGAACTATTTGCGAATCAGGCCAGGACAAAATAGCATCTAGCTCTGCACCACCATGATTTACCAATGATGTAAAAAGTAAGAGTGGTATTCAACCAAATATTTGCTATAGCACAAGGATTAGTGCTAGTGCAAAGGGAATTTTTCCTCTCCACCTCTGTGCCACCTTCAAATCTGCTCTAGAGGTTTGGGGAAACTCCCAGAACAGGAAAACAGAGAATGCAGAGGGGTAGGAAAGCAGAGAATGTTCCATTGTGCAAGGAGAAATCCTTGCACTGTGGAACTGTGGAATCTGCTTTTTCCTATGTTGATTACAATCCTCTATATGTTGATAGCAGATAAACACTTTAATCTTCCTGTTTTGCTCACTTGAGCCTCTCTCATCAGCTCATCTTACCTGTCAACTTCCACTACTTTATAACAAATGTTCATTAATAACAGATCAGATTGCTAGCAGAAGTGTTTCTTAACTAAGTGGCAGGTGGTTAACTTACACAAATTATGCTCCTAAGAGGGAAGAGGCTAAGACTGTACTTCTAAGTACATATAACTCAGTGGGGCTTACACCTAAGGAAACATACTTAGGATCATGTCACATATTAGAAGTTGGAAAATGAAACAGATTTAGTGCTGCTACATGGGCAGTGGAATGGGGTGAGATGTCTGTCTAAAACCTGATTATTATGACGGGTTTGGTAATGTTTTGTTATTAAACAGCTTCTTTAGTTTACCCTTGGCCAGATGGATAATTTGATTCTTGCCTCTTCTTAGGAAAGAGCTTCAAGATGCTGAATTCATTGCCAATGATTTCAGTTGCAAGTTAAAATCAAAAATGGAAGCAGTATCACACAGTAAAAAACTTCTTAAAGAATTAAACAAGAAAGAAGAAAAGACAAAGGCTGATTTAACGTCTTGGCGAGAAAAAGTGAGTTTTGAATATTTATATGCAAGCAAATAAATCCTCCAGAAGTGAATGCCACATGAAGTCCTTAACACTGTGTCTATTGAAAAGTTAAGTGTCCTGTAATAAGCCCAATAAATGCAAATGTTATCTAGTTACGGTAAGTGAAAAACGTTTGGTAGTGTTTTTTTTAATAATACTGTTCAGCTTGCCAGACCTCCAGGGTCAGCAGCAGGCATGCTTGGACATCTGTTGGCACCTACACATCTGAACAGGACTCACTGTGCCTAATTTTGACCTCTTCTGCAGTAGGTGTTAGTGGGCTCTGCCCAGTAGTGCTGCCATCAACTAGAAGTCCTTTTTGCACTGCTAATCAGCAGCACACTGCCACTGGCCACCTCCATATCCTTACCCTGGGGTTTCTGCATGCATCCCATTTGAGTTGGGTAGATGCTATTTTTTTTATTTTCCCATCACACACTACAGCAGAGTGCCCAAAGTACAGTAGTGTTATATTAGATGTACCAGGGTATTAGATTGCGTACAAATACAGATGGCAGCTGCCTGGTGCTGAACACTTTATCAGATTCAACAGAAAGTGCACCAGCACTGGGAAATAACACTTAGAATCATAGAGCCATACAACTGTATATTTGGAAGGGATCTACAGTGCCGGGGGGGGGGGCATAAACACTAAGCCTGGCACTCAAGCCTGGCCCTGGCCCTGGCCCTGGCAATTGCTTTCATCCTAATTCTCCAAAACACTGCTGGTGCCTGTGCTGATACAAAGGCATACTAAGAATCCTATAAAGTTCTTTTTTTGTGACCTCTGCCAAAAAAAAGTGGTTCACATTTATGTTCATTTCGAAATGGCTGCAAAACTGGATTTATTTTCCTTTTTCTCTGTTCATTTCCTTTTTTATGTTACCGTAGATTTCCCTTTTCCCTTTTTTGTTTAGTATGTTGGTTATGTTTAATATGTTTTGGCCGTTTAAAATATTGATTTTAGGCCCTCATGAGAACTGGACAAGCTTTCCTTTTTAGAAGCATAGACTGAAGATATTTACATTGAGCTCTCATCCCACTCACTGACACAACCAGATGCACTTGTTTATTCTGCTTTGGAAATTTGACTTGCCTGTAGCAGGGTAGTTAGGAGCTTTCAAATTTTTCATTTGCATTGACAGGCAGAACAGGGCCCAAGTATTTTTTTTCTTGGTGACAGGGGTTGAAAAGAAGACATAATTATAACTATGAAATAAGCAGCAAATACTATCTTTTCACTAATTATAGCACTCTACTACTCCAAAGCTATAACTGAGGCTCTGAAACTACATTTTCAAGATTTCAACAAGAAATTTTACTATGATGAAAATTTACACTGTTACAATTAAATGCTGAATGAGCAATTAAACTATCTTTTTAATGTTAGTTAAGGCGGATGACTCTGAAAATTGCTACTCAGGAAAATGAGAACAAAGGTTTAATGAATGAATATTTAGAGGAGAAGAACGTTGTGGAAACATCAGTAAGTTTAAAAACTGCAAACAAATTAATTTGTTTTTGAGTCCATGTGTTGCAGAATTTTCATAATGTTCATCATATTCTATAATATCTCCTAGCATGCCACTCAGCACTCTGATCTAAGCAATTTGAAAAAAAGACTTAGGACTCTTCTTGATGAAATACTCAAAACACAGAGTGAAAACAAACGTCTTTCTGATGAAAATGGACAATTTGCGCAAAAATTCAAAGAAAGGTAAATGAAGTGGTTAATAATTGATAGACTTTCAATTAGGCTTTCAAGCCAATTGAGTTGGATGTTTGGTTTCGTTGATTTTTTTATTCTCACTGAAACCAGTGGAACATTCAATTTAATCTAAAGCATTTTACACATATAAGGTACAGTGGTACCTCGACTTACGACGATAATGCGTTCCGACGCGATTTTCGTAAGTCGAAAAAAATCGTAAGTCGAATCCCCATAGGAATGCATTGGAGAAAAAAATTCGTTAGTCGAAAAATCCGTGTCAAAAATTCGTAAGTCGAAAAAATCCTATTAAAAGCGGCCGCGACGTCTTTTCGTAAGTCGAAAAAATTTGGATGCGGCTGCCATTTTGTTTTGCCAGAAGTCACTCGTAACTCGAAAAAAACGTAAGTCCAGTTACTCGTAAGTCGAGGTACCACTGTAATGGGAAAATCCCACATCCACACACACAGTTATTGCTGTCATGTTCATAGCTTTTAGTTACTTTGCTCCTTGGTCCATCTTGATTCTTGAATGTTAAATGAGATGATAATGTAACTGCTCACTTGAATAGCTTTCTGCTTAGAATTGATGGGCCAGTCGCCTGATCCAGCGTGGCTTGGGTGCAGCGTGCAGGCCCCACGGTGAGTGCTACCTGGCATTTTGTCACCCCCCCCTCAATGGTGACACCGGGGGTGGCCCACCCCCACCGCATCCCCTTCCTCTGCCCCTGGTTGGATCAACCATGTTTCCTGCAGGGATCTCAACCACACAGCTGCCCCCTGCTGAAAGCATCTTTAAACTTGCTGGCCAACAGTGGATGGGTAGTGAGTTCAAGTCCACTGGAAAGGACTTTACCTATGATCAGTGTTTTCTAAGCACCAAGCATAGGGCTGGCGAATCCCCTTTCGCTGCTGTTCCCAAGCACCCATCAACCAGATGACCGTCATAGTGCTTGGGAAGCACTGTACATTGGACTTTGCCTTTCTCTCTCAAGAGATCCAGACCTTGAATGATCTTTTAACGTAACATTTTACAGAAACTTTTGTAAACCCACTATAGATTATCATTGGATTACTGTGAAAAGAGCAAGGTTCTATCATTCAATTCTGAATTTTTTCTGAATTTAATCTTTCAAAAAAACTCACCATAGGAAGCTGGAGTGAGAGTTATTTCATACATACAATGGGTTCTAGTGTAACTAGAGTAGTGATAAGCAGTTGTAATTGTGATATGTCTGATCATCAGTGCTGTGTGTCAGAAGCAAATGGTTGGCACATCTGTGGAATGCTTGGGTTTGTGTGAGCAGTCATTAAACTTTATTTCATTAGTGGGAACACAGTGAAGTATTTCTGTAAGATAGACATAGGAATTTAAAAATTCAGTACCATCCCCATATAGAAGTGAAGTAAAATTAAGCATGTCCCCCCCAAAAAAAATAATTAGAGAGGTTCAACCTGTAATAAACTGTTGAATATGTGTTAGTGTTGTAAGGTTTTCATTTTTATTTAACAGTGCAAGAAGGAAGATGGCATATCAATCAGAAATTCAGGTTTTAAAGAAAAATATTCGCAGATTGGAAGATCATTTAAAAAAAGTCAATCAAGAACTTTATTCAACTGAATTGGCTTATGATGAAGCCAGATCAAGACTGGAAGAAGTGCAACAAGGCCTCACTAAAGAAAAAACACGTTTCAAGGTTGTAAAAGTTATTCCATTATTATGATATTTTAATTATTTGAAGATGTGAAATGACTGACTAGAATGTTTCTGTGTACGTCAATCTATTTAGCATCATCCTGCCATATTATTTACAATATTTAAAGCTTGATGTAACTTTAAATTATTTAGGCCTAAGTAAAGCAACTGTGAGCCAGGTTTCCCAACTCCTTTGTTTGCCACTATAGCTACGACTTTAATATCAGCTTGATATGCAGAATTTAGTAGATTATAATGTTTATATCCATGCTTTGTAAAGCTCTACCTGCTAATTTCTACAGCTCAAGATGCTGTTAAAGGTACAAAAGCAGGCCAAGTCCTATTTTCTGACTAGTTGGCAACCTTACTCTAAACTTCTCCCATGCATTAAACTGTTTGTAAACCTATTTAGCAATTTATAACAGCAGGTATCCCAGTTCAGTTAGAGAAGCCGTTTGGGTCCATTACTAACTCAGAAGCGTATAGCAGTGTTCATCCAAGCCTTGTTGAACTGGCTGGATGTGGATTTCAGTGGAAATAGGTATATATGCATTTGCATCCAGAGGGCCATTAAGTTGTTTGTGACTTGTTTTGCAGGGGGTGGCGGTGGTCAACAATAACTGGATTAGAATCAGGGATTTAATGACTACAGTTTCGTGTAACTGAAAAGAAGTTTCCCATAGAATGGGGAAGAGAGGTCCTGCTTTTGACCACCAGAAAGAAAGGCACATACAAGCTATCTTGAACCAGTTGTATGAACTTAAAAGCCACAAGCTATTCTTTTTTGGATATATATTTTTTAAAATCTGAAAATGAGTTATTAGTCCCTCTCCACTGGACATGCAATAGCTTTCTGGTTCCCTTTTAACTTGGCATCTTATGATTGGGGACTCTTTTTAAAAATCTGTTTTGATGCAACCTGAACTCCTATGAGATTGTGCATAGCAAACTGGAGAGCTGCCTAGAGGTGGTAGCTGAGAACTCTGGGAAATGAAAACCAACCAGACAGTCCTGTTTGTGGCAAGACCTCTAATGTTGTATGACATAGCTAATTATGTAATCTGAGGTTGAAGGACAGCTCAGAGAATGAACGAGCCCAATTATTATATGGAGACGAGACTGGATGTTATGGTTTTCTCAAATTGAGGTTTCCCTAGAGCAGGAATGGGGGGAATTCTACCCCTCACATTTCAAGTCGTCGTCCCCCATCCACAAAGCAATGGGGTTAAGAAGCAGCTTTGGTTGGTGCCAACAGAAGCTGTATTGTAGGCCTACCGGTAATCGCTTCATGGTGGTAATGGAACAAGGAGGGAAGACAGCTGGGGAAAGGAGTAAAGAGAGATGGGCATGGATTTGCACATGTAAGCATATGCACATGAGTATGAGGGAGAAATGTGAAATGTATCTGGGCCCTATCAACATTTGCCACCAGCCTTGCCCAGTTATGGCATGTAGCTCCTGGCAGATTTCCCCTGAGGGAATGTAGCACCCAGAGGGGGGCAGTTTTCCCACCCTTGCCCAAATCATAAAATTTTTCTGTATTGCCCCTCTCTCCCTCTTCCCATGGCCACATTTTTCAAATGTCATCTATTTCCAATTTAGTAATTTTCTATCATTTGATTTACAGAATATATTTTGAAATGAAATATCTAATTTATACTTATTCTACCTGTTGTTGTTTTTCTTATGTGCTCCTATATAATTCTTTTTATCAATTTCACTTACAGAACTTAGTAGATAATGTAAAAAAACAAATCAGAGATGAAGTAAGCGCTTGGAAGCTGACCCAGGTATGGAGAATAGATTTAAATTAGCCTTTTTAAGCTGTGTTTTTTGCACATCAAAATCTTTCATTTCAGATTATTTGGATTTACATTCACAAAATCGATCGTGAACATGCAATGGAAGACTAAAGCATTGACTTCAACTGTGGAGTCGATTGATATCACTTAACTAGGAAAAGTACCATAAACTTTTAAGAAGTCCTTTCCAATCTTCCCCATACTCTGGTGAATGTTGTGCACCAGTTACAATAACTGTGCTCATCTGAGTTCAAAACTCCCTGGTCTAACTTTAGACAAAAACATCACCCCAGACTCACAATTTAACAGTAATGAATTAAGATGCTTGTTGAAAATAAAAGTGCAACCTTTAAAATGTTTTAAGTGTCTTGAAGGCAAGAGCGAGGCTTGTTACATGGCCTGAGCTTTTGTTGTAATCAGAGGTAGGAAAGTATGCTATCATTCACCCATCAGAGGTTAGGTGTTCATCTGTCCTATTTATTCTCACATGTAGTTTTGGGGCTATCTGACTTTGTCCGTATACTGTCCTCTTTCTTTTGAAACTCCCAGCATCTGAGTTATATTGCTTACTTGGCATGTTTCTTTACCCTTACACTGTCTTTGAATTTCTGGTTGCATGTGCCATTTTCTGAGAACATGAGGCAGGTTTGTAGATTTGTTATGGTTTCAGAATCATACTGTCTCCCACTGTGGGGTACAGTCTGTTGCTACACAACTTGAAGATAAAGTTGCTCTATTTTGGAGTGACCTTGACTGCAGTTATTGCCATTCCAGATGAAGTATCCAATGTCTTAATTGGTGATGTGTTGCAGGATTGTCTTCAGCTTATGCAGTTATATGCCCAACCACATAATATAATAATAATAATAATAATAATAATAATAATAATAATAATAATAATAATTTATTATTTATACCCCACCCATCTGGTTGGGTCTCCCCAGCCACTCTGGGCGGCTTCCAGCAGAATATTAAAATACAATGATTCATCAAATATTAAAAGCTTCCCTAAACAGGGCTGCCTTCAGATGTCTTCTAAAAGTCTGATAGTTGTTTATTTCTTTGACATCTGATGGGAGGGCATTCCACAGGGCAGGCGCCACTACTGAGAAGGCCCTCTGCCTTCTCAACCCCTGTCCCTCCTGGCTTATTAAATATAGCAGACGGGGTTTGACTGGTTGAGTCCAGAGCATGGCTACCACTTCATTGTGTGAGGTGTTGGTACCTGCTACCTTGAAAAGGTGGTTGTGCAGCCTCTCTTAAAGGAACCAGCCCTGGACCCCTTGGGCTTTATTACTATTGACCAGTTGCAAATGGCCTTCTTGGGGAATGTGATGGAGAGAGTTATGGTAGGGCAGCTGCAAATATTCTTGGATTACACCAACTATTTAGATCCTTTCCTATTTGGGTTCAGATCTGGCCATGGTACAGAGTTGGCCTTGGCTGCTCTGATGGATTACCTTTACAGAAAGTGGAACAAGGGGAGGGATACCTTGTTCTTGTGTCTATATCTTTCTGCGGCTTTCAATACCTTTAAGTCCACTGCTATTTTTCTAGGAAAAAAAGGTGCCAGAACACACCACAAACACCTCCCTTGTTCTCTTATATAATGGCAATGGTACCCACCTGAGAAGTGCCAAAACTGAGTTCCAGCTGAAAAAAGCCCTGCCTTTAACCATGGTATTCTCCTGGATCAGCTCTTTTGGAATAGGAATTATGGGTAGTTCTGATCCTACCCTGGTGATTATGCTATGGGGTCTATTTTATCCCCAATGCTCCCCAATGGGAAATGCTTGGTATGTAAAGAGCATTAGAAATTAACATGAATGTCAAAGTTACATTTTTAACCAATAAAATAAATTCTCCCAGTTATATATTTCTGAAGCAAACAGAGTATTGCTGGATTTCTTCCTTTGCTTTTGCATTTGAGCTACTTCAGTTTATGTATTTTCCTTATATTATAAACAGAAAAGGGTTAGAGCACTGCAGGCTGATCTAGAGAAAAAGTCAAAGGAATTTGAGAAGTTGCAAGAAAAAATTGGGAATAAGTTAGCAGAGATTGACCAGCTTGTGGCTGAACAAGAGGCACAGCTTAAGAAAAACAATGAATCTCATAAAGCGTATTCTAAGGTAAGTTAAAACTGGCAGCACCATAGTGCTGACTCTTTCCCCTTTTCCTATAAAATGGGAGAACTTTGCTAAGCTTCACTGAAAGTGGAGGCATTCAAGTTGACATTTGGATTAATATAACACACAAATCCAATTTTTGTTCTAACTATACAGTTTTAAATATAATAGTTTGATATAATTTAAAATCACATGTAGAATAGCCGATAGTGCCTGTTGTAATGGCCTCTGTAAAATGAAGCACACACACAACTAATAGTATTTTCAAAATAGCATGTTAATGGCAGTGACTAATGCAGTTTGCCCTTCCCCAGGAAAAATTTAGTAGAAACAATGTGACAAAGAACAACTCATTAGTCTTTTGGAGGCTTACTGGGGGTGTGGCAAGAGTTATATATCTTTGTCTTTAACTCTATGTTTATTTTGGTTCAAAAACTTGGAAACAAAGTTCATGAAAGCATCTTCATAAGTAGATGATAAGCCAACATTTTTTTTACTGTTCCTTATGTGGTGTTCATAAAACTATTTGCTGCACATATTTTAATTACAGATGTTATGTTATTATTAAAATTTCTATAACGTCCTTCCTCCGAGCATCACAGGGTAGTTTACAAAATAAATACGAACAAAAATACACAGCATAGTAACAGACAAAAACAATATTAACTACCGGTAGCCAGTAAAGTGGAACTGTTGAGTTTCCTCAAGCATGTATATTTTAGTGGCAATATAGTGAAATTTTGTTTTGGAAAGGCTGAGGCCAACACCCACCAGTGACCACTGGAGTAATAGGGTCCTTCCTGAGACATGTTCCCAAATCTAGTGCTTCCTGTGGATCCATGCTGTTTTCCCCCTGCCATCAGCCTCCATGATTACTTGTATCAAAACAGTAAAGTTTGTAATTGTGTGAGCAAACAAAACAATGGCAAGAGAGAGGAGATCAAGCTGCACCTTACATAATCTTTGTGGGCAACTGTACAAATAGAGCTTAGAGGAAGAGGGCAAGCAGTTATAGGTATGAAGTGAGAGCACTAATGGACCCGTCCCTGATGACATCTTGCCAAAGGACCCCCCCCCCAAAAAAAAATCCAGTGCTAGCACTGATGCAAGCAACAATATTTAGGTAATTTGAAAGGGAGGAACCACTTTTATATGTCTATAGATCAATGCAACTGTTTTCTCTACTTAATAGTATCTTGCCATCTATCTATATAAATATGATTAAAAATGTTTTACAAATAGAATTATATTGAAAGTTATCTGTAAAGAAAATAGGCATTCATGCATAAATACTGGGGTTCAAAGAAAGCTGTTTAACCTTTAATACATTGTGCATGTAGTGAGTGGGATTTTATTGGCAGTTCTTTTGTCTGCTTATATTTTTCAGAAAATTGCCCAGTTGACTGAACAGCTTCAGAAACTTGATGAAAGGGAAGCAAAAAAAATAACAGAGCTAGAAGCACAGAAGACACATTTTCAGACCTTATTAAATGATGCAAAGGTGAATGTCTTAATATTAGCACTAACAGGTTCTATTTACATTAGATTACCATTCTTCTGTGGTTTACTTTGAAAAGCTAGCTTGTACTTTCTGTTCAGTTACTTTGGCTACACATGGAATTTCTATATGCAGACGTTTTCAGTTCATGCTGAAACTAACTTAACAGGTCCATTGCCTTGGAATGAGGTAAAGTGCAAAGAGAATTATATTGGGGTCATTGAGAAGCCCTTCTTTATTTGCCACTCTAGCTCTTATTGCTTTGAGGGCTTCAGAAAAGGGCGAAAATCAAAATAAGGAATAAAAGGGGTCCATAATAGAAATAGCCTGCTGATTGCACCTTTGCACAGCAGATGGCATCTTTTTGTAAATTATGGTGTATGTTTACTATAATAGTTACAAGTTGCCTCTGCTACCAAGGAATCATTTGGGCTTTTGTTACTGAACATTTCATTTATATAAATGTGCTTTTAATTATAAGCCTGTGTATAAAAATGTCTTATTTGCATTATTATTTATTCCATTGATATTTATAGAAAATACTAGGGATAAATTGTTGAGTTCATATAAAGCAGGTTGGTTATAAGCTTTTTTGTTTAATGAAAGCAGTGGGATTTTTTTGGGGGGGGGGGTTGTTTACAATTGTGCTCTGTCCACAGTCCTCAGTAAATTCTTCTCAAGTACTTAGATTTGAAAGCATCTTAGGAGCCAGGCTTATTGTAGATTATTTCCAGGTTTTATAAATATTATACAATATCTAATACCAGTATGGGGGATGCAGGTGGTGCTGTGGGTTAAACCACAGAGCCTAGGGCTTGCTGATCAGAAGGTCGGCGGTTCGAATCCCTGCGACGGGGTGAGCTCCCGTTGTTCGGTCCCTGCTCCTGCCCACCTAACAGTTTGAAAGCACGTCAAAGTGCAAGTAGATAAATAGGAACCGCTCCGGCGGGAAGGTAAACGGTGTTTCCATGCGCTGCTCTGGTTTGCCAGAAGCAGCTTAGTCATGCTGGCCACATGACCCGGAAGCTGTACACTGGCTCCCTCGGCCAGTAAAGCGAGATGAGCGCCGCAACCCCAGAGTCATCTGCGACTGGACCTAATGGTCAGGGGTCCCTTTACCTTTAATACCAGTATGCAATGAAAAACTTTCAGTAAATCTGTTTATTTGTTAAAGCATTTTACAAGTGGGTACAGGAACAGGATGAACAGCGAGTTTCTGTGCACTTTCTTACTAAAACATTTGGAGAGATTGCTCAAAAAGACTAAAGGATATATTTAGGGATGAACTACTATGAAAGCAGGGATCTAGCCAGTTCAACAATGTGATTTCAGTATCTCTTGTACCCAGACAATCTAAATTAGGATAATTTATATTATCCTAATACTAATGACAGGTAGTGGATATAGTGTTGCAGTTGGAGTTAGGAAACCTACATTTACTTCCGTGATTGGTCATGGACAGGGGTCCCCTAACCAAGGTCCGCAGGCCAGATAAGACCTGAGGGATTTGTTTATCTGGCCCGCAGCAACCCCTGCCGCCCGCTGCCGCCACCCGCTCTTACCGGCGCTGCGCGGCTGCCCACTTCCGGGTTGGAGGAGCACCGCAAATAGCTTGTGTGTAATGCAGTTGTTACATTTGCTCCATTTAAATATTTACACTGGATGCAGATTTATTTCTAGTCTCTTGTCCCAAGTCCTGGTATTTTTGCTTGTTATCAAACTCGCCAATCATTCAGGGTCCATACATTGAGTAATTGTGCCAATTAATTGATTTAAGTTGCAACTGCAATAAATCTGTTCAGATTTGTACATGCTCACCCTAGTGGTCCACAGTGCCATGTTCTTGTATTTACTTGAGTGCCTGGCTACCCAACAGATGGCATTATCATATTTGACATTGTCATGCTCTAGGAGTGATGGGGTAGCCTGAAACCATGCTGACCATGTGGGGTCAGTGAAGACGGTTTGAAAAAGGATCCTGGATTTATTTTCTCTCTCTCCCAAGCAGATGATTCCTGCTGTGACAGTTACATTACTGATTATCTGTTTGGCACTGTGCATGTGACTCCCAGTTTAGTTCCAGAAACTGCAAATGCAGCACCATTTAGTATATGTGGTTTCTTTATCCAAGGGGTCTTTGTGCACCAAGAGTACAGAAAAAGACACAGTCTTTTTCATGTATCCATTCATAATACATAGTGGTGGTAGTAACTTGCAAAGTTAGTTGTCTGGGTAGGCTCCTGCTGCTTAAGGAAGTTGCTTTGTAATATTCCATTTTATTTTGTTAATTTTCCTGAATAAAATGTGCATTCTGTAGTTGATCTCCTTCACAATGTTTTTTATTTTGAAATCTTTTAGGTATTTTAGTTTCCTGTTAATTATGTTTCTTTGAATGTTTACATTTGACTTCCTTCAGTAATGTTTCACTCTGGGTTGTTTTATTTGCTGTTTTAATGTAGGTTGAAAACTGCTTAGTTTTTTTCTCTTATAAAGCAGAATAGAAATGAAAATAACAACAAGTAGTAGTAGTAGTGGTCTGCTCCATCCCATTTCCATATTCATCTGTGATGGTTTCCTAAAGCCATGTTGAAATTAACATTGTCTGTTAGCATCCATCAGTCTCGGGAGACAGTCTCGGGGTGAAGTCAAACTGTTGGAAAGTTACAGCTGTTGAGACCAATACAGAAGAGAAGGTTTTGTTGCAGCTGGGGCAGAAGAAGGCATCCGGTTGTGCTACAGCAGATGCACCATGGCATTTATTATCTTTACACTCCCCCAGTGGTCATTCTTCCTCTAGTCACTCCTCAGATGAAAGTACACAACATCTTCTGTTAAGCTGAAGGTATATAAGAGCACCAGGGAGAATAATATGTCAAAAAGAGTTGGGGCAAGAACACAGCCATTTCACACCACTTTTCATAGGGAGGGCATCCGAAGATGAGCCACCATACTGGATGGTGCGCTGCATGTTCTTGTGGAAGGACACAATCATCTTGTGAAGCTTAGGGGCATCTATCCTCACATCATTTCTCCTGCAGCTGGCACAGTGAGAGAATCATGTTGACTGTTGACCTCTGAGCTCTGAAGCTGCATTGTGATTCAGAATAGACCCTGTCAGCAAGTGACTGTAATCTGTTGAAAACTACACTGGCAAAGGCTTTCCCCACAGTACTCAATAGGGACATTCCAGTCACGGTGGCCACCTTTTTCCTTTTAGAGGGGTCACAGTGCTGGAGTCACACATGTCTTGTGGCACAGATCCTTGTTCCCAACACTGCAAGAGGAGGCCATGGAGGTGTGTCGCAAGGGAGGAATTGAAGCTGGCTTTCAGCACTCCTATTGGGATTCTGTCTTGTCGTGGGGCTTTACCACATGCCTGAGAGTTGATGGTATTCTTCAGCTTGTCAAGGGAGGGAGGGACATCAATCTCTTCCAAGAGAGGCAGGGTATGGATACTGTCAATTGCTGTGTTGGAGACCATGTTTTCCTGCAAGTACAGTACTTGAGAGTGCTCTGCCCATCGCTTCATCTGCGTGCTACTGCTGTGATGATCTTTCCAGACAAGGTTTTCAGTGGTGCCATTTGCCTGATTGTTGGTCCAAAGGCTTTCTTCATGTCTTTGTACACTTGCAAGTGTTGCCAATGTCAGCAGCGAGTTGAATGCTTTAGCCAGTTGTCATTTTACATCATCTGGCAATCCACTGGGCCTCATTCCTTGCCTTTCTCAGTGTAACAATTGTCTTTTTGTAGGGCGCACACTTGTAGTTCACTAGAGCCTTGCACTTTGTGTGATAACAGTCTCCGTGCCCTCAGACCAGTCGGGGATCTGTTGCTCTCTCTCTCTCTCTCTTTTTTCCCTCAAAAATTTATTGGGTTTTACAATTTTATAAGCACAAAACATTTATATTGGTTAAACTTTCATACTTCCCCCCCTCTCACCATGGGAAGCCATGATCCATCCCCCCCTCTCACAGGAGTAAACATATTCATTGTACATTTAACCTTACCATTATTTTTACTAACATTGCTTAAGCCTGGCCCCAATCCGTGGGCCAGATTCTATCTTTCTCCATTACATACTTCGGTTGACTTCCTCAAGTCCCCCTCTGTTGAATTCATTTTAAATCCTCTTTAACAGATTGATACATCTATTATCATAACATCCTAAAAACAAAGTACAAAAACGCTTTAAATTACTCATACTAATTTTAAACCTGAGCCTGCTGGTACTTCTGCTCCTTTCCTGAATTCTTATCATCTGTACTATATATTGTACATATTTTCATCTTTCTCCATAAAAACTCCCCCCCTTCCTCCCATTAGTTTCAGGGTCTTTAGCCATATTTTCTCTTTCATAATCATTTTAAATTAATCATCATAAATAATCCCTATGCCAGACATCATTTAACATATATCATCATCCTTGTAGCCAGAAAAGTAATCCAGTTCGAGTGTCCTTCTTGTTCAACCCACACCCTCTCTTTCCACAATCAATCCCCAGTATTTGTCCTGCCCCACTGGGCCATGCCTCTCCTTTCTCTTCAATTTTGCCCTTCTCTTCTTATTCTTCTTTCTTCGGACTAATCCTGCTGTATAAATCGAAATTCTTTTTTTGGTGGATCTCCTAATTGATTTTCCCTTTTTCTTCACAAGTCCCTTTGTTTTCTCCTTTTTGTTGTATTCCTTTTCAGTTTTTATAACTTTTTTAGTCCCAATTCCATTAGATTTTTGCTTTTTATCAGCAGGGCCAGCTTTTTTCTCTACTGTATATTCCTGTGTGCAGAATACTGGTTCTGTTATTTCATAGTCAATGATGTGGCTTGCCTTTCCATTTTCCAGCAATACATCTGGTACATCTGGCACAGTGCTATCCTTGTTGCTCTCTTTAGCCAAAGGAGGATATATTTGTGTTATAGATTGCCTCTTTGATGTGTTCCACCTTGTTTCAGCACTAAGTCTGGGGCAGTTCAGTAGAGCTTCTTTGACGGAATAGGAGAAGAGTTCACAAAGTTCAAGTATGACTCTTCTGGAAGTGTTGTAAATAATAATTTAATGTATTTCCTTTGAAAATACAAATTGAATAGGTGTGTGTTTCATTTAAGTTTCTTGAATTATACAAAGCAGTGACATTACAAACAATAACAGGAGTGTAGCTATGTTATTACTAAACTCACTTGGAAACTTTTTCAGCTGAGATCTGTTCAGGGAAGTTTAAAATCTGATGGATCTTTCTGTGATATATTAGCCCAGGAGATGCAGATCAATTCAGTCCATGTCAAAATTCCTCAAGCTTCTCCATTCCAATCATCTCCACTGGAGATTATCATTTGACTATCAGCCTATGATCTTTCATTAGATTATCCCATAATCACAGAAACAAGAGGAGTTGAAGATAATAAAGTTCCCTATAGTATGCATCAAAGTGCATACATGTATGAAGACTTTTGATTAAACAAAGATAGCAAAAGAATAGTGGACCTGTTGTGATCATCTGTAGTGCCAGTATCTTTTAGTTCATGCAGAATTCTGCTTTAACATGAGCGTCTCCTTTGACTCTTTTCTTTGTTCTCTGATCCAATGCAGCAGCAGCATTCACATAGCCTGTTAGAACAATCCTGCAAGATTGGTCAGTATTATCATAACCATATTGCAGTTGATGGAGCTGAGACTGAGAATATAGTGGCTTGCCTAAGAACATTTTGCGAATTTGTGGCAGTCATGATACTTGGAATTCGAAGCTTCACAGCTTACATTCAGAACCCTCCACACTACACCAGCTTTCATCATATTTAATAACATAAGTAATGTAAAGACTAATGTATTTTGTACATGAGAACATGACTGAAAAGAGCATGTGTATTATTGAGAAAGGGATGTTGAGCAATGTGCTGGTGTTTAAAAACATATTTTGGGAGTCTTAGAATTCTGGTTGTCAGTTCATAAAACACACTTGGGAACAGTAACTTTGATGTACAAGTTTGTGCCTTTACAGAAAAGGCATTATTCTATTTGCACTAAATGTTTCAACTGCACTTCCAAAAACAGTTCTATTTCTTGGGTATGCAATTTCATGCATCGTCGCACATAATTGTGCACTTAAAACACAATATCAGGATATCTTCCCAACTTCAGATGTGTATATATTTTTTTAATTTTCAGGTGAAATATTTAGATATTTTGACCCAGCTTGATGAAGTCAAGAGAAATATTGCAAAATTCCAAGATGAAATGAATAAAGTAGCTGGATTGAGCAAAGTAAAGGCAAAACAGTTGCCTGGCATAGAGGAAACAGTAACAGTGTTAAGGTAAGACACTTCATTTCAATAAAGTTGTGAAGTACATAAATACATAAATTTAGTATAAATGATGAACACTATATTGATGTGTTACTAATACCATATTATCTGAAGAGAACATAACAATATTTATCAATAAATAAGGAGTATTTTTCATTTTTTGTGCAAAAGTAGGAAAGGTTCATGATGGATATTCTTGTCTTGTAAATTGTATTTTAGGCATTAGAATTGCATGCCCCAACCTAATAAAATTCATGGTCAGTTGCATCTTTAATTAGTTGAAAACAAACAAAAATTCATTTTGTTTGTTTCTTTGGGTAAAGAAATGTGAGTTTTCATTTCCTGGGACTGATAAGTTCTAACATGAAAACAGAAAACGTTCTGTTCAGCTAAAAATATGCCAGGCCATGGAAGCCTTGAATAACCATATGCTGCAATAGGCTTGATCTTTAGGGTCAAAGTGGGAAAAGAGAAAAAAAGATTTTCTGCCAAGGAATTTTGGAGTAACCTCACATATGATGGAGCTTATGGAAAGAATTGCTTGTCTCATGCACAACTCATTTTTAAAGTAGCTCCTTGACTTACTATCTCATAAATAATTGGTCTAATGTAGAAAATCCAAAGTTGGTTTATAAAAAAAGCATTGCTGACCTATAATAATAATAATAATAATAATAATAATAATAATAATAATATGAGATAAGTTCTCTGTAGAAGTAAAACAGCATTGCTATAAAAGCTGGTATTGAAATCCAAGAATGAAACAACAACAAAACAGGTTACTGACAAGAGGATATTAGGACAAGGCACACAATTTACAAACCGAAGCATATAGTATATCATGGCAGATCAAAACAACATAACTATAACAATGCCTGAAGCAAATTTGAGTGACTGAAACTGTTTAGGGGACTTAAAAAAAAAATATGTCCCATGTCTCAGTGTAACACAGACCTGAAACTAAAGTGGTAAGGATTGATTCTTTGACCTCTCAACTGACTTGATAATTTATGCATGATTATTACCTCCCATATCTTCCCCATCCATTCCACATGAGAGGGTAGGTTTGATTGCCTGCATTAACATGCCAAGGCACCTTTTTGCAGCAATAAAATTGCTAAGAAGATCCTTGTGAAGATACAATGCACAACCTGCTTCCAACCAGTGGAAGAAGATAAGCTTAGAATTTTTTTCAACAGGGCATTTCAAAGTGTCATCACATTTCCATAATACACCTGGACAACTCTGTACTCCCACCATAAGCAGGAAAAAGTGCCCACTCTTCCACACCTATCCAGTACTAAAGGCTATATAGTGCAGGAAGGTTTTATGTAATCTTAATTGG
This sequence comes from Darevskia mixta, assembly GCA_034641385.1. Taxonomy (NCBI): domain Eukaryota; kingdom Metazoa; phylum Chordata; class Lepidosauria; order Squamata; family Lacertidae; genus Darevskia; species Darevskia mixta. The sequence goes on from JAWWNH010000011.1 coordinate 2,970,007, forward strand.
TGTGAGATACCATCATACAACTCATTATCTTATATTGAGTTCAAAGCCTAATGGTACAAACTGTTTGCTGACTTCTTTTGCAACTTTAAATGCAAATAATTTTATGTTATTTATTAAGAAACCCATAGAAAAACATCTTTCTTATAAAATAATGTAACCTAACAGTAGGCTTGCTATAACAACACATATAATTAGGACCACGCTTTTCTGTTTCACCCTCCTTCCAGGTTGTGGTGGGGGTGGGTTTTTGTTTGTTTGTTGTTTGTTGTTTGTGTTTGTTTTGTGCACAATCTGATGGTTCCTCCTTATAGTCTCTTTGCAGGCACACACAGTGTACAAATAGATTCTTTTCTTAGTGATTTTTAATGGCCCATTACACTAGCATTGCCTGCCTATAACCTTACTTGTCTCGTCTCTCTTCACCTATACAGACATATCTGCATATAAATGCATATGACAAAAATACCACAAGTCTCCAGTACTCTTTCTTCATTAAAAGACTAACCCTAAAAACCTTCCCTGGAACAGCCTACTGCTTGGGGAAATGGAGAGCATGAAACAATAACTTTAAAACAGAAAGTTTTGAACTGCATATATCAAACATTAGGTTACACTCCAGAGCACACTTACAAGAGAGCAAGTCCCATTGACTTTAATGTGGCTAACTTTTGAGTAAGCTTGCTTAGGATTGCAGGGTTAGAATACCATCCCTATGCTGGTAAGCGCTGAATGGACACAGCTGTAGTGTGATTCCTTTTTCAAAAAGGTCCCTCTGGATATATGTGTACTAAGATTTCAAGATGCAATGATTTGAAACTTCATATCATGAAGTATCTGGCATTGATTGGACTGATTTTACTTAGTGGAGTGTGGCATGGAAATATAACAGGCATATACCAGGAAGGAGAGTGCTCTTGTGCTCAAATCCTGATTGCGTGTTTCGCACAAGCATCTAGTTGGCCACTGTGAGAACAGGCTGCAAGACTACATGAGCCATTGGCTGATCCAGTGGGCTCTTCTTAGGTGTGCAAAAGTTCACCCCACAGTAATTTTGTGAGGTTTACAGGCACTAAAGGACAATTCATTGTTTTTGCTAAACTCCCCTGGAGATTTTATAGGTCACCTTAAAGACAAGTTTCTTGGAAATAAAATACCATTTTATTCTAGTGATGATATTTTTTCTCTTAAAGGGAAAAGTATGCTAAAGTAAAGGCCAAGGAGCAGAATATTCAAACATTAGTTGATTTTCTCCATGAGCGGCTGGATTATACTGAAAAAAAATTAAGGATGGATAACACAGCATTTGAAGAGTGTATATGGAAGAGACAGAGAACCCTGAGAGAAAACGAGGTCTGTGTTGTTTGAGTTATTTTTGTTCTTCTTTTTATTTTTTTTAGAAAAAGCATTTTCTTTTAAAACCAACTGCCCTCTTGAATATTTCAGCCAAAATAGGGGTTTCCAGATGAAACCTGACTCAGGCATTCAGGCCACACTCATGGGGAGGTATCAGTTTCCAAAATATCCTGCAAGACAGTGTCCTTCCAGTGCAGGCATGAAAATTCATTAATCGGTTTAGTATGCTGGGCTTCAGCAACTGGGTAAAGCTTTGTTCACAAAAATGGAATGAGTGTCTTTGTTGGGGGTGGGTGGGGACTTGGTATTGGTGATAACAATTTTTCACAGTCTATTTACATTTAAGTTTGGAAGTTTCATAGTTCGTTCTGTTAATCTTTCACTCTGGGATGTGAAACAGCTATTTTTGAAGACAAGACAGAGGGATCTTTGTGATAACACCGAGGTTCCCATGACAGAATAGAATCAAGTTGCAATATGCACCCAACATATGCAGTTACAGGTAGTGTATCAAATGCCAACAGTGCCCTTCAGCTCTCTATATTGGTCAAACAGGCCAAACCCTATGCCAGAGGATAAATGGACACAAATCTGACATTAGGAATCACAAGACAGAGAAACCAGTAGGAGAACACTTCAATCTCCCAGGACATTTTATACAAGATCTCAAAGTAGCTGTCTTATTACAAAGGAATTTCAGAAATAGACTGGAAAGAGAAGTTGCTGAATAGCAACTAATTACCAAACTTAAAACCATGGAAAGACCTGGTTTGAATAGAGACATTGGATTCTTATCTCATTATACATGACGTAGCTTTTTTTTAGCCATCTCACCCCTTGCTTTTTCCTGCAAGACCAATTGCAGTCATTAACAGTCGTCAACAGGTTTACCTCACCTATCAGCCTATCACCCATTCCCACCACCCTTCTGAGTAATACCCCTCCCCACCCTCTCACTATATATAAGGGTCTGGTGACTTCTGTTTCAGTGTATCTGAATAAGTGTGCGTGCACATGAAAGCTCATACCAAGAACAAACTTAGTTGGTCTCTAAGGTGCTACTGGAAGGAATTTTTTTGTTTTGTTCCAACATATGCAGTAATTGACATTTGTTTCTGGCTAATACCTTTTCAATGAAAGGTTCCAAATAAACTTAAAGAAATTGACAACAAAGTGGAAGGATCTGCAAGTTAGTGGTTTAGCACATGTTTTGCATGCGTGAGATCTCAGGTATAAGAACCCTGACACACACATGATCCAACTGGATCAATTGCAATTCCACATTTTGCTCATGAAGAACCATGAAGCACACCAGCACAAACAAATCCTTAAATTGTTTATTGACTTTAGAGACTAGGAGTTGTGGTTCTGATAGGTTCACAGATTATTCTTGGTGGACTGGCTTGGGATGCTGACAGATAGTTGCCCCGAGGTAATACATAAGGTTGCTGTGAGAAAGAGAATGAGCATGTCCTCATCTGCATCCCATCCCAGTGGAGTGTTAGAATCCTGACCCTTGGCTTCTCACATCTTGTTCTAGGTATAGCGACTCTTTTCTTCTTCTGTTTCGCTTTCCATTTATTTGTAGATTAATATCCAAAATTCTCCTCAATTATTTGTTCTGCCTTCATACAGATTTAAAAACAGATTCAAATTCTGTAGAGTCATAATAGCTTTTGTAATTGTGAATCACCAAAAATGACATATCCTTTTGTGAAATTTTTAGATATAATATCCATGCAACCTACTGGTTAAAGATTTAGGTTTCATGGATGAAACTTTTAGACAAAAGTAAATCAATCAAAGAAATAAACAAAGGCAATTTAGTTTGCATCCAGCTAAATCCTTGCACACACAGGGAATGACTTCTGGAAGCACAAGGGAACTTCTCTCTTCACCTCTGGCAGACTCCCCAGATCTGCTCTGGGTTTCCCCAGCCCTTTGCAGTAGCTTTTTTTTCCCAGGGGGTGCATGAGGGGAGGAGAAGGAGAGGAAGTTTGGTTGTGTTGAAGTTGTTCCCTGCACACAATGATTTAGCTGGATTCAATAATTTAATTTGGGAACTGGTGTTGAATTGTTTGAAACAATGTTTCTTAAGTAAACACAACCTTCTAAATCTGCAGAATATGTATGTATTTGGACATGTTGTATATGTCATGTCATGACTGTGCTTGCTGATTGCTGTCAGCTCTGATCTTCCAAGGCTTGGTGATCAAATTGCATTCGTGGTAAACTTCTCTGTTTGAAGTTGGATATGTTTCTTTACTTAAGATTGTTTTCTTCCTCCTGATACTATACACAAAAACATTAAATGGCAAAAAAGGCCTTTTGTGATTAGCCTATGGGGAGGAGAGGTAGCATTCCAGTTACTGAGCAGCATATGAGGGAAAGCAGGGATGGAAGTAAGGTTCTTAATCTGATTGGTGTCCCTTCAACAGGACAAGACTAGTAAGGAAGGATAGGGGTGGGATTTGATTTTGTTTGCATTCTAATGAGAACTACCTACCGGTAATTCACACTTCTTGAACCAACATGCAAACTGATGCACAATTATCCTTTGAGATTCATAGTTCTCTTAATTTTGTGATGCACTTATCCAACCAAATGATGTGTACAAAAATGTATATATTGGGAAAGGGATGCATAAAATGGCTATGTTAGTGAAGATAATGTACAAAAATGCATTACATTAGGGGGAAATGTTTGCAAAAATATGTGTATTACTCAAAATGGCAAACAAAACTGCATATTGGGAGAAACAACAACAACAACATATTTATACCCCGCTCATCTGGCTGGGTTTCCCCAGCCACTCTGGACAGCTTCCAACAAAATATTAAAAATACATTAAAATTAGGACTCAAATGCTTGCCAAGTTTCATAAGAATGTTTATTTTGTTAAAACAAACAAACAAACAAACAAACAAACTGCAAATTTTCACAGAAATGTGGAGAACTGAATTTAAGACTGGAAAACATGGGGAAATGAGGGAAACCAAAATTGACAAATTTGCCCATCCCTACTAGCAAGCCCATTCTATGAAATGCCTTAAAAATATACACACTTATAAAATGTTTTTAAAAATTATAAAGCACTTATGAGATGGTCTGAAGATATATTTGGGTCTTTTCTAGCTGCTTGGAGGTTTATTCTTGGCTTACAGTTTGTTGTTTGTCTGTGCAAGACACACCATGAACTCTGATTGGGAAACACTAAACCAAACCATGGCTTAGCTCCAGGTAAGCAGCCTCAAGATAGCCAGGGGCGGGGCGGGGCGGGGCGGTGAGCCAGTTAACCATGATTTTTACTATGAGTACACTTGCACTCTCATGGCTAACCATGGTTTGGATTAGTGTTATGTGCACACTGAGCCTGGGAGAGGAGTAGAAAACTAAGGAGGTCAGTAGCTATGGAGGACTATAAATAACTGGAAACTCTGAAGTCCTGGGAAAGATACGGTAACTGTGCTGCCTATATTGCTCTTAGTTTTGTTACAAGTATCTACTTACTATATTTTATAACAGTGTTTGGCTGAAATATCCTTCAAGTGCCCTTGGGCAACAAACTTTTTCAGAGTTTTCTATAGCAAGTTCCCTCGCAAGAGAGTGGCGGTGGATATACAGTAGTGTGAAATGTGGAGCTTGAAGTACAACTGAAGGAAAGGAATGGCTGAACTGAAAGATTTGTAGTTATTATATATTACTATCATATGTATTTAGGCTGTGTTGATTTCTTTTATGGGCCCCAAAGAAAGAGGCTTTTAAAATAAACCTGTGCAGAGATCCCCTGTTCCCTCCAGGCTATTCTGTATGTGCAGGGTAAGGGTGACAAATCGCCTGGCTATAAAATTGTCTTTAATTAGTTGACTCAGTGACTTCCAGCAGTGTGTTATGCTGGTATGTGGGGAGTCCCATGTTACAAGATAGACTTTGAATTGAGCTCCTTGCTCCTGGGTAGACTTCCTGTTATAGCAAATGTGTCTTACATGATGTCCTGTGGGGAGTGCTGGCAGTATTACCCAAATAGCCACCCCACTGTCTAGTTTTATTGGCTTACAGGAAAGCTATACCTACCCTCCTAAGGTATATGGGTGCCATGATGGTAATAACATTTAAAATGAGCATAAAAGGGAAAATAATGGGAAGGACAGTGGGAATTATAAAAAGTGCAAATTTGTCTATATCGGCACTTTAAGGCATCATATGATAAAAGTATTGCCATTTTTGCTGTAAATAGTGGTTAGGTAGGTGAAGAAAACTGCAATACCTGCACACAGTGGATGTAAAACATGAGGATTTCCCTTTCTTTAAATGCCTGCTTAGAAGGATTAAAATCTGTGTTACAGATTGTGAATATAGAATTAGAGGTCTTACAATGCAATCTTATGCATGTTTAACTAGAAATCAGTCCTTCTGAGTTCAGCGGGACTTGTGAGTAGGCATGTATAGGATTACAGTTGTAGTTAATCTCTGTTTATAAACATGGAGTGCAATGATGTAGATATATGTATGTGGCAGCAAATGCAATTCTCTGGTGTAAGACCTAATTTACCTAATATGGTGAATGCAAAGATGGAGACTAGGAAAGAACACACACACACACACACACACACACACAGTTTCAGATACCGCGTTATCATTTTACCTCTGTTAGGTGAAATGAAACCTCTGTGGTTTGCTTATTTACTACTTTTATTGATTTCCTTTCATGAAAAGCTAAGGGTGACTGAAATAAATACACCACTTAATTAAAATTCACAACAAAAATATTCAGTCAAAAATAACAATATAAGAAAAAATAGCATTATTAAAACTAGAATCAGTTTCAAAACCTTGACTAATAAACAAAAAAATAAACAGAAACCTTCCAACCTTCAGTGAAATCCTACAAAAGATTGACAGGCATTTTCTTTAGCGGTATTTTCTATTTCTTTAACATTGATACATGTGAAAGGCAAGGTTTTGTTTGTAGTTTTGAGAAATCTGGATGGCGTAGGCAGATGACAAATATATGAAAATTCTCTTGCGATTATTGACCTGTATATATTTTAATATCTGAATTCCACCAACATCAAGGTGTGCATTGGAAGCATCCTCTTCAAACTTTTCTCGGGGATCTGCTGAAAAGTTCAAGAAGTTCAAATACTTGTACTGTACTCTGATGAAGGAGAGTGTGGACCACATGTCCCCATTTTTTTTTACATTGCATGAATAATGACTCAAGACAATGTGCTATGGGATTAAAATTGGCCACAACTTTATTAAGTTTCAGGTGTAGGGAGACCTTGGCTCAGGCATTGGGCATTTATCCTTCCCAGTCCCCAACCGGGGATCTGGGAGACTTCAGGGTTATCCAGAATGTGTGGGGATTAGGCTGGCTCTGGAGAACATATGTTCAAGCAGAGAGCCCGCCCCCCGTTTTGCCGCCACTGGAGGGGGAGAGCAATGACAACCTCTTGGCGTATGGCCAATGCCTCCTTTAACAGGGAACCCTGGTGCCGCTGCCGCAAAGGGGGGGTCACCGCCTCACCCCCCCCCCATTTAGGAAGATAGATTAAAGGATTCCACCCAAGGCCTGAAACTGCCAAAGTTGTGATGTATTGCTACGGGAAAGGCGAAACCTGCCAATGCAGGAAAATTCCTTTCCGGCCCTTCAACAGCGACCCTGACGTAGCAGCACCTGCATACCTGTGGAGGAGAAGTTAACCTGCAAAAGAAGAATTAATTGAGGGAGGGGAGGGTGGGAGAAGCTCTGGAGCCAACTGCCGCTTTGTAGGTAAGATTCACCTTCTGTTGTGTGGGCAGGGCGGTCCCTCCCCTTACCTGGCCAATCCCCTGGCAACACCCCCCCAGGCGGGATTGGGCAATTGGCTGAGGTAGGCGGAGACCCCAGGTATCCAGCCTGGGGAGGATGAAGCCAGCCCAAACTACCGGGAGCCGCACTGGGATCCAGGGGGCTGCGCGCGACCATGCAAAAGTTACCCCCCATTTGATGTGGGCAGTGGTCATTCCCTGTCTTAGTATTTTTCATTGGCAGTGGGCAGTGGGAGTCAGAAGCATTTTCATTCCATTGTTCTCTGCCCCTTTGACTGCAACTTATTGTGTGAAAAAATAAAAGCTGAGGTTTGCCAGGGGGGGAGG